>OY730197.1:87654337-88254337 GCA_963422505.1 Pseudognaphalium luteoalbum
TGGCGTTTTAGGTTCGTTTACTCGTTCGGTTTGGTGTTAAATGTTTAATACGCGTTTTCAAGTAACGATTTAAATTTCAATATTTTCACTTGATGTATTCATTCTAAATACTTAAAAAACATTTATAAAAATGATTCGTTAATTTGGTGATCTCGATTTGCGCGTTCGTTGTACGGATTCTAAATCGCGTAACGTTTTATTTGGACGTTTTTCGTTATCGTTTAAAGACACGATATATTAATTGATAGTTTTACGCTAAATAATATATTTTAGTTTCAAAAATATATTTTGACTTTCGTTCGATTGCCGGGCGCGTTCTGCGCGTTTTCGTTGCGTTTGAGACGTTTTAATTGAAACGTCTAGGTTTCTCGGGTATTATTATATTAAAATAATAATATATGATAAATAACTTCTAAAATAGGTTCAAGTTATTTATAAAGATGTTTTCACCAACGTCGTATTTTTACTGTGTCGGACTCCGTCCGGTTGTTTTGCACAATTTCACCAAATTGCGTAAGCGTAATTACAACTAATTACGTAGCGTAATATAAATCAATTACGGAGGTGTATATTTTTCACATAAAATATACAAATAGTTACAAGTAATTACAAGTATTTAGCCTAAGACTAAACTAAACACACGTAATTAGGATTTCTAGAGGGTTAATCAGTAACCCTAAATCGTCGGGTGTCACAATATACAATATATTTATATAAACACCGAGTATTTTAAAGAATATCCGAGGCCCATTCATATACATACAATATATATAATAGCCTTATCATATACGTATATACCATGTACACGTATATATCCGCCTAGTTGTGTCTAGCACAAAACAAATATGAGTCCCGATTCTCTCGTGGTCAGAGTCAACTAGTGCATTTCTGTTCAATATAACCCCTTTCAGACTTCACATCATCTTTATTTAATTGTACATAGTTAGCTACGCTATGTTAAATTAAACACGTATGATGTAATTCCTGAACCAGTTATACCTAATGAGAAATACTGCTTAACGGTTATAGTCTAGGCCCACTAAATGCAACCTAGTTTGCTATAACCTCAGGCTCTGATACCAATCTGTCACACCCCCAATTTCATGCTTTGCGGAAGCGATTGTTTTTGGGCGTGACTAATCAATAATCAAACACAGAGGTTACAAGCAAACGACTCTACATGAGACGTTTATAAATATATTACAAAAGTAGAAAAAAAGTTTTAAGTCATAAGTTATGAGTTTACAATAACAGCGAGTTCACATTTGATTTTGAAGATTTTAATACATAACCATTAATACAAAACATAATACAAGAAAATCTTCATGTCCATATAGATGCATGCGACTCGTAAGTAGATAGCTTATCCTGAGGGCCATCTTACAATTACTGATCACCTGAGAATACAACACTAAAAGGTCAGCTATAAAGTTGGTGAATCTCACAGGTTTAACATAAACATTGATGTGATCAACATGATTATCCGACGATTTAATACCGATAAAGATTAAATAATACAACCGAACAATGATAAACCAATTAAGGTTTCCGAACAATGATTAAACCATTAAGGTTACCGAACTATGATTAACCAATTAAGGTTACCGACTAGATTTACCGACAATGACATTTGTATTGCATTAAGCCATGGTTCGAGGCCTAACCCGATTTGTGCCTCCCGAACGGTGTCAACACCCATAACAATTACTAAAATGCCCGTTTATACATGGTTGTAGCTAGCAACCCGGACGGGGACGTCACTCCCATGATAGATCTATATTTTAGTAATCACACCTTATTAAGTTAACGAACCATGCAATGATGAGGACTTTCCCGTATTAAAACACTCATGCAATACCCGAACAATGAAAATCAAGACCGACAATGATAACCAACATGTTTAACAGAGTTAATAATTAAATTAACTAACCGAATAACAGTGATCACGAAAACAAGTAAGCATTGTATCTCACCCCAAGTTTAAAAACAGTAAAAGTGGGGCTGTGAGACTCACCTGAGTCTATCCGAGCAATGAATATGTCCGACGTGGAATAGACAATCCCCGAATCTCCTAGTGTCCTAAACACGCAAGATTCTAATGAGCATTTGATTATCTAATATTTCTCCGTATTAATGTTTATCCATTTTGATTATGTCCAGGTGATTATATTTGTACTTCCGATTAAAGTTTATAAAATGTACGGCCCGTTGGTGACGGATTGAAATTATATTCTAAAGATATATAACGTGTGTTCTTGCATTTATATAACTCGTTCATGGATGTATCGTATTGTTTACAATTATCCTTATATTCGTTATATTTTATTTCATAAGTTACGAAATTTGGTACGAGGTCCAAAAACTGAAATATGTCATTTTCGACCCCTAGACGACCGTTCGGCTTTTAGCCCAAACCGTTATAATAAATTTTTCATCGAGAAGCTACCCTGAAAACACTTGTGAAGTCCTAGCCGTTCGGCTATGGAAGTCCTAGCCGTTCGGCTATGGAAGTCCAGCCGTTCGGCTCATCGAATCCAGCCGTTCGGCTCATCAAGTCCAGCCGTTCGGCTCATCGAATCCAACCGTTCGGCTGGTAGCCTATTTCAGGCCTGTTCCAGTTCTGTTCGTGCAGTTCATCCCTAACCCAGTTTTTAACTTCATTTTTAACCAAATTCTCATATATAAAACACTAGTATATGATAATATAAGTATTATAAACGCGAAATTAAACTAAAGTTTGAGTTTCCTTACAAATTAAAATTTGAACCCGTGAGGAGGAGGAGGATGATCCGGATGGTGATGATGATCAAAGAAGATGAACATGAATGTGATGATGATGATGATGATTGTTACTGATTTTGTTGTTGTTGATGATACCCGAGAGAGAGAGCCGAGAGATAGAGAAAGAGATGGAGGAAATGGAAGAAGAAAGTGAAGAAGAAGGAGAAGAAGTAGTCGGCCAACTCCAATTATTGGAGTTGGTTGGCTCCACGCGTAGTACAAAATACCCGTGTTTTTGTACCCGATCGATAACTAGTATAATATTTTCAAATGATAAAATTTTAAATATGAAATCGTATAGATTTTTAATCGAAGTATTTTATAAAAATACTTTTAATGAGATATAAAATTATATCTTTGTTTCTCTTTGGTTTGACGGATAGTTTTCAGTGTACAATATGCGTTTAAATTCGCAACCAAGTAAATAATTATTATTCTCATTAATAATACATTATTTAAAAATGCTTTGCACCAACGTCCGTATTTGAGATTGCATGTTCTTTCAGATTTGATGGTATGTGATTATTAAATAATCATTTTAATGGTATATATATATTTATATATATAATATCCGAAAATTTTTGTTTAATCACGTATTGAGTACGAATTATTTAGGTTTAAATTATGGGCTAATTTTGGCCCTTTTTGACCGGGTGTCACACCTTGAGGAAGGAAAGGTCGAAAAGAGTGTTCACTTAGGTATGTTCATGATCGAACTCCATAATACTACAACTTCTAACTCTTGGGTTCTGGATACAGGGTATGGTACTCACATTTGCACTGTATTCTAGGGTCTAAAGGAAAGTAGAAAGTTGAAGCATAGAGAGCTTAATCTAGTCATGGGAAATAGAGGAATCACGCCTGTTACCGAGATTGGAAAGTATAAGCTCGTGCTGAACTCTGAAGTTAGGATAGATTTGAATAATTGCCGTTATTCGTCGAAAATGATTAGAGACATTATTTCATTTTATGCTTTGTTTAAGGATGGTTATCGATTTTCATTTGATAATGAGAATGGTGATATTTTGGTTTATTTAAATGGTTGTTTTATTTTTAAAGCTTCTCCTTACAATGGTATATATGAAAATGTTGAATGTGTTAGCAATTTATTGCATGAAAACTAAACATCATTTCTTGCATGAAAACCCAGAAATAATAGAGAAAAGGGTACCAGGCCATCCTCGCACACATCCTGGAGAAAAAGTCGGAGGATAAGCGACTTGAGGATGTGCCTATTGTTCGAGACTTTCCAGAAGTCTTTCCTGAAGACTTGCCTGGCCTTCCGCCACGTAGACAAGTCGAATTTTCTATTGACCTTGTGCCCGGCACTGCACCCGTGGCACGAGCTCCTTACCGATTAGCCCCATCCGAGTTACAGGAGTTGTCTACACAACTACAAGAACTCCTGGACAAAGGATTTATTCGACCGAGTTCTTCACCTTGGGGAGCTCCGATCGTGTTTGTAAAGAAGAAAGACGGTTCTTTCTGCATGTGCATCGATTATCGTGAACTCAAAAAATTAACCGTAAAGAACCATTACCCACTTCCTCGCATTGATGACCTGTTTGACCAACTCCAGGGGTCGAGTTTTTATTCAAAGATCGATCTACGGTCAGGTTATCACCAACTCCGAGTTCGCGATGACGACATCCCTAAGACTGCTTTCCGAACTCGTTATGGGCATTACGAATTCCAAATGATGCCATTTGGCTTAACCAACGCACCGACAATATTCATGGACCTTATGAATCGGGTGTGTAAGCCTTACCTTGACAAATTTGTCATTGTCTTTATCAACGACATTCTGATTTACTCGCGCAATGAACAAGAACACGCGCAACACCTGAAAACCATTCTAGAACTGCTCAAGCACGAGGAGTTATATGCCAAATTCTCTAAGTGTGAGTTCTAGATGCAAACCGTTCAATTCCTTGGACACGTCATTGACAGTCAAGTGATTCATGTTGATCCAACCAAAATTGAAGCCACAAAGTGCTGGCAAGCACCTACTACACCCACTGAAGTACGTCAATTCTTAGGACTCGCCGGATACTACAGGCGATTCATTGAGAATTTTTCGAAAATAGCCCAACCGCTCACCGCACTGACTCAGAAAGAAAAGAAGTTCGATTGGACTGATAAACAGGAGTTAGCGTTTCAACTGCTTAAACAAAAACTTTGCAATGCACCAATTCTTTCATTACCCGAAGGCAACGATGACTTCGTGGTATACTGTGACGCTTCCCACCAAGGTCATGGTTGCGTGTTGATGCAACGAGACAAAGTGATTGCTTACGCCTCTCGACAACTCAAGGTCCACGAGAAGAATTACACCACTCATGACCTAGAGTTGGGAGCAGTTATATTCGCTCTTAAAATCTGGAGACACTACTTATACGGTACCAAGTGTACAATCTTCACCGACCACAAAAGTCTCCAACACATCTTCGACCAAAAAGACCTAAACATGAGACAATGCCGTTAGGTCGAATTACTTACCGATTATGACTGCAAAATCCGTTACCATTCGGGCAAGGCCAACGTTGTGGCCGATGCCTTAAGTCGCAAAGAGCGAGTGAAACCCCTCTGAGTTTGAGCACTTAGTATGACTATACACAATGATCTCATAATCCAAATTCTTACCGCTCAACTCGAAGCACTCAAAGCTGAAAATGTAAAACACAAGGCCTTACGAGGCATGGACAAACAACTTGAGACCAAACCTGATGGGGCCAAATACTTCTCTAACAGAATCTGGTTACCAAGTTTTGGGAACCTTCGATACTTAGTGATGGATGAAGCTCACAAGTCTAAGTACTCCATACACCCCGGTGCTGACAAAATGTATCATGGCATCAAAGAAGTGTATTGGTGGCCCAACATGAAAGCTGACATTGCAACCTATGTTAGCAAGTGTCTTACTTGTTCCAAAGTTAAAGCTGAACACCAGAATCCTTCCGGGTTGCTGCAACAACCAGAAATCCCTAAATGGAAATGGGAGCAAATCACCATGGACTTCATTACTAAACTTCCAAAAACACCTAGCGGTTGTGATACCATTTGGCTGATCGTAGACCAACTCACTAAATCTGCTCACTTCCTAGCTATCAAGGAAACAGACAAGATGGAACGTTTGACACGGATCTATCTAAGAGAGATCGTACCCATTTCAATTATCTCTGATAGAGATAGCCGATTTACTTCCCGCTTTTGGCAATCGCTACAAAAATCTCTTGGTACTCGTTTGGATATGAGTACTGTTTACCACCCACAGACTGACAGCCAAAGCGAACGTACAATACAAATACTGGAGGATATGCTACGAGCTTGCGTAGTTGACTTCGGTAAAAATTGGGAAAATCACTTGTCATTGTGTGAGTTTCCGTACAACAACAGCTACCATACTAGCATTAAGGATGCACCCTTCGAGGCACTTTACGGTCATAAGTGTCGGTCACCTATTTGTTGGACTGAGGTGGGAGATACACAACTCACCGGTCCAGAAATCATACATGAAACAACCGAAAAGATTGTCAGCATACAAAACCGACTGAAGGTTGCGTGTGATCGTCAAAAAAGCTATGCTGACGTGAGACGCAAACACCTCGAGTTTCAAGTCAGAGATCGAGTACTTCTGAAAGTATCTCCTTGGAAAGGCGTTATCCGTTTTGGCAAACGTGGGAAACTAAATCCCAGGTACATTGGACCATTCGAAATCCTTGAAAGGATTGGTCCGGTGGCATACAGACTGCAACTACCTCCTGAACTCAGTAGTGTGCACTCTACCTTCCACATTTCTAACTTTAAGAAACGCCTATCTGATGAGACACTTATTATACCTCTCGATGAGATACACATTCACAACAAACTGCACTTTGTCGAAGAACCTGCGGAATTCATGAACCGTGAGGTCAAACAGAGTCGTATTCCCATTGTCAAAGTCATGTGGAATTCGAGGCATGGTCCTGAATTTACCTGGGAACGGGAAGACCAAATGCGACTGAAGTACCCACACTTATTCACAGACTCTAATCACACCACGACTTCGAACTAATTTCAGGATGAAATTCTTCTAACGAGGGGAGAATGTGACACCCGCTAAATTAGGACTGTAATTAGTGCCTAAGCTACTTGTAATTACGTGTATTTAGTTTATAATAATCTAAATATATGTAACATTTTATGTAATTACATACACGCAAACGCGATTCATTTAAATCGTACACTTATGAACCGTACGAGGTCCGACACTATTTATAAGTGGACGTTGGTGACAAAGTATTTAAAATAATGTGAATTTATCCAAACAAATATTAATTACCTTAATATATTGCAACAATATATTACACGTATTAAATATCATATAAAACACTTTGTACGTGACAGAAACGCGCCCGACAAACGAAATAAATTAAAGTTATATTTTTATAACTCCAAAATTTATTTGTTTTGATAAAATACTTCAAGAAAAAATATCGTATTTTAAATCGTTAACATAACGTATTATATAAAACATTATACGATAAATTAAAACGTTTACGATCAGGTAAACCGCTCGGAGCGCGAGTTTGGGAACAAAAATGGGTGAAGTCCACACTTGGGTGGACCCCACCCCAACCGGCCAAGCATGAGGGTGAGGCACCCCTCACTTTGCTTGATATAAACCACCAAACACACCACCTCCTTCTTCCTTTTTACACTCAATCTCCCTCACCTTTCCTCTCTCTCTCTCTCGGTTAATCTCTCTCTCTCTCTAAAACACCACCACCACCGCCACTTCCATCCCCCAAAACACCATCAAAAATAGCTTGGATTGCTTAACTCATTTGGAAGAAAAAGATCACCTCGCGAAGCTCAACGTTATCATCTTCTCGGTTTTTAAAACGGACTATTGTAAGATTCCCGACACTTTTCGAAACTTCTTGTTTTATGATTATTTACTTGCTAGCATGTTTATACAACTTTGAAATGTCCATAAACAAGCTTAGAACATGTTGTTTCAAACTATAAAATCTGTCACCTTAAAACCGCCTCACAAAACACTTCATATCTTGAGTTCTAGAGTGATTCAACACATGAAACATATGCCGAAATGTCCATATGAAAGTCCACTATAAAAAGTTCTTCTTTGGCTCAGCTTGAAAACTCACGGATTTACAGATAAAAATCAATCTTTGAACAAAGGTCATTTTCGGTTAAAAATGACACTTTTAAAGAAACGACACTTCGAGATAACCACAAAGCGAACCAATAATTTTCGTAGACTCTATAAACTGTCTTAAGACTTGTGTAAAAGTTTCAGGTCAAACCAAGGTCGTTTGACCATAAACCCCACACTTGATATTGAAACAGCCGGTAGTGTCGCAGGAGGGCCAAACCCAACTGCAACTCTAAGCCCAGTGTCGCATTGACATCCAAATGTCGCATACTACGACACTAAGGAGAATGTTGTATAAATCTCAAATGTCGCACATAGCGACACTAATCTTAATGTCACACTTAGAATCGAATGTCGCATACTGCGACACTAGTACTTCTGTCGCCAAACTGCCGAATGTCACATATAGCGACACTACCCATAGTGTCATCATAAATCATCTAGTGTCGCTAGGATAGCGACACTCGATCCTAGTGTCGCTAATTTCAGAAACTTCAAAATACTTTTTACACTAAGTATGGAATACCTACAACAACTATACCTTATACGACACTACACATACATGATATACATATACCTTGGGAAGTATACACCACAACTTGAATATTTATGAGCTTACACTCACTCTAATATGAGTTTACACTCGAATCAATAATTATTATTACACCTCCGTCACCAACGGGCCACATTTATTTACTAAATGATTACAAACATACAAACAAATACTCGGACATTACCTAGTTGAGTGGACAACTAGCATTGGTGTTTGTAACACCCTCAAATTTACTGTTTAGCGGAAGCATACATTGGGTGTTACTAATCAAATATCACAAGCACAAAGATATAATGAACGACCACTATATGCGTCGTTTTACATTTGTATTAATAAAAACCAAAGTTTGTATCAAAAATAGAGTTACATTAGCTCGGTGGAAATTGAGAGATTTAAGTACATAATTAATCTATACAAAATATAATAATGCAGCTAAATCTCTGATTGTTTGCATGCTGACTCGAGCTAATTGATCTTGATTGTGCAATCCAACCTACTGCTGGTCACCTGTGATACATGCTAAAATGGGTCAGCGAAACGCTGGTGAGCTCACAGGTTTGTATGTCAACACATAATTGTATGAACCGCAAGATTTATAATTGAATTTATAAAGCAATTAAGCAAAATAAAAGTTATACAGCCATGAGCACATAGTCTGAGCTTAACTTGAGTGTCAGGTCCAATTAAGGAAACCCAACTTTAATGCCTCCTACGAGTGCCTAATCCACACTCGTCTTCCCAAATGCTAATACGTCTGTTTGACCAGTTAGTGCGTGCTAACCCGGACGAGGATTGTCAATCCTATATGATATCATATACTAACATTCACGCTACTACGTATTACCAGACTATGCTATGGAGGGCTTTAAATTGATTAGTTGAAGTAACTCATGTAGTATTTGATTTTGATTTGTACTTGCGTTCAACTTGTAAAACAAAACGGGCAATAATATCACACCCCTGATTGAAAAACAGTAAAATAGGGGCCATGAGACTCACCTGAGCCTCAGAAGTTTATCTAAATAAACTTTGATTGATTAGCCGAGTATCGATGTCCGAAGACTTGTAACCTGAGGGTGTCCACGACACGCGATGGTTATAAACGGGAGTCGGTATCTCAAAGGACTACCTTTGTAGTTGTTACACAACTATATATGTCCAAATTACTACGATTTGGTTGATTATTTGGTTTGTGTTTTGAAAACGTGTACGGCCCGTAGGTGATAGATTTATAATAATAACCTTAACTATTATTATTATACTTTGATTCATCCATTTTTGCGTATTAATCGTATCGTATTTGGTTTGGTTATTGAAAAGTGATTTTTAAACACTTAGAATGTTTTTGGCTTCTGTTTTTGGGTTTCTGCGACATAATATGCGATACAATGCTTGTGTTCCGCAACACAAGGCTTGTGTCTTATGATATGCAACTTAATGCGACACTAAATGCGACACAATGCTTGTCTTATGTTTTGCGACACTAAATGCGACACAATGCTTGTGTCTTATGTTTTGCGACACTAAATGCGACACAATGCTTGTGTCTTATGTTTTGCGACACTAAATGCGACACAATGCTTGTGTTCCGCAACACAAGGCTTGTGTTCTGCAACACAAGGCTTGTGTCATAAAGATGAACACCAACCCAGAACCCAGCGGCTGTCGCGATTTTTCAACCCAAAACCCAAATCTAACTCATTTTTAGGCTGCAAAATCGTGTTTTCCTCATACATTTGGACAATACTAAGTTGTGTAAACATTATAACACCGAAATAATACACCAAAATGAGTAGATCTAAATATTTAGAGAATTTCTTACAATTGCAAATCGAGACAAACGAGGAAAAAAACGAGGGTGGTGCCTTTGTTAATCTTGTTCCTCTTTTGATGGTGATTCCGAAAATGTAACTTTTGTTGTCGGTTATGCTAGATCCGAAAATTTGGTGGTGATGGGTTTGAGAGTGTTTTTGTGGTGTGTGTGTGTGTTTTTGTTGAAATGAGAATGAAAGAAAGAGGGAAAGAGGTGGGGTGTAGGTGAAAGCCTCACCTTTTTCAGTCCCCGCAATCGCGCTCCGTGCGGTGTTCGTTCTCCCGTTCGTTTAAACGTTAAATGTTTATTTTATACGTTTAAATATACGTTTTAAAATACGAATAATTACCCAATATTTTTGTTGAAGTATTTTACCAAATACTTAATGGTTGTGTTATAAAATATAACTTTAACTTGTTTCGATTTGTTTGCGCATTTAAAAATCTAATCGTGTAGTCCTTGTTTGTACGATACGAATTTGAATTGAAATATTATCTAAATAATATTTTGGATATAATTGCGTTTATTAAATAATATTATATTATTTAATAAAATTGTTCACCAACGTCCGTATTAATTGAACCGAATTACATTTGATGTGAAACTTGTACGATTTAATCAAATCGCATGATTGTATATATTCAACAATATATATTACTTGATACATTAATTAGCCTAACACATAACTAATTACATGTATTATAACTGATTAGGTACTAATCACTAGTTCTAATTTGGCGGGTGTCACATTCTCCCCCTGTTAGAAGAATTTCGTCCCGAAATTTAGTTCGTAGTCGTGTTTGAAGTAGCTTCAGTGAATAACTGAGGGTACTTGAGTCGCATTTGGTCTTCCCGTTCCCAGGTGAATTCCGGTCCACGCCGCGAATTCCACCTGACCTTGACAATGGGATTACGACTTTGTTTGAGTTGTTTGACCTCACGGTCCATTATTTCGGCGGGTTCTTCAACAAAATGGAGCTTGTCGTCAACCCGGATTTCATCGAGTGGAATGATAAGTGTCTCGTCAGACAGACACTTTTTCAAATTTGAAATGTGGAAAGTGGGATGCACGCTGCTGAGCTCGGATGGCAACTGCAATCGATATGCCACTGGACCTATCCTCTCGAGGATCTCGAATGGTCCAATGTATCTGGGATTTAACTTCCCGCGTTTACCGAATCGGATAACACCTTTCCAAGGTGAAACTTTGAGTAGCACTCGATCTCCAACCTGGAACTCGAGTGGTTTGCGTCTCACGTCAGCATAACCTTTCTGACGATCACGTGCGGCTTTGAGTTTGTTTTGGATCTCAAAGATTTTCTCGGTTGTTTCGTGAATGAGTTCGGGACCAGTGAGTTGACTATCTCCCACTTCGGTCCAACAAATCGGTGAGCGGCACTTACGACCGTAGAGTGCCTCAAAGGGTGCAGCCTTTATGCTGGTGTGATAACTGTTGTTATATGAAAACTCGCACAACGGTAGGTGTTTTTTCCAGTTTACACCGAAGTCAACTACGCAAGCTCGTAGCATGTCTTCCAGTGTTTGAATCGTTCGTTCACTTTGGCCATCGGTTTGAGGATGGTATGCGGTACTCATATCAAGACGGGTACCCAATGATTTTTGAAGTGATTGCCAAAAGTGAGAGGTGAATCGACTATCCCTATCGGAGATAATCGAGATTGAAACACCGTGTCGAGAAACAACCTCTTTGATGTAGATTTGTGTTAGGCGTTCCATTTTGTCGGTTTCCTTGATTGCCAGAAAATGAGCAGGTTTTTGTGAGACGATCGACAATCACCCAAATGGTATCGCAACCGCTCGATGACTTTGGTAGTTTGGTTATGAAATCCATGGCAATTTGTTCCCATTTCCATTCAGGAATGCTGGGTTGTTGGAGTAAACCAGAAGGTTTTTGGTATTTAGCTTTGACTTTCGAGCAAGTAAGACACTTGCTGACGTATGTAGCGATTTCAGCTTTCATATTCGGCCACCAATAAAATTCCTTGATGCCGTGATACATTTTGTCAGATCCAGGATGGATAGAATATTTGGACTTGTGAGCTTCATCCATTACCAAGTCTCGTAGATTTCCAAAACTGGGTAACCAGATTCGGTTTGAGAAATACCTAATCCCGTTAGGCTTGATTTCGAATTGTTTGTCCATGCCTCGCAAGGCTTCGTTTTTGATATTATCGGGTTTCAGAGCTTCGAGTTGAGCAGTGAGAATCTGAATGTTTAGATCATTTTGAATAGTCATGCTGAGGGCTCGGACTCGAAGTGGTTTCGTTCGTTCTTTTCGACTGAGGGCATCGGCAACAACATTCGCTTTGTCCGGATGGTATTTGATCTCACAATCGTAGTCGGTAAGCAACTCGACCCACCGGCGTTGTCTCATGTTGAGATCCTTCTGATCGAATATGTGTTGGAGACTTTTGTGGTCGGTAAAGATTGAGCACTTAGTGCCATAGTGGTAATGTCTCCAGATTTTGAGGGCAAAGACGACAGCTCCTAGCTCGAGATCGTGGGTGGTGTAGTTCTTTTCATGAATTTTGAGCTGTCGTGAAGCATAAGCAATAACTTTGTCTCGTTGCATCAGCATGCAACCGAGACCTTGATGAGAAGCATCGCAGTATACCACGAAGTCATCGGTGCCTTCGGGTAAGGATAGAATTGGAGCACTGCAAAGCTTTTGTTTCAGAAGTTGAAATGCCAACTCTTGTTTGTCAGTCCAATCAAACTTTTTGTCTTTCTGAGATAGGGTTGTGAGTGGTTGGGCTATTTTTGAAAAATTTTCAATAAATCGCCGATAGTATCCGGCAAGACCCAAGAATTGACGTACTTCGGTTGGAGATGTTGGTGCTTGCCAGCACTTGATGGCCTCGATTTTCGATGGATCGACATGGATTCCTTGACTATTAACAACATGTCCAAGGAATTGAACGGATTGTATCCAGAACTCACACTTGGAGAATTTGGCATATAACTCCTCGTGTCTGAGTAGTTCTAGGACGGTTTTGAGGTGTTGCGCGTGTTCTTGTTCGTTTCGTGAGTATATGAGAATGTCGTCGATGAAGACAATGACAAACTTATCAAGGTAAGGTTTGCACACCCGATTCATAAGGTCCATGAATACAGCCGGTGCGTTTGTTAAACCGAAGGGCATCACCTGAAATTCATAATGCCAGTAACGAGTTCGGAAAGCAGTTTTCGGGATATCGGTGTCGCGAACTCGAAGTTGATGATAACCTGACCGAAGATCGATCTTTGAATAAATACTCAACCCTTGTAGTTGGTCAAACAGGTCATCAATGCGAGGAAGTGGATATCGATTCTTGACGGTCAACTTGTTCAACTCTCGGTAGTCGATACACATTCTGAACGAACCGTCTTTCTTTTTCACAAGTAAGACTGGAGCTCCCCAAGGTGAAGAACTCGGCCTAATGAATCCTCTCTCCAGGAGTTCCTGTAATTGGTTGGACAACTCCTGAAGTTCGGATGGGGCTAAGCGGCATGGTGCTCGGGCCACAGGTGCGGCACATGGCACAAGGTCGATTGAGAACTCAACCTGTCTTGGTGGTGGTAGACCAGGTAGTTCTTCGGGAAAGACTTCTGAAAAGTCTCGAATGATGGGCACATCTTCAAGTCGCTTCTCCTCCGACTTTTTCTCCATGATGTGTGCGAGGATTGCTTGATAACCCTTTCTCAGAAATTTCCGGGTTTTCAAACAATATATAATATTGAGTCTCGTCCCGACGGTCTCCCCCTGTATGATTAAAGTTCCACCGGCGGTGAGGGGTATGCGAACGACTTTGTCATGACAGATAATTTCAGCCCGATGTTTGGACAACCAGTCCATACCAATGATAACGTCGAAACTTCCAATTTCAACAGGCATAAGATCGATTGAAAAGGTTTCGTTGGCTAGGTTTAAAGTGCAATTAGGTATCACACTATCAGTTTCTATTAGTTTGCCATTTGCTAGCTCTACGGTGTACTTAACATCTAAGGCCACGGGGGTGATGTCAAGTAGCGGGTAAAATTCATCAGAAATAAAGCTCCTATCAGCACCAGTATCAAATAGAATAGAAGTAGTTAAGTTGTTGAGGAGGAACATACCCGTGACCACATTCGGGTCATGACGGGCATCCCCGGAGTTGAGTACGAATGCTCTTCCCTTAGCGTTGTTGTTGTTGTTGTTGTTGCTACTTCGTTTAGGACACTCATTCCTGTAATGTCCAGCCTCTCCACATCCATAACAGGATTTGGGTTGTTGGTTGTTGTTGTTGTTGGTTGTTGCTGTTGTTGGATTTAGGGGCTCAGCAATCCTTAGATGAATGCCCGTACTTCCTGCAGTTGTTGCAGGGAGACTTGCATGGACCAAGGTGATGATAGTTACACTTGGAACAGTATGGCCTGTCCCCAGTGTAGCTACGTTTGGGCTCAGAATTGGTGTTATAAACTTGGATGGTATTGGGCTTTTTGCTTTGGCTGTTGTGAGGTTCAGAGGATTTGCGTTTGTTGTTGTTGGAGGAGTTGTTGGATGTCTCACGGTTGACAACTAGTGCCATGAGTTCATGCGCTAACCGGATAGCACTTTCGGCAGTGGTTGGTTTGGCTGAAGCGACATTTCCTTGAATGCTCTCAGGAAGGCCGCGGATGTACCTTTTGATGCCTTTTGTCTCCGGTTCAACCAATCCCGGACATAGTAAGGCAAACTGTTGGAACCTGGTGGTATAACTCTCAATATCGGTACCCTGCACCGTCAAGTGCCAAAATTCTTCCTCCAGACGGTGTAGGGCTTCTTTGGGACAGTACTTCTCCGTTAGCTTCTTCTTCAATTCAGCCCAAGGGAGTCGGTTTGCTATTTCGATGCCCACAGAGTTGGCGTGGGTGTTCCACCACGTCAGAGCACCTTCCTGAAAGGTGTATGCAGCGAACTTGACTTTGTTATCCTCCGTACAGTTACAGAGGTTGAAGACGGATTCCATACGTTCAATCCATCAGATTAGACCAATAGCACCTTCCGTGCCCTTGAAGTAGAGTGGTTTGCAGCTGAGAAAATCCTTGTAAGAGCAAGGCTTGATAACAGGGTTATTGACTGGGGTCTCACCAGTACTTCGGGAGTTTCGTGGTGAATCCCGAGCAGCCAAAGCATCGACCACTGCTCGAGATACGACAGCAGCGAGTTCAGCGTCACTGTAACTTTTCCTCTTTGGCGGCATGATTCTTCAAGGAAGAAACAAGAGGCACATGAGAAGTTGTTCCAGAACGATAATTCGACAGATGTATATATATATTAAAGCGGTAATATACAACATCACAAAGAGAAAATTAACAATGTAAGATAGTCGAGAGAAATTGTCGATTGATATTACGATGTTAAACGATTACAGACAATTTCGAGTTATGAGTTTCAAAAGTTACTAACTTAGAAGGTTTTCAAAAGTGCCGGGAATTGTTACATCCGGTCGAATTACATAGGTCCTACGAAAGCATGATAAAGTACAGATTTAGCCCTAGCTAATCCTGTCGTAGATTGAGTTGTGGCAGCAGTGCGGTGAGATGGTCTACAGATTCTGCAAGTCTGCTAACCATTTGGAGGGCGTCTTCGGTTTCCCTTAGACGTGTCTCGCACCGATTCAGCCTTGACTGTAGGACGGAAATTTCATTTCGGTTGCCAATCACTTGGTTGTGGACAACCTCCATAGTTTCGATGGTTTCACCCAGGCGGTTGTCAAGGGTGTCCATGTGGTTGATGGTATTTTCGTGATCTTCGGAGACTTGGTTGATTCGTTCGAGTGAAGTGAGTCTCCAGTTTTCGTTGGTTTCTTGGAGTTCGATATCCATAGCGTTAAGTCGTTGCTCGTGGTGGTGTACTCTAGCGGCTAAATTCGGTAGAGTAAGGTGAGCAGGATATGGGCTAGCCCGAGGAGACCTGGGGTCCCTCCTAGCCACTCGGGTTTCGTGATCCATACGGATGAGAGCGTGATGAATTGGGTGGTGTTTTTGCCATTCTGAGATAAAGCGTTAGAAAGAATGAGGCCTATATCCATATAATACATATATAATATAGCCTAAGATATTGAGCGGGAGCGAGGCCTATCTATGTATATATATATATATATATATATACCACATAATAGCCTAGTGTGTCTAGCACAGACGTGTTTGAGTCCCGGTTCTCTCGAGGTCAGAGTCCACTAGTGTATCCTGTTCAGCCATGACTCCTTTCAGATCTCACATCGTATTCCTTTAATTGTACATAGTTGATCAGGCTATGTTAAATTAAACCAATACAATGTAGTCACTGAACCTAATCATACTTAGTAAGGAATACTGCCTAACGGTCATAGTCTAGGCCCACTAAATGCAACCTAGTTCACTATAACCTTAGGCTCTGATACCAATCTGTAACACCCCCAAATTTACTGTTTAGCGGAAGCATACATTGGGTGTTACTAATCAAATATCATAAGCACAAAGATATAATGAACGACCACTATATGCGTCGTTTTACATTTGTATTAATAAAAACCAAAGTTTGTATCAAAAATAGAGTTACATTAGCTCGGTGGAAATTGAGAGATTTAAGTACATAATTAATCTATACAAAATATAATAATGCAGCTAAATCTCTGATTGTTTGCATGCTGACTCGAGCTAATTGATCTTGATTGTGCAATCCAACCTACTGTTGGTCACCTGTGATACATGCTAAAAAGCGAAACACTGGTGAGCTCACAGGTTTGTATGTCAACACATAATTGTATGAACCGCAAGATTTATAATTGAATTTATAAAGCAATTAAGCAAAATAAAAGTTATACAGCCATGAGCACATAGTCTGAGCTTAACTTGAGTGTCAGGTCCAATTAAGGAAACCCAACTTGAATGCCTCCTACGAGTGCCTAATCCACACTCGTCTTCCCAAATGCTAATACGTCTGTTTGACCAGTTAGTGCGTGCCAACCCGGACGAGGATTGTCAATCCTATATGATATCATATACTAACATTCACGCTACTACGTATTACCAGACTATGCTATGGAGGGCTTTAAATTGATTAGTTGAAGTAACTCATGTAGTATTTGATTTTGATTTGTACTTGCGTTCAACTTGTAAAACAAAACGGGCAATAATATCACACCCCTGATTGAAAAACAGTAAAATAGGGGCCATGAGACTCACCTGAGCCTCAGAAGTTTATCTAAATAAACTTTGATTGATTAGCCGAGTATCGATGTCCGAAGACTTGTAACCTGAGGGTGTCCACGACACGCAATGGTTATAAACGGGAGTCGGTATCTCAAAGGACTACCTTTGTAGTTGTTACACAACTATATATGTCCAAATTACTACGATTTGGTTGATTATTTGGTTTGTGTTTTGAAAACGTGTACGGCCCGTAGGTGATAGATTTAT
Source organism: Pseudognaphalium luteoalbum (assembly GCA_963422505.1). Taxonomy (NCBI): domain Eukaryota; kingdom Viridiplantae; phylum Streptophyta; class Magnoliopsida; order Asterales; family Asteraceae; genus Pseudognaphalium; species Pseudognaphalium luteoalbum. The sequence continues at coordinate 87,672,065 of OY730197.1, forward strand.
AATAATAACCTTAACTATTATTATTATACTTTGATTCATCCATTTTTGCGTATTAATCGTATCGTATTTGGTTCGGTTATTGAAAAGTGATTTTTAAACACTTAGAATGTTTTTGGCTTCTGTTTTTGGGTTTCTGCGACATAATATGCGACACAATGCTTGTGTTCCGCAACACAAGGCTTGTGTCTTATGATATGCAACTTAATGCGACACTAAATGCGACACAAAGCTTGTGTCTTATGTTTTGCGACACTAAATGCGACACAATGCTTGTGTCTTATGTTTTGCGACACTAAATGCGACACAATGCTTGTGTTCCGCAACACAAGGCTTGTGTTCCGCAACACAAGGCTTGTGTCGTAAAGATGAACACCAGCCCAGAACCCAGCGGCTGTCGCGATTTTTCAACCCAAAACCCAAATCTAACTCATTTTTAGGCTGCAAAATCGTGTTTTCCTCATACATTTGGACAATACTAAGTTGTGTAAACATTATAACACCGAAATAATACACCAAAATGAGTAGATCTAAATATTTAGAGAATTTCTTACAATTGCAAATCGAGACAAACGAGGAAGAAAACTGTAACACCCTCTTTCCGTGTCTGGTAATTCCTTTATTTAAATTAGTTATTTAATTGTTTTAGGAATTACTTGATAATATTATTATATTGCGAAACTTAGATAAATAAGTTCCAGAACTTATTGTGGATAGTAAACTATTAGTTGTTTTAAATTATTACAGATGACGGTAAAATAAAATTAATATTCTCGCAAATGGTTTTTAGGTTCCAGACAATAGATTTAGAAGGGGTATAAAATTAAAGCAATTAGAACAGAGGCGGTTGTGTGAGCCGACCTTTATTTCTTTTGTTTGCAAGGTTTCTTCATTTCTCTCATAATAAGAACTTAAAATACTCTCAAATTCAGATCAAGAAACCATAACCAAAATTAGAACCAAGATAGTTTCTGTGATTTCAATTCCAAAACAGCAACATCATCATCTCCATCATATCCCCTTCATCTCCATCACAAAAGTGAGTATGATTTTGAGTTTCAAAAATTGGGTTTTGAGAGATATGGAGTTATAATTAAGATTGAAACTTGATTTTGAGTTATTTGATGTTCCTAGATGTTAGTTGAGGTATTAGGAACCTTAGAAAACTGAAAAATTGAGTTTTGGTGAAGTTTGGCTCGAAATTCTCGTAACAGCAGTGAAACTCGCAGAAACCCAGTTCGTCTTGCGAGGCGAGTTGAGATGTTGCGAAGCGAGCTGAGTTTTTGCGACGTGAACCGAAAGTTGCGAGTCGAGTTCTTGCGAAGCGAACCGAGATGGTTTGCGAACCGAAATGTGCGAAACGACCAAAACTGCGAAGCGAACTGAGTTTTCTGCGAACCGAGTTGACCTGCGAACCCAGTTTCCTGTGAACCGAGAATTTTTAAAGATTTTTGTTTTGCAAATTTTGAAAATTCGGGGTAACGGACAGGTGACAGTTTCACTAACTCGGATTGGATTGAAATTCGCATGGTCACTCGGAAACGACCTAATGATCCCGGCTCTATTCTAAGAGTCTAGACAGTTTTTGGCCATTCGGGGTCATCTAGGGCCCGAAAATGGCATTTTTCAGTTTTTATACGTCATTTCGGGATTTTCTGATTTCATTTTGAATGAACTTTTGTTTGACTAGACTTCAGGGATTACCTGATTTGATAAATATGCTCTGATGATGATTATGGAACGAATTTCTAACTTATATTTGATTTTCTGTTTCAGATCAACCTAAGACTCAGTGATATAAGAATCCTGAGCGTGGAGACGTCAGAGGTATCGGTGAGTGGATTTAGAACTTACCATTTGATTTAGTTGTAACTGTTTTGTTGCAACAAGTAAACGTAGATATGTGTTAGACTGTTTAGTCTTGATTATTGACTATGAATCTACGTGATATGTGAATATATGTGTATCAGATTATTGAGGTCAACGTGTAGTTGGACTTTTGGTTATTATGTGAATTACACAGGTTTTGATTCATTTGTTGTGTTTGAGACCTGTGTATGAGTTTAATAACCAGTAGTTATCGGTCTATTCTGTATTGGCCATACAGATTGACGTTAAGTGTTCTTTGGGAATCCCCAGGTATTATGATATCCCAAGAGCCACCGATCCTCATTGAAATATGTGTGTTTACGATTATTTGGTGTAAACTCATAGTTAAGCTAAGTTGAATTGTGTGTGATAAATCTATTCACTTAGCTTCGTGCTAATCCCTCATATTACTTCCTGCAGATTTTGTTTATTATGTGGGTGGACAGGAAGTGGATGCTTCGGCAGGGAAAGTTTGACGACTTGCGACTCTGATATGGTTTTGTATAAACCTTGTTTTGTAAAATATAATACCCCGTTTTAAGTATTTGTTAAACAGTTTTAATTTGATGTGATCTGAATACGTAAACTGTTTATGTACATTATTTAATATAAAGTAATGAAATGTATTTTGTAATATACGCTTTCTATTAAAATAATATAATATTGTGGTGTAAGAAAGAGGGGTGTTATAAAAACGAGGGTGGTGCCTTTGTTAATCTTGTTCCTCTCTTGATGGTGATTCCGAAAATGTAACTTTTGTTGTCGGTTATGCTAGATCCGAAAATTTGGTGGTGATGGGTTTGAGAGTGTTTTTGTGGTGTGTGTGTGTTTTTGTTGAAATGAGAATGAAAGAAAGAGGGAAAGAGGTGGGGTGTAGGTGAAAGCCTCACCTTTTTCAGTCCCCGCAATCGCGCTCCGTGCGGTATATTCGTTCTCTCGTTCGTTTAAACGTTAAATGTTTATTTTATACGTTTAAATATACGTTTTAAAATACGAATAATTACCCAATATTTTTGTTGAAGTATTTTACCAAATACTTAATGGTTGTGTTATAAAATATAACTTTAACTTGTTTCGATTTGTTTGCGCGTTTAATAATCTAATCGTGTAGTCCTTGTTAGTACGATACGAATTTGAATTGAAATATTATCTAAATAATATTTTGGATATAATTGCGTTTATTAAATAATATTATATTATTTAATAAAAATTTTCACCAACGTCCGTATTAATTGAACCGAATTACATTCGATGTGAAACTTGTACGATTTAATCAAATCGCATGATTGTATATATTCAACAATATATATTACTTGATACATTAATTAGCCTAACACATAACTAATTACATGTATTATAACTGATTAGGTACTAATCACTAGTCCTAATTTGGCGGGTGTCACAGTGTTCTTTCGAGACGCCAACTTAATTACTTATTTACTTACAACCTTGTGCGTGTTGTACGCCAAAAGGTTGCAGGGTTCGGAGAACCACACTACGAAATTACATCCGACACATACTTACTGACTTACATCCGCTATACTTGTTTGCTTACACAAACGTACTTGCTAGACCCAGGTGAGTCTTACAGCCCCACTTTTACTGTTTTCTACTTTGGGGTGAGATATTTGCTACTGTTTTACGTATGAACACAAAAACTGAACTGTTTACACTACTTTTACACGCATTACATGAGTTACTTTTATCCACTGAAAGCCTCCTATCATAAGTTGTTAATTATGGACTTAAGCGCGATTACTAGTAGATGGATCCATTTGGGACTGACAATCCCTGTCTGGGGTAGTAGCGCTACCACGGATTACACCGTAGAAACAGGCATATTAGTATTTGTTACATATGAGTGTTCGGATAGCACTCACGAGGGTACGTGATACTGTACTTAATTGTACCATTCACACTACACTGTTAAGCTTCAACTTGTGAGCTCATGGTAATTGTGTTGACTTACTGATTTACTGAGTTACTGAATTACTTACTTTGTTCGAGGGTATTACTGGTACTTACTTGTGGTTCATAAATGATTTACTTTACTAAACCTGTAAGATTCACCAACCTTTTGGTTGACACTTTTTAGCATTTATCTCAGGTTTACAGCATCAGTAGGACTACACTACCTCAGGACTGATAGCTCGAGTCGCATGCATACAAACTTGTGGAGATTCTCTTGCATTACTTTTTGTATATCAGTTATGTATTAGGATTCTAGGAAATTATTTTCGAACTCGATGCTTGTTATCCTGGTTTAACAATGTAATACTTTGGTACTATCGTACGACGTTGCATATAGATGTCGTTTGCTTTACTTTTGTGTTGTGATAATTGATTAGTAGCACCCCGAAGCTTACTTCCGCTAAACAGTGAATTTGGGGGTGTTACACTACAGTAGATTTGGACATGTTTATCTGATTAAGCATAAGTCAGATACTTTTAAGATATTCAAAAGATATCAAAGCGAAGTAGAGAATCAACTGGGCAAAAAGATAAAGGTTCTCTGATCCGATAGGGGAGGAGAATACCTTAGTATCGAGTTTCTCGATCATCTTAGAGATTATGGAATAGTTTCACAATTAACTCCTCCTAGAACACCACAGCTTAATGGAGTTGCTGAGAGGAGAAATACAACCTTGTTAGACATGGTTTGGTCTATGATGAGTCGGGCAACACTTCCGATAAGTTTTTGGGGTTATGCATTAGAAATTGCCGCTCGCATCTTAAATCTTTTACCCACCAAGAAGGTTTCAAAGACACCTTATGAGATGTGAAAGGGAAAACGTCTTTCTATTGGTCACATCAAAATATGGGGTTGTGAAGTTTTCGTTAAACGAGAAACTCAGGACAAACTAGACTCTAGATCTGAAAAGTGTATTTTCGTCGGTTATCAAGAAGAGTCGTTAAGATCTCTGTTCTACAGACCAGAGGATAATGTGGTCTTTGTAGCTCAAAGAGGAGTGTTCCTTGAGAGAGAAATGATATCTAAAGAGGACAGTGGGAGTAAGATAGATCTTGAAGAAATTCAAGAGTTGGCCGATGAAGAACCTATAGTAAACACTGACGTGCAACAAGAGGTGGAAACGTACGTTGAACCTGAAGACATATCCTTACCCACTCGCAGAACCAGTAGTAGAGTTAGCAAGCCTCCTCAGTTCTATTATGGTTTCCATATAGAAGAGGATAAAATTAGTGACAATACAAAAAATGACTTAGATGAGCCTGCTAACTACAAGGAAGCGATAACAGGCCCTAAGGCTGCTAAGTGGAAGGAAGCTAAAAAAAGTGAAATTCAGTCTATGTATGACAACCAAGTTTGGAATTTGGTTGACACTACACCCGGTCTTAAGACGGTGGGTTGTAAGTAGATCATCAAGAAGAAGACAGACATGGATGGGAAAGTACACACTTATAAAGCAAGGTTGGTAGCGAAGGGCTATACTCAAACCCACGGGATTGATTATGAGGAAACCTTCTCACCAGTAGCTAAGATAAATTCAATTATTTGACACCCATCAAATTAGGACTAGTTATTAGGTCCTAATCATTTTGTTAATACATGTAATTAGTTCAGTGTTAGGCTAATTGGATGTATCATTACGGATATTATTATATATACGCATTAACATGATTTATTAAATCGTATCATTTTATATCGGCCTAATTCCGATCCATTAATATAGACGTTGGTGAACCCATTTTATTAAATAATATTGAACTATTTGATAAACATATTTATTTCTAAGTATTATTTCGATAATATTTCATAAGTATTTCGTATCGTACAAGTAACTTATACGCGACCAAAAATACGTGAAACGCATTCAACAACCGAAATAAATTAAAGTTATATTCTATAACTCATTAATAAGTATTTTGATAAAATACTTCAACTCAAAATATCTAAAGTTCATTCGTTATTTAAAACACGTACGTATAACATTAACGTATAAATAAATGTTTAAACGATCGGGTAAACAAACATGAGTATAATACCAAAGTAAAGAGACAATATTTAACAAAAATCTTGCCCCTTTTTGACTAGCAAAAACCAGTCATAGCCACCCCTAAAATGGGGAATGTGTTTATTTGACTAAAACCAAAACAAGCTCCATGATTTCCTCATTTATGTTTATCCCACTCTCTCACTAACTTCTCCCTACAAACACACACATAACCTTCCTTCTTCCTCTTCCATTCGAAAACCACCACACCACCACATCACCACCACCATCCACCATCTCTATCTTGAAGAAAAACACCAAGGAAGAAAGCAAAAAGAAGAAGCAAACATCATCTCCCTCACCTCTCTCTCTAGCTCACGGTTTTGGTATGATCCACACCACTTCTCTCTCTATATTTTCAATTAATACTTAGATCTACATGTTAGTAAGCTCATACAACAATATCATGTCTAAATCAAAGCTTAAAATACGTTTTTCATGTGTATGTATAAGAGACAGATTCTGTCTCTTAAAAGCCGACTCACCAAAACACCTATATCTCGAAATCTAGGAAGAACGAACTCATGACATCTAAACGAAAACTGTTCATTAGGATACTAGCTACAACTTTCGTTTTTGGATCTCGGGCCAGATCCTCCCGGATCATGGTGAAAAAGGTAGATCTTTGAGTGTAACCCATTTTCGAACCAAACCCGACCACTTCTCATGTTTATTTTTGTTAAAAATAGTAAATGAATATATAAAATCACAATAAAGTGCAGAAATGGACTAGGTTCATAGGTGAACATGCATGATTTTTGTTGAGACCTAGATCGGCTTGAAAAGTAGTGAAATCGAGTGGTTTATCGAGTTCAAAATCTGGAAAATGTAAACATAAGGGCTGTTTTGGTCATTTTGCAAAAACGACACTTCGAAAGACCCACGAAATGTAATGACAACTTTTATAAACTTATTTTGACATATTAGGACTTATGTAAAAGTTTCAGTTCAAACTGTGGTCGTTGACCACGTTTACGACATAGACTAAAACTGATCCGACCTAAGTGTCGCATAGGCCAAGGGCTTTATGCGACACTTCACCAAGTGACGCCCCTTAGTGACGCCATAGTAATCCGACACTCCCTAGCGACACTCCATTGAAGTGACTCCTATTTCCATAACAGTACCCATACCTTATGCGACACTTCAACCAGTGATGCCAATAATACAATCTTGACATTTTATGCGGCACTTAGCTAGTGTCGCCAACAATTAACAAGTGACGCATCAGAGTGTCACCTTAAACAGAATACATGAAACCCCATCTTACACTAAGTGTCAAACATGCGCAACCTCAAACACTTATACGATACGACTTAAACTCATATGAAACGTACTTTATAAGTACATTATTACAACAATCCTAATAATTATACTTTGGAATAATTATTACAAACCACACCAACGGGCCGTACATATTTACAAAATACAAACAATCCAAAACTAATCATTTGGAAATTACTAGTTGAATGAGCAACTAGCATAAATGGTTTATTAAGACATCTAATCATTATTATAACCTTGCGCGTTTAGGACACCCGGCAGGTTAAAGTCGTTGGGACGACATCATTACCTTGTGCATCATCATTACTACTTGTTTTGTAAGTCATCAGACTCAGGTGAGTCTCATAGCCCCTCATTTTACTATTTTTTAACCCAAGGGTGGGAATACATGCTTGTTTTGTTTTACATGTGAACGCAAGTATCAAAATATCACTATAGATTACATGAGTTGTTTTCTCTAATCGTTTTAAGTCCTCTAACATAGTTTGGTAATACTTTTCTAGCGTGAATGTTAGTGTATGGTACCATATGGGACTGACAATCCCCATCCGGGTCAGTAAGCACTGACTGGTGAAACGGACGCATTATCATTTGTTCATACATGTGTTGATTAGGCACACGCATAGAGGCACCCTCGCTCAGGCACTTAATTGTGATCATGACACCTCAGTTTAGCTCAGAGTATGTGCTCATGGCAGTTATATACATCATATAGCATTTACTAATTTGCTTAATTGCAAATCATCAAAATTAAATCTTGCGGTTCATACATTATTCATTATCATTAAACCTGTGAGCTCACCAGCTTTTAGCTGACCATTTAGCGTGTATTCTCAGGTTCGCAGCAACAGTAGGTCTGTTCACTCAGGATGCCTATTAGCTCGAGTGTAATGCAAACATCAGGAGATTTTCATGCATTACTATATTTTGTATAATTAGTTATGCCATAGAATCTTTTTCATTAAATCTTGAGATTTTGTAAACTATTATAACAGAGTAAGACTTTTATAATATCAATGTATTGTGAACGACGCATATAGAGTCGTTCTTTATTATCTTCTGTGCTTTGTTTATTGATTAGTCGCGCCCCAAACCGACCCGCTTCCGCATCATAATTTGGGGGTGCGACAAATTAGGATCATGTTAGCCATAGCTGCATTTCATGATTATAAAATTTGGCAGATGGATGTCAAAACTGCCTTCCTTAACGGGAAACTAACAGAGGATGTGTTCTTGGCACAACCGGGGGGTTTTGACAATGCAAAGTATCCCAATAGAGTGTGTAAGCTTCAAAAGGCTATTTATGGACTTAAACAAGCCTCTCGTAGCTGAAATCTCTACTTCCATGAGAAAGTCACAGAGTTTGGATTTTCTAGAAGCGAAGATGAGTCATGTATATATGTCAAGTTCAGTGGGAGTGTTGTAGTCGTCCTAGTATTATATGCGGATGATATACTACTCATAGAAAACGATATCCCAACATTACAAGGTGTAAAGGATCGGTTGGGAAAATGTTTCGCTATGAAAGACTTGAGAGATGCAGCATATATTCTTGGTATAAAGATTTATAGAGATAGGTCGAGACATCTCATAGGACTTAGCCATGACACATACTTAGATAAAATTTTAAAAAGATTCAAAATGAAGAACTCTAAGAAATGGAATCTACCCTTACATCATGGCATTAAGATCAGTGAGGATCTTTATCCGAAATCTAAGGAAGAATCGGATAGAATGAGTCAAGTCTCATATGCTTCGGATATAGGATCGATCATGTATGCCATGACGTGTACAAGGCCTGATGTCTCATTTGCTTTGAGCTTAGTGAGTCGACATCAGCAGAATCCTGGTGAAGTTCATTGGACAGCTGTAAAGAATATTCTTAAGTATATGAGAAATACTAAGGACAGGTTCCTGGTTTATGGTGGAGAATAAGAATTAAGAGTAACGGATTATAGTGATGCAAATTTCCAAACAGATAGAGATGATATCCGTTCACATTCTGGTTGGGTATACTTACTGAATGGGGGAGCGGTGACATGGAAAAGTTCCAAGCAAGATACGGTGGCAGACTCAACGTGCGAGTCTGAGTACATAGCGGCTTGTGAGGCTTCAAAGGAAGCCATCTGGATTAAGAATTTCATTGGAGATCTTGGAGTTCAAGACCCCATTGAAATATTCTGTGATAACGAAAGTGCGGTCGCCTTGAGTAGAGAACCTAAGGATCACGAAAAGTCAAAACACATTGAAAGAAAATACCATTTTGTTCGGCGAAAAGTAGAAGAATGACACGTGATTGTGAAGAGCATAAATCAGAGGCTGATCCGTTCACAAAGCCACTTGGAAAATCCAAACATGATGAGCATGCTAGGAGCATAGGCTTAAGAGATAATGTAAAGTTTTAGTTGTTAGTTTGATTTTTGAAACATTGTAAACAATGATGGAAATTGTAATAGACTTGGTGATTAAATAATGGAGATTTATTTATTGGAAGGAGTTCTGTCAGTTACTATTGTTTGTCATTGTGTTACAAGCTTTGTATGTTTAGACACCACTTCCCGAGTAAAACAGTTTTACTTAAACCTCCTCAGTCGTTCACACTCCTAGAAGTAAGTGGTGAATCAAGATTGTCATGGAGTGTTAGTAGATTGTCTATAGAGATTAGACATGGCATGGAGAATGCTACAACACTCATGGGTACTTAATGGGGATTTAAGTATAGGAGAGACCCGTACTTGAAAAGATCACTTCATGGATTAAATCATGAGTGATTTTAAGATGATAATATCCTCTATTCTTGAAATTGAGATGCATTAAGTTTCTAGTTTTTCAAGTCTGTTATACTTCAGCCTATTCTAACGCTGTGCGTAAATGCGAGTCATAAAGGGTATGCTAGGTATGACATGATGAGTTGACTAGTACTATGTAGTCAAAATTTATTTGTTCCTTTAGTCTAATGGGGAAAGCAATTATATTGGTCCCTCTGATGATTAAAGATTGACTCTAAAGTGCTAGGCCTGGTCGAGACTAAGTTGATGATTCAATAGTCTCATAAAGTCAATGTAATCGGAAATCAGAAAACTAATTATGAATCTTGAGATTTATTAAAATTCATGTCTCGATTCATACGATATCATTAGAATAAATGAGTAGTTGATCACTTATCTAAAGGGCTACCTCTAGGATAAGAATCAGAGTTCGGCAGTCGCATTGGATAACACTCTCTGCTTAGTTAATGGATAGGCTTAGATCAATAATAGTTGATGAATTGTCCAAGTGGAAGACTGTTGATATAGTGTCCAATAGCATAACTAATTGGTAAGTACATCATTAAAAGTTGAGTCTTTTTGGGTCGCCCTCAATGAACAGTAAGAGAAATAAATAGAGAAATAATATTAATTAGAATTAATATTATTATTAGTTTATTAATTGGATATTAATTAGAAACTAAAACTAAAAGAAATTCTGGAAAGTGGATCCAACCGCCAGATGAAAGGTTCAACCGACGGATGGATTGGATAAGGGTAAAGGCGGTGGAACGCGAAGTCAAGAAGTTCTAGGATTCAATCCAACCGTCGGATGGAAGGTCCATCCGCCGGTGGGATGAAGTAATAGTTTGTCCCACATCGGCTGGGGGACCAAACCATTGGTCTCCTCCTCCCCTATAAATAGGGGTCTACCTTTAGCTTTCAAAGTACACCTTTGAATTGAATAGTTTTCAATTCTTTTTCTCTCTTTCTTATTCCTGCTCCTTGTAATAGTTTTACGACTTAGAGTCGTAACCATAGGAGACTTGGGAATTTCTCTTAGTTCTTTTGGGTGTGAGCCATTAGAGGTGTTCTAGTTTGGGCACTCGCCTCCAAGTAAGAAGGTTCTGCAAGATCGTCTACGCGTGAGAAATTTGTTTTCTCAAAGGTTAGTATTTTCCTCTTTATCTATTTGTTTTATTGCTTTTATTTATAAAAGTTAAGATCCCTTAAGGTTTAGTTTCCTAATTGCCTTAGATTAATTTTTGTTATAATTTCGCTGCGCATATTAATCTAGTTAGGGAATAGAAAACCCAACAGTAACTCATTTAAAGACATATACTTCTCTATTTTTACTAGGATTAATTATTATATGGAAATCTCAACATGTCAACAATATATAATAATTCATTGACTTTCTATCTCTATTTGAACCATGCATATTACTACAAAATGTACATATTTTTATTTATAAGAATAAATCACGACCATTTTTAGAGTCATGCTATAAACGTAAAATGGTTCACATGACAATATATTAGTAACTATAAAATTGGTGTGGCTATTATTTGTATGTTTTTACTATTATTGCGTTCATCTTATCGTTCGTATGTTGCACTTTCGTGAGTTAATAGATATAGTTGGTTTAAGGTTCTTTTGATTTACAACAAGTCAATAACTCCTCAACCAACGGTGTTAAAAATAAAATATGCTACATCTTCAACTTTTCAAAGTTTGACTAAAACAACTTAATTATTATTATTTTTTTAAAATTTAGAAATTCGTTTATAAATGTATATTTTTTGGTATATAGATATTGTTGCATATATTGGGGTCATATGTACATAAATATTGACTTATTTTAACTATATTCAACAAAATATAAGTTGTCACGATTTAATGAGAGTTATTATATATCATATAAAATCCCGTGTATGAATGGTGAGTATTGGTTGATGACAACATTTATTCTTAGTAGCAATTTAAGTCATGCTATATATTTTATTTAGACATTTAGCAAAAATAAATTGTTTTTATAACTATCCCTCTAAATCATCATAACTTATCATACACCGTCAAATGAAAAAATATAGATACATTGTAATATTGTCTACGGTTTTAATTTAAATAGCAATTTAACCATCACAAATAATTTTACACGGTCAAATGAGAAAATTATATTAAGAGAGACTGTGATGGTCCTACGCTAATACGTGACAATATTAACGACTTCTATTGGTCAAAAAGTTATAATATTTATTTCATTGCGAGTCTAACAAAAATATATTAAATGATTTAAGTTGTTTGAATTTAAAAAAAAAATTGTATATGTATAGTTAAAGATTAATAAATTAAACTTTACAATATGTAATATTATAATTAAGTTGGGTTTGAGTTGTATATAAGTAAATTCTTAAAATAAACATTTAATATGTGCAATATTGATTTTGTAGGAAAGTTAACCAATAACTTTTCCTAAAATGATGGAGATATTTTGATGGATTTAAGTTAAATTTAGAAGGACAATATCATCATTTTGTAGCCTATTATTTTTATGATTAAGTAATCTCTATAAAAATGTAAATTAATGACTTTGATTAGAAGTTCTTAAATATTAATGATTTATTTAAATTTAGAGTGATTACTTAAGTATGACTCTCTTATTAATAATAATAATAAATAATAATAATATAATTATAATAATAATAATAATAATAATAAGAGAGAAGAGAGATTTTATCTTCACATTAAATTGATGAATAATAATGTAATACAATCGTACACGCTATTCATCAATGGCATTGTATAATCCATCATCGAAAAACGTATACGTACATGTCATGATGATTCCAACGAATACAAACATAGATTTTCTTTCCCCAAAATCGGGGTGTTTTTTGAGAAGTACATAACTTTAACTCCCCTATGTCTTCTCCTATAAATCCAAGTAAAAACTTCACTTTACAATTTCACCATAACGTGCTTCCCTGTCAACACTCTTGACTCTTATTTCATCTTCTTACTAGCTACTTACTACTACCCCATCTCTTTATATAATTACACTAAAAAAAAACCCACATCCCAAATAATACAATAATAATGGTGTATCCAATGCTTTATAATGGAGAATCACAATCTTCTACTTATAATTCAGTTGTTGATTGTACACTTTCTTTAGGTACTCCATCCACTCGTCTAACTGTGGATCATCATTATGAAAAAAGACCGTCTAATTGGTCCTCTAATTATTGTAATTGGGATATTTTGCAATTTTCGAATTCGCAAAAATTACCTCTTAACGAGTTTAATGGTGCCCCTGAGTCTTTACTTTTAAGGCGATGTGCTAATTGTGACACCACTTCTACTCCTCTTTGGAGAAATGGCCCCCGGGGCCCTAAGGTAAATACCCTAGTTATATAATAATTTTAATAACAGTGTATTTATTTTGTAAATATTGTTAGATTTTGAAAATTTTGTATCTATGTTTTTAACACAATTTTTTTTTTTTTTTGAATATATCAAAAGTATGTTACTAGAAGTAGATATAAGTTCTGTGAACTCCATGTATTTAATGTTTATAACCTTTCAATATTTAAAATTAATTTGTTCGTAGAAAATAAATAGAAATTGTATTACATTATACAGATTTAATAATTTGAATAATAAAATGCATGTACATTATGTTAAAAATGTATGTTATACTATATAATCCGATTTTTGTGATAACATTATATTTGATGGGTTTTTTGTCATACGAAAATTGAAATGCAGTCATTATGCAACGCATGTGGAATCAGATTCAAGAAGGAAGAGAAGAGAGCAAACGCGGCGGCGACAGTGACGGCGGGTGGCGGCGGCGGCGGTGATACGGCGGAGACACACCATTACCACCAGCCGATGATGAACGGAAACCTGTGGGGTCCACAACATAAACTGCCGTCATGTTACGCACCGGCGAAAGTGAATGAGTTTAGATTTATGGATGACGTGGACGACAGAGATTCTCCATACATATCGTGGCGCTTCAATGTCACAGATAGACCTGCACTGGTCAACGGGTTTACGAGATGATTAAAAGTGGGACTCATGATGGAGATTGTTACGTTGATGACGTGGAGTGGAAAATTTAATTAGTAATTTTTGGTTCCAGAGTTTGTAATGATGACTTGTACTTTGTGCATGGGTAATTGTACTGGATGTTTGTCGGTTTATGCTTTGTAAAGACTCGTTTAAGATTTAATAATTAGATTCAGTTAACAGTGTCTTTTTTTCGACTTTTGGATTCTGTCGGTCAAACATATGATTTTTGATCTCAAGAATAACTTTTTCTATTCAAAAGTTAATTTTCTTTTTTATAAATATTCTGTTTTTTAGTAAATTTAAGTTTGAGAATAATAAACTCTTTTAGGCAAATATATTTCCTTGTCGATGCGGTATGTTATCTGTTTTATTCCGGTCCTTAATTTAGAGTTTATGCGGGTTCAATTCTTTGATTCAGATTTTCATTTCACTAAAAGGTTAAAGTTTTTATATTATTCTAAGGGCATTTTAGTTATTTCATAACAACCTCAATTCAGCTCCTTTAGTTGGTGCATCTATCATGGATACTGGTTTGTGTCTTCGTAAAAGTTACTAGTATTTTAACATGTGAGATTCAAAGGACTCAGTACCATTCTAACTATAATTGCACATCATCTCTTTAAGTCTTTATTACATTAATCAGTGATATGGTACAAAGTGCGAAAATTCAGTTTAGAGCACTACCATTTCCTACATATCGATGGTACCTATCAGTTAACCGGCCAACTTATGTCCATTAATGGTCATGAGATGTTATATAATGATCCATGTACTCACATTATGTTTTTTGTCTGAAGAAAATTATATACAATACAAAGAATGCCATATGGCACTGCAATGCATGAGTTTTTGCCAAAGTAGTGATTTCAGTTTTTAAATCCAACTCAAACATTTGGCACTTCGGCTTTCATGCTTCAATCGAACCTTTGATGCTTTCAATCGATCTTTCACAGTTGTAATGTGACTTTCGGCTTTATTGCTTTTAAACGAACATTCATGCTTTTGGTTGGTCATTCGGCTCTTCATGCCTTTGATTGATCTATGGTTTCGGTCGAACCCTTTATGCTTTTGATCGGCCTTGCGGTCCTTCATGCTTTCGGTCGACCTCTTCTTGCCTTTGATTGATTCCAACATTCGGTCGACCCATATTCTCGAGTGAGCTCTGCTATCGGCCTTTCGGCCCTTCATGCTTTTGGTCGACCCCTTCATGCTTTTGATTGATCTATACTTTCGGTTGGCCCCTACCCGTTTTTGATTGAGCCCTGGTTTCGGTCGACCCCTTCATGCTTTCAATTGAAACCCTTCATGCTTTTTAATGATCCTTTTCTCTTCATGCTTTTGATTAATTTCAACTTTCGGTCAACCCCTTCATGCTTTCCATTTGATCAATGCTCTCGTTCGACACGTTCTTGCTTTTGATCGGTACCTTCGCCCTTCATGCTTTTGATAGGCCCTAGATACTTTGTTCGATCTGCCCTTCATGATTTGGATATGCGACTTTCAATCGACCTTACATGCTTTGGATTTGCCTTTGGCCCTTCATATTTTAGATTGGCCATTCACCCCTTCATGCTTCCTATCGGGCCCTTCATACTACGTTCGATCCAACTTTGGTGGTTACTCCAAAACCACCCACAATAGTTAAGTACATTGGTATACTATATTAAGTCCTATCACTCATGCATGGGCCAACTTATGTTTCATCATATAAGTTCAATATTACTAAATGATTGTATTTTAGTTACAAACGTTGAACTGGGGGCATGTATTGGTATAATACGGCTTGTAAGTGAAATCTATGGTTCATTCATAAAAAAATGTCACAAAGGATCTCAAATTGGTATAATACGGCGTGTAACGAAGACTTAACAGAAACCCTTGAATTTACTTTGGATTGTACAACCTCAGATTAGGAGATGTAATTGTACTAATATCATGGCTGAGCACACATCTCTAATTCGCTCCACTGTTCTCAGCAGTAACCTTAAACAATAATGGTTGAGCACACCTCCCTAATTCGCTCCATTGTTTTCGGCAGTAGATTTAGACATAAAGGGTTGAGCACACCTCTCTAATTCGCTCAAATGAACTTCTCAAATTTACCCTATTTTCTACATGTGCACCTACATGTTAGATATGAAAGACTAACTACGTCTTTCCCCTAGTTTTGCTGGTCCAAGTTCTCAGTGTAACTTTTCTTACTTTAATGAGTGATATATGTATTTTGGCACTGCCTGAGGGCGGATCTTAAGTCAAACTCATTTTCGCTTATTAGATAAAGACTAAATTGTTATGGGAACTACTGGCATTACACCGGCGGACATCGTAGGGTTAAGCTTCCCCCCCCCCCCCTAATTAGCTTCATATTTTACAAGAAAAAGCTGTAACTATGAGGTAGTGGCCGCCTAACAAATTGCCACATGTCTGCAAGGGACGCCTTGTTCAAACACAATCATTTACACCAAAGTTGACCGACTTTAGGTGTAACACATAAGTATTTACAACAATAAATGGTAAATTATCAAGAATGTCCATCAAAAAAATCTGACCAAAAGGTTACAAAACAAATACATAGTCAGAAAATGATATATAAACCAAAAGCATAATCAAATTTCGATTTTTCACCAAGTACATCATGGTCTTCACCCAACTTATCCATATACCGATACCGGATAAGTTTCAGGTCATCGACTTTCGCATCCATCTTACTTTCAAGGTCTAAGTAATAATACAACAATCGTTCCATTGTAGATCTAAACCACAATTGTGATACCCCATCACTATACCCTCATGGCATCTAGCCTTGAAGATACAAATCTGGATGTCACAAAGAGAGGTGAGATACTCATGACTTCGGCGAGGAGTCTTAAAAGAATGATCAACAACAAAAACGTTCTTTGCAAACCAACGTCTATCTTCCTTTAGATGATCGTTTTGTCTAACAAACCGGAGATTCGGTTCAAAAGGTTTTTAACAAAGTTCCAATTCAGTGACGCATGAAGTTAAGGAATTGCTCGTTTAACCCTTAGTGGCTAGCCAATCCTCAATCTTTAACGTTTTCTGGCAAGTCTTTTTGACGTTTTATGCTTCTTCTTCACGTCGCTTTTCAGCTTCTTGGTCAAAACTATATTAACTAAGGTTGGAGCCTCCAAATACTCAACTTTCTTCTTAATCCTCTATCTCCCCATTCCTCTTATAAATATTCACTATCAATTACTGGTTTCGGTTGCCAATATGAGAATCACCAACGAAACTAATTTTAAATCTAGTTCGATATGTTTAAAAACATACCAAACTAGATTGGGGGCTGATGATGTACCAAGTATCCTTCTGCCAAAGTGAAAGCTGAAGGAATACTAATGCCCAAAATTGGAAGAAGGGAGGCATACTGATGGCGAAAGTTGGAAAAGTATACTTATGCCCAAAGTTAGAAGAGCCCCTAAATCCAAAAGTCATATGATGGAAGGCCCTCCAACTTCAAAAGTTAGATGATGGAATGGCCCCTAAATCAGATGATGGAAGGCCCTTTGATTCCAAAAGTTAGATGATGGAAGGCCCTTTGATTCCAAAAGTCAGATGATGGAAGGCCCTACAATTCCAAAAGTCGGATGATAGAATGCCCATATTGTCAAAAGTAAAGTAATGAAAATCACACTTATGCCAAAGGTGGCGCACTGATACTAATGCAAGAACAGTGTACTTAGGGTATAGCTATTTCAGAAACATACGTCAAAATGAATACAACCAACTCGGCAAACCTGGAAACGTCTAATCTATTTGCCAATAATAGATTACACATACAACTCATGGCACTATAAATACTCCTCAACCAACACAAAGGGATGACATTCAATTCTCATGGAATACATCCTCATTACATTTGCCTCTCTCTCTCTAACTCTTTCCCTCTCTATAACTTTCTCTTTCTACATTTCTACTTCTAGCATTGCTCTCAAACCGAATGAGGTATCCGACTATCGTGGAGTACAATCCTTATCCACTTAAATGTGGAATGGGTTACAAGCTGGGAATCGCCAGCCGAAAAGCTAAAGTGCTCTTCAGTTCGGGACCTCTTGTAACATTTGGTATAAAGGATCCCTTCACCTTCGATCATTCATCCTGAAGATAGTTTCAACCAAGAAGTGCCTCTTCAGCAATTAACAACACTGCTTCATATTAATGGAGCAACAATGAATGTTCCTGTAGAACGAAAATCAATTAATTAGATTTCGTTACAACATTACACATTAAAACAGACACACATGATCTTAAGTTCTTGATTCGATCTTACGATCTCAATTTTGCAAAAATGATTAATTCTTACCGTTACTACATTACACATTAAAATTGTATGTTACCCGACCCGATCATCGATTCTTATTACCATTTATACTAATCAATTCCAGAAATGATTAATTCATATTGTTACTAAATTTCCGTTTTACAAGTTTTAACATGTATTGTAGTTGGCGTACAAGTTTGCACGTCAAATGCAGTGGATGTGGCGCGAAAGGACTCGCTTGTAACCCCGAATAATAGTAATAACTGTATGGAAGTATTGGGGCTATGCGAAAGCCATAGTGAGGTGTGAGACTGGTCCCGTATCCATACTCTTATGTAATTGCTATTATCCTTGTTAAGCTTTCTCATGTTATTGCTCGTTGGCTGTAATAGTTTGGTGTATGAGTTACTCTAAGTAATTTTAGACGACTACATACTAAAGATCTATTCTTTAAGAAACTATGATATGCGTTTTGCTTTCCGATATAGTACTCATTTTTCATGTCTATTTCGGGTTTCATAAGAATAACAAAACTGTTTTGGTGCCGATGTAAACTACCCATATTGTACAACTCGTTTCTAGATGTATGATACTTTAAACCTTTTACTATTGTCTTAGTAACTACGCCGTTGTTACTGGAAATTTATAATGCACATTCACAGTGTCATCAATATAATATGTTAATCTTGAACATGAGCGGGCAAACATAAACATATAAATGAAGGAGACATGTGTTTGTGTCCCTCGATCAATCTAATAAAACGGGCAATACGTTTATAAATAATATTCATTAGCTAAAGAGTAAAGAATTTGATTAGATCAAGCAACGACTATTATAAAACGGACTCCATCAATAATTCAAGTTCTATTAATCAAAGTATGGATCTTGTGCAATAGAATGAGTTGATTGCATCAGAAACCAACTACAGAGTAACTTTTACATCTGCAAAACAAATTAAGTTTCTATTGTGCACTTATATCCAAAGAATTATTTGTAATGTACGTTGTAAGACCGTTACAATACTATTATCGAATACGATTTAATGTTTCATATCAATGATACAATTGTGTTGAATGGTACTGTGGTACTGCTTTTTATCAGCTTAACTAAGTTAGGAACCACATAGTTTTAGTCTTGGCTTAGTCACTATATGGCTTTGAACTGTCAAATCCACATAACCAAAAACACATTCCTACAATCCAGATACATGTAGGCAAATATTGAATGATATACTGAATCCACAGATCATTTTGTTTTCATCATACGAAACTATGAGATAAGGTAACAGTTAAAGGCATATGAAGAAGGCAGGTCGTCTGGTTCATGTTGTACGATCGTGTCTTCAATTCTAACAGTCTCGATCACAAATTTCCTCGCTTCCTGGCAGGTGATACAATTTGGTGATTAATCAAAATCCACTACCTATATTGTCTATACGTATGTATAATGGTGTGTGCATGTGTGATCCGTGTGTGTATTACTGTTTTGTGTTATATATTCTTCAGTTCCAAAAGAAGGTAACTATACTTTCGTCTCTGATATAGATTTTCAAGCCAAATTATCTTTTTGACCATGGTAATGGTTAACCATATTCATAATTTTAAATTTGGTTCATAATTTTCATTTATTTATCTTTCCCATGGGAATATCTACTTCTAGTAAATTAACTATGTTATAAGTCAAACATACTATTTTTGGTTGGGACAGAAGGAGTACGGTTATAGTAGCTTATATAAACATAGGTTTGCATATGTTGACAGACTGATAATCTGATGTATAGTCTCGTCTTAATGTAATAGTTGAGCAAATGTAAAAAAAATTGTAATACCTGTAATGCTGTATATATCATGTCTGGCTACCATAACAATGTCATCTGAAGGACAATTGTATTTCTTCCAAAGTTTTTCCTTTTGTTTCAGTAACCCATAATTTCACAAACATTAGAGTGAATGTAGACACCGCAGCATAAATGATGAAGGTTCCTGTAGAAGAAGAAACACTTCAGTAGACTTCGTTACAACGCTACAAACACAGACACACACACATAAGGAGCTTGGATATTTTGAATTTTGATTAAAGCGGAAGATTATTATTATTTTCCTTTCCAACTACCATTTGAAGGAGCAACTACTAATAAACTTTTTTATTTTTTACATTATATAAAAATTCTTGAGGGGGTAAGTGCCCCCTTGTAGATCCGCCTTTGCACACACAGACATAGAGGGTACCTCCACTGCTCCAGTCCAAGAGTAGCGGTGCTGTCATTGTTACAATTGATGCTGCCAACCAGTTAAAAAGTGTCGCAACACTGCCAGCAAGGCTCTTAATGTTTACAGGAAGTATCTGAGATGAAAAGAGACCAGCATACTTGATTACTTGACTTGCAAAAGGATTTATGGACCAAGAGATCGATAATATTTATAAAATGTATTAATTTAACTTCTAAATTCACCATACCTCAGACATTATAACCCAAGGAATAGGCCCAAGTCCTAGAGAAAATCCAGTCACCATAATCTGGTTGGTCATATTATCAGTGAGACTAAAAATGCATATACAGAATGAACACGAGCTTTTCAATTAAAACATACCACTAGTCCAATAAGTGACAGTACACCCAAGAAGCCATAAAGAGATGAATCTTTTGAAACAAAGTGCTGATGAAAGTCAACATACAGAAGCAAAATGATGGAAAATTATAATGTTAGTACTTGAAAGCTAACTTCTTATAGTATATGTGAAATTAAAAGGTGAGTACTTGAAAGCTAACTTTTTTATAGTATATGTGAAATAACTAGAACCTAAAGCATAACTTGCCTTTAAAAAGAAACTCATTGAAGCAAGAAGGTTGCTTGCAACCATTAGAAATGAAGACAGCTGGATCATGAATACAAGGATTAAAACGTGTGCCCGAAACTGATTTCAACAGATTCCGATTAAGATTTTAACAATGCTTTACCA
This sequence comes from Pseudognaphalium luteoalbum, assembly GCA_963422505.1. Taxonomy (NCBI): domain Eukaryota; kingdom Viridiplantae; phylum Streptophyta; class Magnoliopsida; order Asterales; family Asteraceae; genus Pseudognaphalium; species Pseudognaphalium luteoalbum. The sequence goes on from OY730197.1 coordinate 87,693,299, forward strand.
ATAAAAGAGCTCGACGACCACTTTTGTCAACTAATGATGTTGTAATAGCAGTAGCAACAACCTACATAAATGCCAGGTGTTGACCATTGACCAATAAGTGTTTTTGCAATAAAAATTTCACATATTTAGTTGATAATTACCTGAATAGCACCAAGTCCAAGGGTTGCAGCTTTGCTGGATAAAATTCCTTTTAAGAATGTGGTTAATGATACATCATTTGAAACTAAAGAAACGAGGAAACTAGAAAAATTTTTGTAAACAAAGAGGCATGCTTTCAACCGGGTGTTTACGATTTCTAATTTAAGTGCTTATTTGTTTATTTTTTTATAGCGGATAAGCCAAATTTAAACACCATTTTGAAAACTGTATATCTGGTTTTATTAAGGAATAAGCACTTAAAAATATATAAGCATCTACTTATTACTAAAGCAATAATCTTTAATAACAAGAAAAACCAAAGGATCGCTAAATAGGCTTAAAATATACAATTTACAAGTCATAAACTAACCAGCTGATTGGAAGATGTGACTTGAGTAGAACAGAACACCATTTATACCACTGAGTTGCTGAAGAAGAAGTAAACCTATTCCAACCTGCATAACATAGTCAACAAAAGGGACATATAATAACTTTGAATTTTTATGTTCCAGTCTAAAGAAAGTAAAAAGGATTTAAAGGTAAAACTCGATTACTATACCATTAATGGGTACCAATATCTTCTTCTCTTTAGCTCAGAAAATCGAATTGTAGCTCGTTTGCCAGATGTTGCCACAGATCTCTGTTGGAAGTCAGATATAAATATCGAGCACGTAAACACATCTAAATAACAAACTAATATTTGAAAATTATGCCATCTGTAATACGGTCCACATTCTGCTTTCTGTAAACCGGTCCACATAGGTTTTGGGTGTCATGCATACCTAACTAGTAAGTAAGTTATTATTATTTCTAGAATGGAAACTATGCAATCTAACTCATATAGTATATACACGGGCCACAAGTTGATGGACTCCCCACATACCACTACACAAAAGGTCCTTTGGTACTAGTAAGTAAATCTTATACCTTGATCTCGTTAAACTCGAGAGAAATATCTGTATCAAATCCTCTTAAAACTTGTAAAGAGGTTTCACAATCTTCCATAAAACCCATCTTGGCCTACATAAAATATAAAGTATCTGATTAGAAACACAATTATAAGGATCAAATCACCTGAAATATACTTAATAAGAATAATTCAAGTTAATGACTCTTACCAACCAGCGAGGAGATTCGGGAATGAAAAATAGACCAGGTATCAAAAAGACACATGGCAAAGTTCCTATTGCAAATATAACAAAAAAAATGCATTAGTTTTGAAGATTTGTTAATCAATCTACATTATAAGCTTTCAAGATAAAGTCAGATATGTGATTGCCTCTATTTTTCACACACAATATAAAACTTTCTAGCTTTTTATAAACTCATCATTGTATATGAACACTTCATATAAATTTTTCATGAGTATTACTACCCTCTTAACTAATTCTTAGAGCCATCAATCTTGGCCCAAAGCTCCAAATATGGGCCATACTTTCCCGTTTTAACCCCAAACCATTTTGACCTGATTGCCCAAAGCGACCCACTCGGTCATTTTGCCACCTCTAAGGCTCTAATAATGCTTCACGTACATAGTATGATGTAACCCAATTAAAATGAACTCGTACAAACTAAAAGCTTACCAACAACTGCCAGTGCTCTCCATGGAAGAAAAAGTCCCAAAAGATATGCCAATAGTATTCCGATAGTAACAGAAAGCTAGAAAATGAGGAAATCTGTTGTAAGCTATGTTACATGCGTTCTTATGAAAAAAAATGAAAGAACAACAGACGTTGGGATGATATATTTTCCATGATTAAGATGAACTACGAAACAGTTATAACCAACCTGGTTCACAGATCCAAGACTGCCTCTCATGTTTTGAGGTGCAATTTCAGCAATATACACAGGAACCTGCATATCATACCAATAGTACTCCTAGTTAAATTATATTTAAATTATGACAAATTAAGGATATTAAAGTCTTTAGGCGCCTAAAATTCACCGTGTAAGATATTACTCCAACACCAAAACCTTCCAACAACCTTCCCATATACAAGAATGAGTAATCCTATCAGAACGGAAAAAAAGTCATCTAGTTAATTTACAGTAATAATATAGTGCAAAATGATATAAATAAGAGAGAGTTACTCATATCTTCTATGGTTGAGATTGAACTTAAAAAACGTGACTAACTCTTGCAAATGAAATAGCAAGCCATCCAAGTATGTTAGGAATAGCAGCAATCATCAGTGACTGCACTTACAATATAAATTTATACAAGTCAGTGTTAATTCATCTTTAAAATCAAATGAAAAATAGTTAAGCAATCCAATTCACTAGATCTATAACTTTGATTCACAAGTATAATATGCTCAATTATATAGAATTGTGACAAATTACTGGATCAGTTTGCTTCTCATGTGTTTCTCGTATGATCCTAAACCTACCAAAGTAACACGGTTATTTGTACAAAATTTACCCCTTTTCGTCCAATGAATTCTGCAATCTGACCACTAGCGATTGCACCAACCATAGCACCTACATTTGCTAATGAACCAAACACAGAGAACTCCGATGTCTTAAGGCTAAGATCGGTTATAATATCCGCCTGTGTAGGGTTTGAATATCCACACTACAGAAAAGAAACACTTATTAATATAAAACATAAACAAATCTATAATATATATATATATATATATATATATATATATATACGCTTCCCTATGATCATTTCACTATATATATGTTATATATCTAATTGTTGGTAAAGAGAGATTACATACCGTGAATCCAAATTGAATAGGGCCCAATGCAATGATAAAAACGACAAGAAAAATGGAAACGGATTCACGAAGGATTTGTGCGGATGAACCTAACATGCTGGATTGGCGGGAACTCATACCCGCCATGCGGTACCAACTTCCGGTGTGAAGTAGCGGTTTCTTGAGGTTGCCACCACCGCCACCGTCGTCGATTTCCGGGTCTCGTGAGGCCATTGGAATTGTATGATCAATCTGGGAGGGTTAAAGAATGTAACGGCGGGATGTAGGAATGGGAATGAAGTGTTTTGGGAGAAATAATAAGATTAGGAACAGTCAGAAAGTTGTTTCTAAAACATGGATGACTTGCTCTTACTTTTCCAAATATAGGATTTATTTTTTATAATCATTTCTATTTTTGTTGATATTTTTACTTTTTTTCATCTTCTTACACTTTGTTGTCCATCCATAAACAAATTACCCAATTTTTGTCTTTATCTCTTATCTTTTACCTCTTCTATATTTAATTTTTTTCTACTTTAAACCCTTTCTCTTATCATCGAGATATTTTCATCAAGAATTTTGATAAATCCACCACATTTTTGCATTCACAGTTTGTACTGTACAAACGAATGATGCACATTTATGGTGAATTTATGAAAATCCTTGGTTGAAATATCATCACCCTTTTATGATCATGAATTTGATTTTGACAATAGAATACATTCTATTAATTTTTATTTTTGTGTATTACCCTGCAAAGAAACGTAAAATTTACCCATGTTAGTAATCAAGAAAGGAAGGGCGATTTTGAACTATGAAGAGTCTCATAGCATAGATAGATTAAGTGACTCGGATTCCGATAGGGAAAGTGATTCTACAATTCATTTGAAAAATGAACCACCCATTACCAAATTAGACTCGCGTTTCTTTCATTTCATCAACAAAAGTCGAAATTTAAGTGCTAAGTCAACAACTCTTCCAAATGCCACTCTTCCCGTCACGTATGTCTTTAGGACGAAAAGCCAACTTCGTTATTGGTAGCACTCCAGGAGCATGTTTAACCTTCTTTCTTAAAGTGATGGAATTCTTTATTTATTTCAGGAATTTATTTCGGTGTAAACAAATAGCTGATGTCGCTGCAAGTCTGTGGCTAACAATCACCCTCTAAGCTATACGGTTGAAACTGTTTACTAACTATGCTATACATCCATAAGAACTGCTATTTGTAGAGCCCCTTTTTGCATAATACCTCTTGCACGGTCTTCTACTTCTTGTTGTGTGACACCCCGTAAATTTAAACGCAATTATATACAATAAACACTTGCATTATTAGGCTAATTCCCTACTTGAGTAAATTCATAACTACTTTTAGAGGTAAGTCTAGCAAAGCCCGGTTAGTTAATACGCGTAGTATTTAACGTTTCGTAATTTATTGTAATTACGTACCAAACATGTGGAACAAACTCGATAGATATACATACAACCGTTGGTGAACGAAATTATTTAATAACATTATTATTTACTAAATATTATGCCGATAATATTTAACACGTATTTTGTAACGTATAAAACTTACAGTACGCGACAAAAACGCGCAATTCGCGCCCAACGAATTAAATAGTTACAAGTTATATTTTTATAACTCAAAACAAAGTATTTTGATAAAATACTTCGATTGAAAATATTGAGAATTGTATCGAAAACGAAAACGCATTCAAATAACGTTACTCGACTAATTATACGTTTAAACGAACGGGTAAACAGACACCATATGAAACGTAACTTTTGGAACAAGATTTAACACACCCACATGGGGGTGGGGCCCCCTTAAAATCTGCTGGAAATCAGCCTTATTCCCCCCCCCCCCCCTCTCTTGGTTGATCACTTCACTCCACCACCCCATACCTCATTTTACCATCCCATCACTTCTTGATTTCTCTCCTCCTTCTCTTTATTATCTCTCTCTAAAACGACTTGGAGGCTGCCATAAGCCACCAACACAGCCTCCTAACACCGCCATATCACCACCATAGTGCCGCCACGATCCGCCACGCCGGAATTCAAGAAAACGCATAAAAACAAGCATTCGACTTCTTTCTTCCTTCTCCTCTTCATTTCTTTGTAAGGAACTCTTTATTCTTCATTAATTATACTTGGAACATATATATTTACATGTTAGTATGTTTACTCAACTATAAAATGTCCAAAATATAAAACGAAACGCGTTTTAAAACTCGAAATATATAATTTTGTTTCCTGTCCAGATTTCTGTTCTAACTTCAACGAATTATTTAAAAATCATTTCTCCATGAAATAATGCGTTTCTTAAGCCTAGAATGTATTACAAGAAGTTATCTTTCCAAAAAAATTAGTCTTGTGACTTTTTGACTCCGTTTGCTACTCGAAAACATTTTTCTCCGGTGACATAGGTTTACTATTCCGGTAGACAGGAATTTTCAGTAACTTCTCGGGACTATATCTCGAGTTATAGACCTCAAAAACGTGTGAGACTACTTGGAAAATCTTGGTAAATTTGTTATCTACAAAAAGTCCTTCTTTGGCTCATTCCAGAAATGCACCCATTTCTCCATAAAATTAGATTAGTGAGAAGTGGTCTAATCTCAGATTAAACTGAACCCTGACACTTAGTGAATTTTTATAAAATATCAAACGACCTCTAAAATTTATAAAACAATTACAGGAAGTACATAACATATGTGGAAACATCTTGTAAAAATTTCAGAACGATTCGATAACGTTTGCTATTTTATATAAAAATCACAAGGAATCCGTGAATCACATTGTCGGATGAACAGTAACTTTGACTTTTGTTGACTCATGCATGAACAGTAACTTTGACTTGTTGACTCATGCATGAACAGTAAATTTGACTTTTGTTGACTGTCGCATGAACAGTAACTTTGACTTTCATTAACTTCGGCTAAAACATACACTTTCGAAAAAATAAACGTAAACTTAATTATACTCTCGCATACACTTTTATAAGTGTACAAAACAATGAAACACTTAATAATAATACTTGAAAATTATTATTACAAAAAACTCACCAACGTTCTGTATACAATTTTAAAACACGAACAAACAACTAAACCATTTGGACATATCTAGTTGAGAGAACACTAGCATGGATGGTCAACTAAGACATCCACTTACTCATACTTATAAATTTCATATGTTTAGGGCGTTAGGAGATTTCGGATTAGACTTGGACTTTAGGCTTTGCTAGCTCTCGCACTATTACTTAACTCAACAGGTGAGTTCACAGCCCCTACTTTTACTGTTTTAACTGCTTTTAAACAGGGGTGGAAAACATAGTCAAACGTTTGAAATACATGATTGTATACTGATTTACTCGAACAATTAGAGTACATTGAACTGTTAAACTGTTACACAAACTGACGTTTATGAATAAATGTTTTCATACTACAAACACTGTAAATGTATTAAACTTGTTTTGGAAACGCTGGAGAACGACCAGCAACGCTTCTACGAAATTGACTAGGTAACTAATGGGTCCTTCTGACATGGACCAGATCCTACTGACATGGATCAAAGGACACTGACACTCCCTACTATTTGAACCCTACTGACATGGGTACTAGATCCTACTGACATGGATCCATTATACTTATTGAACATGGGACACTGACACTCCCTACTATTTGAACCCTACTGGCATGGGTACTAGATCCTTCTGACATGGATCCGTTATACTTGTAGAACAGGGGACACTGACACTCCCCACTAGGTGAACCCTACTGACGTGGGTACTCGATCCTACTGACATGGATCCGTTAACAACTATTAGGATACTGACATTCCTACGAACAACCATTAGGATACTTACATTCCTACAAATACTAATAGGATACCGCTTTCCTACGAAACTTAAACTAGGTTTTGGGTAACATCCCCACGTAATTACATCTTTGGGCTACATCCCACTAAACGTACACATTGGATAACACTCCACGAAACTTTATTGGATCGTGATGACGATAACGAATTGTGAACGCTTTGAAACAACCAACTATCATTGTAAACATAAAACCTGTGAATTCACTCAACCTCGTTGTTGACTTTTACTATGTTTTTCAGGGAATTAACTGCATGTAAGACGACCTGCACACATGGAACATAGGCGACCCATGAAGGAATAGGATGCCAACTTTTGACAACTGGATTTCTTTTGTATAACTAAAGTGATTTTAGTGATATTTACGAAATCTACTTTTGTAAACTTAATACTTTTAACTTGTACGATTCGAGGAATCGTAAACTTTGTAACTAATACTTTGGCATCTTAATATATTTGTTCTGTTGTAATCATATGCTCTGATACGTATGCATGTACTGTATATTGTGACACTCCCCATACTTAACTAAATGCTTCTGCTAAATTAAATCAACAAATTTTGAGGGTATTACATGTTGTCCTTTTGAACTCGTTGACTCAGTTAGCCTTACTTATGCCTTAGGTAGAGTCTTCGTCTACTAAAGTAGATCGGTATTGCACATATAATACATCACATATTGGTCCATGGAATCCCAATAAGGTAATAACTACTTAATCGTTCATCAATCTTTTTCTATAAGACATCGGGCTTCACGACTTCATCTTCATCATATATAAAGCATCTTCACCATATCTTAATTTTGGTACTCAACACATGGAAAAGATAATATTACCCTTGAGTTATTTATAACATTTTCATTAATATCCATATTCTATTATCTATTAGTATCATTACTACTTATTCTCTACTAACTACATTTCTATTAATACCCCTATTCCATTATCTATTATTTTTAATTAATATGTATTCTCCACTAACTACACTTTTCATCCATCAAATATTAAATCTACTCACTAAAGTCTTTTTTGATTGGTGAAATATCAAAGTAGACACTTATAATGGGACGGACGGAGTATATTATGTTTTCATTTTAAAACATTCACTCACACCTCCATCCACTGTCACCACTTTGACCGCTGCATTGTGCTGGTATTGCGCTGGTTAATTAAATGAATTATGATAATTTCTAGTGAGGTTAAATCTATAACTATATGTAATGCATCTTAGGTTTCTACTTCTAGAAATTTTTAAGAACAAAATTTAAGACTCAACATCTAAATATTCATAATTTCATAAATCTAATCTAATTATATTAAATTTGTAACTATTATAGTAAATAACCATTAATACACTTTCTTATTTACTAATACTAAATATAATTATTCCAACACTTTATTTGGACAAATTTTAACATTATTACTAGTCTTTAAAAAAGAAGACAAACGATATAAGATTACTACGGGTTACTATTATAAATAAATTTTGTATACCTCTAGTATTGCACGTCTTTTTTAGTGATACATATCAAAATTTTGAAATTTCTCAAATTAAACACACAACTTTTTTATGTTCCGTTCAAAAAATACAAAATTACATGAGTATTATCGCTTTTATTTTGCTTCCTTCATCCAAAATCTATTTTTAAGAAGAAAAAAAAAAACTCGATAATCAACAAATGCACACGTGATTTAATTTCATCACTCTCACTCAAATTCCCAACCAGAAAACTACCACCTAACAGAAACTCACCGTCTCCCCCATCACCATTCACATCAACCACCGTAACCCTAACCCTAAAATCCCCAAATTCAAATCCATCAAACCCTAAAATATGGAAGAAATCAAACCAGATTCTCCATCTCCTCAAAATCCTTCCCAACAACCAGCATCCCCTTCTTCCCAAATCACCACCACCTCAAACCCTTCAAAAATCCCAATTCGCCCCCAAAAAATACGTAAATTATCATCATCCTCGTCATCACCACCAATTGCTGATGAAATTAAACCTCAATCAACAATCGCAGAAGCTGATGCATCCAAAGCAATCGTAATTTCAACCTCAACAACAACAACCACACCAGCAACCGTAACTAAAACTCGTCGTCGAAATCCTTCAAGGTCAGCCCTAGATTTACCAAAAATTATCAAGCCGTTATCATCTGCCGGCGAGATCGCCGCCGCACTCCGACACCTCCGATCCGCTGATCCGTTACTTGCGAACTTAATCGATAATCATCCGCCGCCTACATTCGATTCACATCAACCGCCATTTTTAGCCCTAACTAAAAGCATATTGTATCAACAGTTGGCTTATAAAGCTGGTACATCTATATACACTCGTTTTGTAAGTCTATGTGGCGGTGAAGATGGCGTAGTTCCGGAAACTGTGCTTTCTCTGACACAGCAGCAGCTTAAGCAAATTGGCGTTTCGGGACGTAAGGCGAGTTATTTATATGATTTAGCTAATAAGTATAATAATGGGATATTGTCAGACGAAACGGTTGTTAAAATGGATGATAGGTCTTTATTTACGATGCTTTCAATGGTTAAAGGGATTGGTTCATGGTCTGTTCATATGTTTATGATATTTTCGTTACATAGACCCGATGTTTTGCCTGTTAGTGATTTGGGAGTTAGGAAAGGAGTGCAGCTTTTGTATATGTTGAATGAGTTGCCCAGGCCTTCGCAAATGGAACAGCTTTGTGAGAAATGGCGGCCGTATAGGTCTGTTGGGGCGTGGTATATGTGGCGGTTTGTTGAAGGTAAGGGCACTCAGGCCGCTGGTGCAACTTCGGTTTCTCTAGAAAATAATGGTATTATTGAACAGCAGCAGCAACAGCAGTTAGGGCAGTCTGAACAGGCACAACAACAGCAGCAGCAACAACAACTTCAGTTGCAGCTTTTGGAACCCATAAACAGCATTGGAAATCTCGGGTAGTTATTCTGATGCTCTAAACAGTTATTTTACATTGTAATTATTTATACACATGATAATTAAAATGATCACCTTATGCTGTTGAAGTCGATGCTTGTTATATTATGGCATCAGAATCAACACATTTCATATTTGATATTTTAGAAGTGAATATACTTTATGTTATTTCTCTATGGAAAGCTAGAAAGATTGAGTCCATTATCCGTTTGATGTGGTAGAATAGTTTGTAGGTGCTTCCTTTTGGTAGGTCCTATATATTTTAGGGATACATAATTATGATATGTTTTCATTTTGCTTGGTTTATATGGCATACAAAGTGAAGTGGGTTTCTATATTTTATGGTCTATTAGAGTTTGTAATGCCACTAACTTTGTTCATAAATTCTTTTACTCTGTTTAATCAACTCTTGATTTTAAGGTGCATAAAACCATTCATGAATACATAGGTCATTTGTTCTATGTAATGATCGTTCTATAAAATACCTTTTTCTTTTGTGGTGGGAAAACAACTTGAAACTGCTAAGCTGGGCAGACTGAACATTAAATGGTTGCATAGTAGGATTCAACAACTCTCTCTTTTTCTCCATTCTCCCGTTTTTCTCTCTCTCTGGTTCAATATAATTAGGAATTAGGATCTAAGTATGTGTTTGGACATGCCTTTGTATTGATTTGAACCACCTTGGGGTTCTTTTTCTTCATTCTCCATTCCCGTTTCTTTCTCCATTCGGGTTCAATATAATTAGGAATTAGGATCCAAGTATGTGTTTGGACATGCCTTTGTATTGATTCTAACCACCTTGTACACCTTGGGGTTCTTTGATCATCTTCTAAAGATTAGACTTGTGAATTAAGAAAGTTGACAACCTTTGTTGTCTTGGTGTATGCCGTATTTCAATTACTTTTGTGAAGCACTAGCTCTCTTGTTGGATTATGTACCCTATGAATCTCATGTGACTTGGCAGGAGATCACTAAGCACTTCTAGTCTTTACCCTTGAAATAGTTTCTTGGCTTTTCAATATATATGTCTTTCTGAGGACCTATGGTTGTGTATGTTCTTGCACATAGTTTGACTGACGTCATTATCTTGTTGATTTATAAATGTGTGTATGCGTTGCTATTGTTTGCATTATATGAAGGTAGGGGGAGAGAGAAAAAGTTAGGAGGTTCCAAGGCCTTGCCTTTTCAGATAGATACTATTGATTAGTTGAGGGGATACTTTACACGACACTATGTAACGAATAGCAAAAATCAATATAAAGTAATAATAAAATGTAATTAGCCAATTAGGTAATTAGATCACAATAATTTTGTTCACTTACCAAGTTTTAGCTGCACAAGACGCTTTCTTACATTATAAAATTATAATCTGAATTTGAATTTAAACTAAAAAAGTAAAAGCCTCAATTATTCGATGTAGAGTTCTAAGCTATCTGAAATAAATTCATCATCTACTCTACACTTATCTTGTGTAGGCTTTTGTTTTGTATTTGTAACAGTAATAGCTACATAATTCATGAACTAGAAAACAGAAGGGCCATTTGTAACTTAGAAAATTTGAGTGCATGTTTCCATTGGATCTGTGTTGACTAATTTTTTTTATAGGGTAGGCCAATATATTTGCACAATTGCACGATTCTAGTAATTATACATGTAATACTTATGCGATACATTAGTGGGTGCCTGGGTTGCGCATTGCCAACCTCGGCCTGTATATGGCTACTCTCCTGCCTGTGATGGCGATCATGGAACTGGATGAAGGTGGTGTTTTGTGTATGCATCGACTATGATCGTTAAATCACTCGTGAGCTCTCATACCTACTAAATATGCAATGATAAATATATAGATATAGATAGATAAATATATATTAGGGTCATATGCAACAAAACGACATTAATTTTAGATGGAAATATTCTCATGCTGAATCACATACAAAAGCCATCCGGTGTTTAATAGAAGAGACCTCATAAAGACTCAAACACCTCAAAAGAGCTTAAACCTAGATTCAGAAAACATTATAGGAAGGAAAGGAATGAGGTATATATAGTAAAAAGATGATGAAAGCCGTATTGGAAGGAAAGGAATGAACACATAAGTTATCTTATACCTCTAATATAGCTCTTCAGTGCTGAACACATAAGTTATCATGTTCAATTTTAACATTCAAGACAATTTTTCAACTACATAAAGGGTTTATAAAGATGTCTGTTTAGCTGAGTGTATGCGTAGTAGCTTTATAGGTGGACATTCATCGAAGGTACTGATTATATACTTTTCAAACAAAATGACAATCTACATCAATATTTTGGTGCAAACTTGAGTATTTCGAAATGTGAAAAACTAGCAATACATTTGCATCATCAATGTGCTTGTAGGATCACCTAAGTGACCAAAGTAAGCAGTTTAAATATTAATTAAATTGTGATGTTTCCTTGTGCACTGTGTAATCCACTTCCCTCTTCTTTTTGTGTGTATGTGTTCTTTTGTAAATATGTATTTATTGGTAAGTTAATACAGAGATATGTAAGTTAGTTAATCACAATACCAACTGATAATATGTACAATAAATCAAGTGTTCATTGAGAGGATTATATAGAACCTATAATGTTTTCTGAATCTAGGTTTAAGCTCTTTTGAGGTGTTTGAGTCTTTATGAGGTCTCTTCTATTAAACACCGGATGGCTTTTGTATGTGACTCAGCATGAGAATATTTCCATCTAAAATTAATGTCGTTTTGTTGCATATGACCCTAATATATATTTATCTATCTATATCTATATCTGTTTTTGTATAGGCTGATCGAACTTTGCATCTTGATAGCTTCTCAGTTTTTCTTTATCATTACATTTATTATTGGAAACGTCATAATCTTCTTATACCGGATCGTGTTAAGTTAGTGTTAATGTGGTTGAATGACTACATAAACAATCTATTGTTGCTAAATATGAACCTGAATAATGTTTTAATGATCTTTAGAAGTTAAAACGACTTGTATTGTATTACTAATAAACACTCTGGTAAAGTTACATAAACTGGCGGCTTCATTTTTACAGGGCTTGCATTTGGGGACAATGACATGGGATTGCATCAGCTGATTAAAGTGACGCGATATCTTGCAAGTTAAGGGGAACTTGTGAAGATCAATTGGCCGAAATGTAGATGTGAGTTCATTGTTAATTTGATTGTTGGGATGCATTCTGGTATTGTAAATGGATTTGTCACAGTCAATAACGAGCTTCTTTTCATGTACGTGAATTTTATTTTTCATTTTTTTCCGTTCACATTATTGGAGGTATATAAGCCCCTCTATGATTCCACTTTTCCGTGGTTTCATTTTCTATGTTTGTTTGCCTATAACTGAAATGTTAGTGTGGGTGGTAAATTGGTAGTTCCTTTGTTATCTGGGACAAATCTTGATCCTCCATGGTGCCTAGAATGACAAACCATGGTCAACATGTGGCATGTGGCACATTAATCGTGTGTATATACTTCCCTTCATGGAGTTGCTACACATGGATATTATTGTTTTATTTTACTCGTTTGATAAGAATAAGATAGAAACCGTTGCTAAAGACCCAAAAAGCACTTGTTATGTAGACATGCCACATAGGCTGTCTTTGTTAAGATGTTTTACACTAGCTATGATAATAACGTTGTCAAATACCACTTAGAACAGTAAAAAAGAACTCGGATCACTTTGAGGGTATAGGTCTAAAGATGATCAAGCGGCTGTTGGCCCAAAAGACATGGCAAGCATGAAATTCACCGGTTGGCTCTAATACTCTAGATATTAATGGTCTAATTGGGTCGTGTTCAAAGTATAAAAAAGGGATTCCAAGTTATCAGTTCCCCCTTTCCATCCAAAAATAAACTTATGAACACAACCAAAGTGCTAATTGATTCCGGTTTGTTTTTGTGGTTGGCGAGACATACAAATTGTTTATTCAGAATTTATCCAGTCAATACTATACCTTGCTTACAATTTCACAATTGACTTTCAAGAACAGGCAAATTTGAAGTTAGATTTTATTTTTCTAATACAAGAATCCATTAATGATCATAATTAGGAACATATTTGCCTTGTAAATGACAAGTATCTTCATGTTTAATGAATGAAAACTTCCATCGATTATCTATACAGAAACCATGCCCGTTTGATCTAATCAGCATTAATCCACAAATGAAGAACAGTAACACACTTTGGTCTGAATGATGAATACATCTAGAATCATGTAGATAACTAAAATGTAAGAAAAAGCTAGCAGCTAATAATTCTCTAAAGTACTCGTGAAGCTAATAGCTTGCACTGCACATACATGTTTATTCTACATCACACAAAGTACACGTCATAATCTAATAAAGAATATGGAGACAAAACTCTTGTTACAAAAGATCTAATCAAGTATAATGGAGACGTTTGAACCTATGTTTATACTTTCGGAAGTTGGTAAAACTGAGACTGTATCAAATGAACAGACTTCTATGCGTAGTCTACATGAATAATTATACAAAAGGAAAGCCTCTTTGTAAAGCAATAGCATCCCACTTTAGAACCAAGTGCTGCAAAGTCAATCAGCGGGTTGGATTAACACATTACAAAGGTATGATCACATTTGCGCATGCAAGTATAATCAGATACCATATGCAATAGTATCCACTAATACCAAATACAATTTGTTCAGACAACAATACAAATATAGAATAAACAAGCCGGAGGATTAGACCAATAACCCATAGGATACTATATATATGATGATGACACACAAGTCATATTCATCTATTTAGTCAGCAACTAAAGAAACTCATTATAGTCGCATGTATAACCTTAAACTAATGTGCACACAATCAACCGCTCTTTCAAACCTGACGGCGAGCACGTAACCTTAACTGATGTTAGCTGCACAGTTTATTTACCCAATATAATTAATAAATGTGCATACTAATAAATGAAAATTGTGATCTAGATGAGGAACCATTAGAAGATGTTAGAAGGGAACTTCCAAGCCCTATCAAACAGGCTTAACACTAACAGTGCCTTCTATGAGGATCGGAGGCGGAGCTAGAATGAGGGGCAATTTTTTTTTTTTTCTCTTCCTATAATTTTGAGGGGCAAAAATTTTAATACATCGTTAATTACCGTTAAAAAATAGTTATTTTTTTCTTCTTATTTTTAGATTTTTTAGGGGGCAGCTGCCCCAACGTGGAGCACATCTTCTCTTTTGATTCCAAGCCCCACCTGATAAATAAATACAGTAATATATTATCACGATACAAACAATACAAACTTATACTAATTACCTCCTTTTTCATCTTTCTGAAAATATCTCTAACCATTTCCTGATGGCTTCTAGGAGACATCAGTTTCTTCAACCACACCATCTTACCGTGAACCTGCACTATATATGCATGTTCTATAGCTGTTATAAACTTACAATCTACTAACCAAAGTTTTATATGGTCCCCCATTTGCCGATAAAATATCATCTTTTCAGCTGTTACAAATTCTTTCTCAACTACATTTTAGCGCACTTTTAGCTTTCAGATAAATCTGCTTGATCACCTGCTATACTGGTTACCTAATACATTAATAAATTGGCTTATTCCTCCAGTAACTCTCAGACTGGGCAATATAAGCAATGAGAAAGGCAAACAGCACATATATAAATTGAAATATCCAAGATTTGATCTTTTTCGAGATCTTGAGGAGAACAATGGAAGTTCAAGAGAATAAAACTATAAATGAAAACAGCCCACCTCAATCTAATAAAATAGAATCACCTTATTTTGCATATACAGAAGAAACACTAGAAGAAATGGCACACAAGATCGTTCACGTCACATAAACCATTATCATGGATTACAAGAACTACAAATGCAAGTAGCTGATATAGAATAAAGTGATTCAAACCCCAACTCAAACCCGAACCCAGATCCAGACCATTGTTCAGATCCCCTGTTTAAACACCAACAGATAGTGCAATGGTGGTTCGATATTGTGAATGCCTGATGAAGCATGCTTCTACCATTGTGACAATCCTCCAATTAGGGCACACATCTTCACTTAGTTACATGCATCATCTAGAGTTAATTACCTGATTAGTGAATTCAAAACTATTTTTGTGGAATAAGTTTAGCGAAACTTACTATTTAATACGTGACGTGTTACTATTAGCGTAGTTATTTATAATTACGTACGAAACAAACGTACCGAACTCGACAAATAAATATATATACAATAGTTGGTGATACAAATAATTTATAATACGAAAATTATTAATTACGAATATTATTTATTTATATTATGGTGATAATATAAAACGATATACGTTTAAAGAGAATCGCATCAAACGTGATACAAAAGTTCAGAAAGAACTCAGAAATATTTTCGAACAATTTTTATTTGAAAATATTAGGTGAATTGGTTGAGATAAAAATAAAACGAAAACAATTATACGTGTTATATAAAACGTATCGTACGAACAGAAACAATTACAAAACGTACCCAAAGGTAAAAAATAATAAAAGTATTATTTTTCCCCTTCATATTAAAGTATTTGGAGAAATACCTCAAAATATAATTACGAAATTTAAATGAAAATTGACACACAATTGAACCCGTACACAGAATTAACGGGTTAAAAACCCAAACTATTAACATAAATATTTTCAAAATGTCGACATGTTAGTACACACCCATATCTCCTTTTTGAAAATGAAAGCACTGAAACAATTTTATATAAATACTTACCCTCTCATTTGTGCTACCTAACATCAATAATACAACACACTGTGTTTTCTTCTCTGGTTCCCATCTCCAACCACGGTAGCAGTAATAAGAAGTAGAAGCAATAGTAACATCAAGCTTCCTTCGATCTTTCAAACCATTCAAACAAACTAACAACAATTATCATATTCATCTCGTTATCATCATCATCATCATCATCAGTAGCTCATCATCATCATAATTATCATCATTGTAAGGTTTTCAAAGTTTAAATTTTCATATAAAGTTTATATATTTCCTTGGTTTATGATGATTATAATGTGTAAAAACCTGTTATATTATGTTCAAACATCATATTTATGGTTGATTACATTTAAGAACAAGTTAAAAATATCAATGTTGGTGATGATTATTTTGATTAAAAACTATGTCCGTATAAAATTTGGGTATGTACACAAGTGTAAATCGATGAGTCAAAGCTTGTATAATGTAACCAAAACATTTGCAAGGAACATAACTCGAATCGTGGCAAAAACTGGTGGTAATTTTTGGAATAAAAACTGGATTGAGATGAATGTTCGAACATAGCGTGAACTGAAAACCAAACGAAACCGATCAGCTAGATCACCATAGCCGAACGGCTAGGTGATCATAGCCGAACGACTGAATACTCAAAGCCGAACGGCTCATGTGGTCTAGCCGTACGGTTAAGAACAGATAGATGATCGGATCATTTATAAAACTCATATGCTAACTTACTTAATATAGTGATTTCTATATATAGTAAGTTACTAATAATATATTATTTAACTAATATTAATAATAAGTATTATTATTATTATTAATTTATTATTAATATCACAATTAATTATATATATAAATTTATATATATATACACAAACAAATAATACGGATATATATATACACATTCGGATAAATATATATCCACGACGGAACAAACAAGTACAATCAAATTTTATAAATAATACAAACATTTAACGTGTACACGACTTCAAGTTTATGATTAAAGTTATATTTGGTAAATATATACGACCCAAAATTTGGTACTAAAAATGTACACGACCGCGAGACAATATATTATACGAATTTTTATCAAAATATAACAAACCAAATGGACACGACAATGTTTGAAAACGATAACAATTTCTTGATATATAAACGAAGTATATTTGAAACGAGCAAAACATTTGGTACAAATTTTATTTTGAGTATATATATATA
Organism: Pseudognaphalium luteoalbum; assembly: GCA_963422505.1. Lineage (NCBI taxonomy): Eukaryota > Viridiplantae > Streptophyta > Magnoliopsida > Asterales > Asteraceae > Pseudognaphalium > Pseudognaphalium luteoalbum. The sequence goes on from OY730197.1 coordinate 87,710,919, forward strand.
TATATATATATATATATATATATATATAAACGTGGACTATTATTATTGAATATATATATATATATATACATACATGTACAACAATAACTTTTGAAACGATAACGATTATTGAACTATCATTTTAGATATACAATGACGACAAATTATATATATAGGAATATATGTATATATTCAACTAATAAGTATATATATATACATATATATATATATATATATATATACATATATATACACTTGCACGCAACGAATGTTTAGACGATAAACACGATTGGAGAAATAATAATTATTTCAAAACATTATCACCAACAATATTGTACAAACACTTAAGCATAACGAGTAGTCAAATACTTATATTAAGTATGTTTATTGCGTCTAGGACTTTGAGGACATTGTTGGACTACTACTACTATTACTAGCTATTATCGCTCACGTATTTGCTACCGGTGAGTTCACAGCCCCATTTTTACTTTTTTTACTGCTTTTAAATTATGGGGTGAAAAACATAGAACTGTTTTGCTATAACATGCAACTAATTTATATAATTGCTTGAATGCTTTTATACTCAACTGTTTATATGAAATACTATTTCATACTATTTTGGGAATTAGACAACGCATCTTGGTACGAACCTAGGTTTACGTGAGGTAGTTGTAGTGCACATAAGTCCCAGTGCTTGCAACCTATAACCATTAGCTAGGTGACTCTAGCCACTGAGTATACAGATAGTACTATCGATTTGACAACCCTCCCAGGATATAACTCGTTGGTCATTCCAACCACACAACGACAGTCGTAACGAGGAGTGTATACTTAAATTGTTACTGAGGCAACAACAAAACACTAGTCGTGGATTGGTTATAGCACTAGGTATCATTACTTTAACTTTTTAGGTGTCGCTCACCTTAGAGGGATCATAGTCTATATTTTCCACATAAACTAAACAACTAAACTACAACTTCATTTGGGAAGGGTATTCCCTGTGATAACAAATAGGACATGTGTTCCTACACGATTACTTTTATAGGAAATGTTTATTTGATTGTTAAACTTGTGTTTCCTACAAACGATTATTTTGGAATTGTTTATTTGAATAATAAACTTGTATTTCCTGCCACTGTCTATTTGGAGATGTTTACTTGACTGATAAACCTGTATTTCATGTAAGCTACTTATCAGGAAATGTTTTCTTTAATTAGAATACGTGTGTTTCCTACCATACATATAAACATTATGTTTGTGTACATAAATGATTTATACAAAACTTGGTTTAACTACGAATATACTAAACCTGTGAATTCACTCAACATTCAATGTTAACGGTTTACTATGTTTTTCAGGGAATTAGGACTCAGGTACTACGCATGCATAAAGGACGTAAGCTACCCAGACTGTTTAGGATGCCACTTTTGGGACACTTGGATTTCTTCTGTATTACCAATCTCATTGGTTATACTTAATAAATCCCACTTTTATAAACTAGTATTTATTAAAACTTATGTTGTTCTACAACACTACTACATGTACGACTTTATAAGTTGTACCCTTTTGTAATAACTTTAACTTTGGCATCTTAAATATATATGTTCTGTATGATCATATGCTCTGATACAGTGAATGCACTATTGTAACGTCAGCACCCCGCTGTTAAACTGTATTCTTAAATTGCTTCCGCTAATAATCAAATGCTTCCGCTAAGTATTTAATAAACGCAATTATCGATTTTGGGGTGTGACAACCATGGTCACTCATTATCTAAATGGGTGTAGTGAAATTCATGGCTAATAGAGAACAAAGTTTATAATGTGCAGCTTGTGATTGCCACCAAAGTTTCTACCGAAAAGAGGTGGAAGGCGGTGATCAGTCACAATCCACCACCACACAGGATGGTACATAACCCAACACTTCAAAATTCTGTCACAACGCAGCAGCACATGAGGCCATCAACCAATTACGGTGAGTGGTGACATTTGTGGGAACACTAGTGTTGCAATAACAGAATCATCAAGTGAAGATGTTGACATGTTTTGGACAAACACCGGACATCAACTAACAAAGAAAAGATTCAGAGCAAAATTCACAGAAGAACACGACAAAAATGCTTAATTTTGCAGAAAAATTAGGATGGAAGCAAGAGATAAAACACTTCGTGTCAGGTAATATGTATTACGTGGCATAACGCCACGTAAATCAATTTTAATAATGCCACGTAACACATATTACCTAACTCAACACAAAATCTAAAAGTTCGCTTACCTAACTCGGTACAAAAGTGAAAGTTCGTTGTTGATCTGCATCTTTAACCCAACATCTTTAACCTAAATATTTATGTATAAATTAAAAAAAAAACACATCCCAACAGCTAAATTAGAATATTATTGTAAAATAAAGTTATAAATTCACTTTGTGTAAAATCTTAACTTCCAGTATTAAACCTGATATAATCACAAGGTCAAACTACCTCATAGATTTACAGTTTAGTTACATTGAATTTTCTTGTTGCTATATCTTGATTGAGCTTCAAGGGTCTTACCTTACACAATATTGCATGTAATCTAGAATCTGAGCAATGTAGGAACACACTAGTAAAGAGTAAATTAAGATTGGAATTTGAGTACTTAATTCAAGATTTTGAAGACCACATAATACCTTTTAACAGAAAAAGAAAAGTACAAACTACATGAGCCCCTTGAGGTGGCAAAAAGGATACAAACACCACCTCCACCTTCAGTGCCCACTACCATTACACATATTATTACACATCCATCAAAAGAACATCACGGATAACTCACTTTCGAGACGAAATATTCTACAACAATAACCTACACTGGTATATATATATATATATCCTAGAAACAAAGAGATAAACAAAAAGGAGGAAAAGACCTCAGTCACGATGCTTGATTCCATAGCTTCTATGTTTGCATTGCTGCTCCAACATTCCCTGCAGCATCCGATGCTTTTTCTTTAGCAACCTCATACGTTTCTACAGCCTTCTCCTTCATATTAGACTCATCAACCTTTTCTTTTGCCTTCCCTGCAACATCAGATACCTTTTCCTTTGCAACCTTATAAGATTCATCAGCCTTATCTTTAGCTGCATCGTAGGCGTCATATGCTTCATCCTTCCCTTTAGACACTGCATCTTTTAGCGAATCTTTAGCTTCACCGGCCTTTTCTGAAGCCTTATCATAGGCATCAGAACCTTTTGACTGCATTTCATCTTTGGCTTGAGAAACCTTCTTTTTAGACCAATCTTTAGCCTCACCAGCCTTCTCTGAAGCCTTATCATAAGCATCTGAACCCTTAAACTCCAATTCATCCTTTGCTTGAGCAACCTTCTTTTTAGACCAATCTTTAGATTCACTAGCTTTCTCTGAAGCCTTGTCCGAAGCCTTATCATAAGCATCTGAACCCTTCGACTTCATTTCATCTTTGGCTTGAGAAACCTTCTTTTTAGACCAATCTTTAGCCTCACCAGATTTCTCTGAAACCTCATCAAAAGCATCAGAACCTTTCGACTTCACGGAATCTTTGGCCGAATTGTATGCATTTTCTGCTTTACCTTCCATGTTCACTTTGATTTCAGAGCCTTCATCTGTAGCCATTCGTATTTTTTGATCCGCTTTCTCAGAGGCATACTCATAGACATCAGGTGCTTTATTCATTGCTTTACCAGCCCCCTCAGTTACATAATCATAAGGACCTCTCTCATCTATAGGTTCTTCAACAACACCAGCCATAGTTTGAACCTTCTTCATGGCTTCTTGTGCTAGTTCTGTGACGTAAGCATACGCTTCATATGCTTTAACCTTGACATCCTCACCAACATTGTCATAAGATTCGGCAGCCTTTTCCTTTGCAGTCTCCTTCGCATCACCAGCCATTTCCATCGCGTGTCCTGCCTTCTCGGATGCCAAGTTTCCCACTTCCCCGGTCTTCTCTGATACGTACTTTGACGATTCTACCAAATAAATGAATAAATAAATCAGTGCAATCACACTTCTATGAAGTACTAAATGCATGCATATACTAGAACTTAATATGAGCAGATGTATGCAAGAGTTTATGTCAATGGATATAGGTAAAATCAAATTACCAGAAGCAACCGAATTCAATGTGGATGTGCTTTTTGAAGCAGCCTGACTAGCTTTATCGACTACGCCGTGAGCACCCCCTTTCACGTCATCCTGGTCTACCCCGAGGCCCCTAAAATGCTTCCAAACATTAGTTGGATTTTGATATTTCATGCAACTCTTAGATGTGCTTTGGATAACCAGAATGACATTTCTTAAATTGATTCACGACTACGGGACAGTTATACCCAGGATGGTCAATAAAAACGTAAGGCGGGTGCAGGCGTAGGCACCCGCCTCACAAGATTTTTTAATCTATGTAAAATTTTGTTATTAAGGTATTATTAAAACATTAAAAATTTCGCCTCCACACAAATAGATGCCCTTTTTTTATCTTATTCCATTCGATTTGTTTTTAACAAGTATAAAAACCATTATGCCGCATAAATGTATGTACGTTGCTATGATCGGTATATCAAAGAATATCATTGTGCTAAGACGATCGATATAATAAAGAATTGCAATGTTTTTGTTGCACATTTTAACTTTTAAACTTAAAATAATACTTATAATATGATATATATACTTACATAGTGGCTTTTGTGACGGCCCAATTTATCTTGTCACCAACCTTCTCTTTTACATTTTCAACGCCTTTTTCGGCGTCGTTTAAACACCGGATGACCGTGGCAGTCGCCGTTAACCATAAAACCATAACAACCACCGCATTATTCTTCCTCATTTTTCTACTTAATTAACGATTAATTTATCAATATTAACGTACTGATCGATATAACTCCAGATTTAATTTGAGAAAACAGAGGTTTGAGAAATCTAATCTTTAATATGGAAGAAAATTAAAAAAGATTGTGATCAACAGTTTTTGGGGATGTTGCGGTGAAAACGGTGTACCAAAAACATTTTTGGCAACGTGGCAATTATGTTGTTATGCTATTTCTGGTTGGGCTATCTTCCCGCCACGTTTTTTGATTTTTTTTTTTTTAAAAAAAATTTCTCTCACAAATTTATGTTATCTGCATTTTACAACCCATTTTCACGTTGATGCATTGTCAACATTTCTTTTAGTTAGGATTAATATATCTTATGCTATCATTTATTCTCTGGTTCATTTTTTTTTATTTGAAAGAAATAAATTATGGAAAATGATATTTGTAGCCCTTACACTATGAATAACAACTAACTTATATGAAAATAACTGTCAACTTCCTAAATCACCGTAAAACCGTCAACCGACCAAGGATGTAGAAGATCATAATATGAGTGATTCGGCAGATTTTGATTCCTATATATCAAGCCATGTGGTCATATATCCAACGTTGACAACATTTGTTAGTTTTTAACCATAATCTACTAACCACATATTAAAAGTTAGTTGTTATTCATAGCCTTAAGAGGTATATGTAGCAAAATCAATAAATTATAACTAAAAATGTTCGCAACAAGCTTTGAGTCTACCTTTATCGTCTATCATGACTTTATCTTACAATACAATAATGAAATGATAACACAATATTAAATTATACAAACATAAATTTTGGAGTGACACCAATTAAAAATAATTAACAAAGAAGTTCTAAATATATTTCTTTATAATGCATAACTAGGAAGACTTTAGGCTGTGCATACGCACAGCCCATCCATGCCCACGATGGTTAGCAGTTAAAGAACGTCTCTTATTAAGATATAGAGATATGGATAGAGAACTGCAACTTACAAGTAAACACAGAGAACTGCTACATATAAGATGGAAAATTTGATAATCTATTGATTTTCAGTGAATGAACCAAATGAAATACAACTGTTCTTAGTAAGATATACATCAACAAATCAAAAGGTTGACATAACCAAAGCTCCATCGTTTCGATGTACGCCATTGTGTAACACGAATCTCCAGAACACAGATTAATTTTTAACTGTTGGGCCAATTTCATCTTCATACATCAAGTCAAGGTCCCAGACCTTATATGTGTGATAAATTCTTCAAATGAATAATTCCATATATTTCATTTAAAACATTCTTTTCATTAATCAAAATTGCGAGACTCTATTTAGCTTGGACAAGCTATCAAAGAGTACATAATATATGTTCACTAATTACATATTCCACTGTGAGCTATTTCTTCATTTTCAATAGAAGTATATAGTTAACTACTCAAGTATTACTTTGGTGATTTATTAGAAGCTTTGTGCAAAAGAATCTATTCAAAAGTTTACACCAAGGAATGAAAATATTCATCATATACACCACCCTATATTTTTGTTTCCACTACAGTTATCATGGTGGGTTGCAAAAAAGCAATGGACTTACGCAATAAGCCAACCATAGGAACTGGTTCCAAACGACAACATGATGTTTGTTTTATCTATTATATATGGTACTACAGATTTAGTTTAGCTAGTAACACGACCGATAGAAGGTACCTTGAATTTCAGTCTCTTACCTTGATAAGATGCAAATCACACAAGTAACCCTAACAGTTGCAATTGTCGAGACAAAAAGGACGATTGTTTCAATACTTAATACTTATCTAGATGATGGTCCGGGGGAACCACATTTGACATTTGATGACTTCCAAAATATAGATCAATCTGCATATCGATAACCAATAACATAAAAACAGTGACTCGTTACTCAAATAGACAGACTTAAAACTCAAACCAATATAACTCACGTACTTATAACTTAGGTGATTGTCACTAAACTGACCTTAATTAACATCATTAGAATCTCAAGAGCAAGAATCTGGTAAGATAGCTTTCAATTGGTCTCTTTGCAAAACAACGTAAACTGAAACAAAACCAATAATCCAAATCGAGGATAAAGTTTTTAATTTTAAAATTATAGTCTCCATACCTTTCTAGCACATTGGCAATCTTGTCCAAATAGATTTATCTTTATGTTGGTCAAAATTTTTAAAAAACTATAAGCTTAATAATCAAGCATTTTCACCAAATAAAATTTGGTACTTATTGTAACACCCTCTCTACGGGTCTAATAAATCCCTTATTTAAATTGATTATTTAATTGTTTTAGAAATTATTTGATATTAATTGTTTAATTGTCAAACTTAGATAAATAAGTTATAGGACTTATTGGGAATAGTAAATTATTACTTATTTTAAATTGATATAATTAACGGTAAAATAAAGTAATAGTTCTCGCAAATGATTTTTAGGTTCCAAACAATAGATTTAGGATGGGTATAAAATTATACCACTTAATATGTGGAGTCGGTTTGTGAACCGACTTTCAAACCCATATGTTTTCATTTCTCTTCATTTCATTTGGAAAACTCTCAAAATCAAAGAAATCAAAGAGAACTCTAAGCACATACAATCAATCAAGGTGTGATTTTGAGTTAACATCAGATTACATAAACTCAGTATTATCCTTTCACCATCATCTTCATCAAAGTAAGTTTGGTTCTTAGAGTTTAAGAATGGATTTTATGAGTTACTGAGTTATAATTGAAATTGAAGCTCGATTTTGAGTTATATGACGTTTCATTGATGTTAGTAAAGTGTTAGAAACCGTAGAAACTAAGTTGTTGGAGTTTTGGTGAGTTTTGATTCGAAAAACTCGTAACGGCAGCAAAGTTCGCAGTTCTAAGTTCGTCTTGCGAACTGAGTTTTTGTTGCGAAGCGAGATGAGATGTTGCGATGCGAACTGAGATGTGCGAACCGAGTGGTGCGGTGCGAGTTGAGTTTTCGTCACTAAGTTGTTGGAGTTTTGGTGAGTTTTGATTCGAAAAACTCGTAACGGCAGCAAAGTTCGCAGTTCTCAGTTCGTCTTGCGAACTGAGTTTTTGTTGCGAAGCGAGATGAGATGTTGCGATGCGAACTGAGATGTGCGAACCGAGTGGTGCGGTGCGAGTTGAGTTTTCGTCTTACGAACTGAGTTTTGGGAAGCGAACTGAGATTCGCGAAACCACGTATTGCGGTGCGAACCGAGTTTCTGCGAACTGAGTTGACTCTGCGAACTAAAATCTTTGCGAGTTGAGATTTTGAAACTTTTTGTTTTGCATTTTTTGAAAACGCGTGTTTTCAGGGTCGCGGATAAGTGACAATTTCATTAACTCGGATTGGGTTGAAATTCGCATGGTCACTCAGAAACGCCCTAATGATCCAGGCTCTATTTTAAGAGCCTAGGCAGTTTTTGGCCATTCGGAGTCATCTAAGGGTCGAAAATGGCATTTTTCAGTTTTTAAAACCTCGTTTTGGCATTTTCTGATTTCTTTTCGGATTGAACTTTTGTTTGCTTAGATTTCAAGGATTACCTGATTGAATAAATATGTTAGAATGATGATTATGAGACAAGTCACTGACTTGTGTTATTCTATTGTGTTTCAGATGAACAGAAGACTCAGTGACATTAGACTACTGAGTGGACGACTGAGGTATTGGTGAGTGGATCGATAACCCTCAGTTTGATTTAGTTGTAACAGGTTTGTTACAATGGGTAATTGTATTATTACTATCGTGTTAGTTGCCATGATTATTATGGTTTATTAGTAATAATACCGTGGATAGACTATTAGTATGATATGATGACATGATGAGTATATAAATATGTGATCACTTATTATATTGCCGTTGTGCATTGATGTATTGCCTTTGGGCATTGATGATTCAGAGGCCAGCATGGGGCTGGGCTTGGGTTGTGTAACACTTGGTCCAAAAAGTTAATTTTCGCGTCAAATTTAAACTTCAAATAATCGTATTTAGTACGCGATTATAGCAAAGTATTCGAAAAATTTATATATATAATTATATATATATATACACAACGATTATCTAATAATCACAATTGAAATAATCTGAAAGAACGCAGAATAACGCGTTACATTTTTGTAATTTAAGTAAAATATTTTTATTTAAAAGATTTACGAAATTATATGAACAAAATTATAAATTTAAAATATCAAATTTATATTACAATCGGGTACAAAAATAGGGATATTTTGTACTGTGGTTGGAGACCACATGTCACACCCCCAAAATCAGTAATCGCGTTTATTTAGTAATTAGCGGAAGCATTTGATTATTAGCGGAAGCATTTTAAGTTTACAGTTCAACAACGGGGGTGCTGACGTTATAATAGTGCATTCATCGTATCAGAGCATATGATCACACAGAACATATTGATTTAAGATGCCATAAGTTTAAACGTTATTACAAAAGGGTACGACTTATAAAGTCGTACAAGTAGTGGTGTTGTAGAACAACATAAGTTTACAAAACATGAGTTTATAAAAGAGGGATTTCGTAAGTATAACCAATGGAATTGGTAATACAAAGGAAATCCAAGTGTCCCAAAAGTGGCATCATAAATAGTCTGGGTTGCCTACGTCCTTTATGCATGCAGAAGTACCTGAGTCCTAATTCCCTGAAAAACATAGTAAACTGTCAACATTGAATGTTGAGTGAATTCACAGGTTTAGTATAAAAGTAGTTAAACCAAGTTTTGTATAAATCATTCATGTACACAAACATAATGTTTATATGTATAGCAGGAAACACAAGTGTTCTTATTAAAGAAAACATTTCCTATTTGACTGTAAGAATGTCATTCTTACTACAAATCAGTCGATGTGTTAGGAAACACAAGTTTAATCATAAACATTTCCTAATAATAGTTACAGGAAATACAGTTTAACAATCAAGTAAACATTTCCATATAAATAGTTGTAGGAAACACAGGTTTAACAGTTAAGTAAACATTTCCTATAAAAGTTGTTTTGTCGGGAAACCAAGTTTATCCAATCGAGGTAAACGTTTCCTAAAAAGAAATCATGTGTAGGAACACCTGTCCTATTAGTTGTCACAGGGAATACCCTTCCCAAATCAAGTTGTAGTTTAGTTGTTTAGTTATGTGGGAAAATATAGACTATGATCCCTCTAAGGTGAGCGACACCTTTAAAGTTAAAGTACGACTCCTAGTACTATAACCAAACCACGACTAGTTGATGTTGTTGTTGCCTCAGTAACACGGTAAGTATACACTCCTCGTTACGACTGCCGTCGTGTGGTTGGAATGACCAACGAGTTATTTCAGTGGGAGGGTTGTCAAATCGATAGTACTATCTGTATACTCAGTGGCTAGAGTCACCTAGCTAATGGTTATAGGTTGCAAGCACTGGGACTTATGTGCACTACAACTACCTCGCGTAAACCTAGGATCGTACCAAGATTCGTTGTCTTATTCCCAAAATAGTTGTGAAAACGTTTCATATAGTTAACAATTGATTTATAAAGCAATAAGCATTATTACAAATCAATTCGATATAAAAGTATGTCAAGCAATTATATAAACAAGTAGCATGTAATAGCACGTAGTTCTATGTTTTCCACCCCTGGTTTTAAAAGCATTTAAAACAAGTAAAAGGTAGGGGCTGTGAACTCACGTGTAGCAAGTCTTCAGCTAGTACAGCTAGAAGTACTGTAGTCCGAACGTGCCTCTCAATTACCTAAGCACAATTAAATATACTTTACATAAGTATATGGATAAATCGTTAAGTTGAAATGTTCATGACATTTTAATTATTGGTGATAATTGCGTTGAAGTAATCGTGGCGTATAAGTATATATTTACATATACTTATTAGTTGAATATATATATCCTAATATATATATATCATTTTTCATCATCTTATATATATATATATATATATATATATATATATATATATATATATATGTAGTTGTCATTGTTGTTGATTATGTTTCCAAAACCTAAGTATAGTAGTTATAAAAATAACTTTGTTTAATACTATTGTCGTAGTTCATTTATATAACTATATATAAATTATAATAGTCAACTATAAATATAACTCATTTGTCGTGTTTCTAATCTCATTTGTCTTGTTTAACTCGTCACTTATATATATTCTTTCCACTGCTAGTTATTTGTTACCACTGTTAGTTATATTCTTCCCACTGTTAGTTAGTCTGTTACCACTGTTAGTTATATTCCACTGTTAGTTATATTCTTTCCACTGCTAGTTATTTGTTACCACTGTTAGTTATATTCTTCCCACTGTTAGTTATAGTTTGTTGCCCCTGTTAGTTATAACTTTGCCCCTGTTAGTTATAACTCGTTACCACTGTTAGTTATAACTTTGCCACTGTTAGTTATAGTTTGTTGCCCCTGTTAGTTATAACTTTGCCACTGTTAGTTATAGTTTGTTGCCCCTGTTAGTTATAACTTTGCCACTGTTAGTTATAGTTTGTTGCCCCTGTTAGTTATAACTTTGCCACTGTTAGTTATAACTCGTTAAGCCTTTCGATTTGGAGCATTTCTCTTTCGATTTATACCTAACCAAAAATCACGCATGTTCTCATATATGTCTAGTTTATTTCTGCACTTTATGGTATTTTTATATGTTCATTTACTATTTTAAACAAAAATAGTTTCAAGGTGTGGTCAGACTGGGTCCAAAACAGTTATATGTTCAAAGATCGAGTTATACACGAAATTACGGACATTTCTGGAAATGGTCATAGAAGAACTTTTTAAAGTTAACAAAATATGTGAGGTTTTGGCACTGGTCTCATACGTTTTAGTGGTCTAGAACTCAAGATATGGTCTCGAGAAGTTACTGAAAATTCCTGTCTGCCGGAACAGTAAACCTATGTCACCGAAGAAAAATGTTTTCGAGTAGCAAACGGAGTCAAAAAGTCACGAGACTAATTTTGTTGGAAAGATAACTTATTGTACTACATTCTAGGCTTAAGAAACGTCCATTTTGTTGTTGTAATGATTTTTATAAAATTCGTGGAAGTGGAAACAGAATCTGGACAGGAACATAAACTCTTAGTTTCTAGATTTAAATTGCGTTTCGGTTAATGTTTTGGACATGTAGAAGTTGAGTGAACACTAACACATGTCTATAACCATAAAGAAAGTAGAACTTGTGAAAATAAAAGAGTCCTTACAATGGTGATGATGATAAAATGGTAGATGTGCTGCTGATTATCGTGAAGAAGAAGAAGAAATAGCCTCAGCTCAGATCTCCTGTTGTTGCTTCAGTCGATGGATGAAGAAGAAGAAACAGAGAAAACCAATAATTTGAGTTGGTGGGAACTTGTGTGTGTGTGTATTTGATATTGAGTGTAAGGAAGTATAAAGGATGGTGTATGGTTTAAATTGTCAACGTAGGGAGTATGGTTCAACAGGAGAATGTTCCCCAGATATTTTAGTTGGGTTAAAATTGTAGGCTTTTAACATGTTAATTTCGTATAATATCTTATATTATTTCAATAATATAAGTTACTAATATTAGTAATTAATAATTTTCGAATTATTAATTATTTTGTGTCACTGACTTTATTGTATTTTAGTTTGTCAAGTCTAGTACGTTTATTTCACCCGTAATTATATACATATAACTACGAATTTAATATATCACGTATCACATAGTAAGTTTCATAAACTTAACATATAGAAATTGTTTTGAATTCACTAATCAGGGAATTACTCTAGGTAATGCATGAAATTAAGAAAGGATTAATACCCTAAATGGAGGATTGTCACACCACAGTCCCCAAATTTGGGGATCTGAGTTTTGACAAAACCCAAATCCCCTCCTCATTCCATTCATTTCATCATTTTCTTCTTCTTCTTCACACATCTTTTCTCTCAAATCCACCACCACCAACAACTAACAACAACAACAAATCAACAATAACAAACAGCAACAACAACAATAAACAACAAAAATCATCAACAACAACAACAAATCGGCACCAGCAACCGCAGATCATCATCAACATCATCATTTTCATCTTCATCTTTTTCATCAAGTTCATCATCATCCTCCTCACTCGATCTCTTTTATCGTAAGAAATTACACCCTTTTTCTTTGTATTTCGTGCTAATAACATCCATATTATCATATACTAGCTTTGTACAAGCGGATTTAGCCCGAAAATAGGTTAGATCTTGGTTTTGAGGGAAAAATCGTTGAACAGACTGTTGTGTCGCAGGGGACCAAAAACAGTGTTGCGACATAGCCTGTGTCGCAGGTTTATGTCGCAGGATTGATGTCGCTGCTTATGTCGCATTACTGCGACACAAGTCCTTGTTTCGCACACCACACCATTGTCGCATACTGCGACACAAAGCCTTATGTCGCATTAAATTGCGGATGTCGCACTTGGCGACACAAACCCTTGTGTCTCAGAACCTTTTAGCGACACAGACCTTTTTCTTAAGAAATTACACCCTTTTTCTTTGTATTTCGTGCTAATAACATTCATATTATCATATACTAGCTTTGTACAAGCGGATTTAGTCCGAAAATAGGTTAGATCTTGGTTTTGAGGGAAAAATCGTCACAAGGGTACTCGATCTCCATATTATAATAACATCCATATTATCATATACTAACCTTTTATCATATACTAGCTTTGTACGCGATCTCTCATATCGTAAGAAATTACACCATTTTTCTTTGTATTTCGTGCTAATAACATCCATATTATCATATACTAGCTTTGTACAAGCAGATTTAGCCCGAAAATAGGTTAGATCTTGGTTTGGGGGGAAAAATCGTCCAACAGACTGTTGTGTTGTGTCGCAGGGGACCAAAAACAGTGCTGCGACATAGCCTGTGTCGCAGGTTTATGTCGCAGGATTGATGTCGCTGCTTATGTCACATTACTGCGATACAAATCCTTGTGTCGCACACCACACCATTGTCGCATACTGCGACACAAAGCCTTATGTCGCATTAAATTGCGGATGTCGCACTTGGCGACACAAACCCTTGTGTCGCAAAACCTTTTAGCGACACAGACCTTATGTCGCAAAACACAGAATCTTGAAAACACATGATTTTCACTAAGTGTCAAGACTCAAATTTTACCAGCTAATTTTACTTCAAGATGGAATATAATTTCAAATCATCACGAATGGTCCGAACTCACTTTACAAACTTCAAACGTAAACACATGTCAAACGCGTTGAATACAATCTAACCGAATAAAACAATAACTTGGATAGTTTATTACTTGAACGTCCATTCACTTATACGAAATCTCACGTGTTTAGGACACTAGGAGATTATCATCGATACAACTCGCCACCTTAGGATCGCTAACTCCTCAGGTGAGTTTCATAGCCCCACTATTTCAACTGTTTTACTGTTTTCGGGGTGAGACGCATGCTCAACTACTGTTTTCGAATAATAGTAATAAACTTTTATAATTCACACTTATCTATATTACTGCCATATAATACGAAATGTGTAACACTTAGAAATTACACCCATCATATTATTGTCTGGGAACAATATCAATACTTAACCTAGATAGGTTATAACCATACACTGTTAGATTGTTGGCAATTAATTACCACTACATAACTTGACTAAGTTATCAATTATACCCGAACCATATTGTCACGGGACAATGCTATCAAACACACTAGGACTGTTTAGTTCTACCTACTCAAGACAACAACTAGACCTTTACAGGATTAGTTTTCCTCTTAGGAAACTAAAACTGCCCATATATATTTCAGGACTTCCAAATTGGAATTGAACTCAAGTAAACAACAACCAAGGATCTCATATACTTGCTAGGCTGAGGCTAGGAGTATACATTAGAAATACACGTTGGTACGGATTGGTATGGATTTCTTATACTGATACCAAAACAACTAGGTGATGATTTGTCATGCATAGGCTTATTGCAACTCAACAAATAGTTAAGTACTGTATATACAAACTTAACTACAATAAATCAATTTCATGTGCTACATGATACCCTATCTGAGGTATTTGTTGGTTCGACTTATATATATATATATATATATATATATATATACACACACACACACACACATACATGCTTGTACTTCATCTCGAGCACTTGGTGCCACCTACAATTTAGTTATGTATATAGGTATACATACACGCATACAAACACAATCAAATTAGTCAGGCATGTCGTAGTACTGTCGGCTCTCAATTACATTAGTCGGGCATGTCGTAGTACTGTCGGCTCTCAGTTACTCAAGTCGGACATGTCGTACTGTCGGCTCAATTACTCAAGTCGGACATGTCATTGTACTGTCGGCTCAATTACTCAAGTCGGGCATGTCGTAGTATTGTCGGCTCAATTACATACATTGCTTGCGAGCAATCCGGTCGATGCCAGATGGGCACAAAACGATGTTACGGTAAAGTGGGCACAAAACGATGCCACGGTATTGCAGTGGGCACAAGTACGATATCGCGGTAAAGCGATACACTCGATGAATGGGCGAGCTTATGCTCGTGATCCACACACATATACGGATAGGCGAGCTTATGCTCGTGATCCGTACAATTAACGGATTGACGAACTTTCGCGCGAGGCCGTCAACTCAGTATTTGACTAAATACTCAATCATAGTCCGCGGGTCTACAATTATGTTGTTGGATGCAACACACTATGCCAAGTGGCACATCAATTATTACACAACATCATATGACGAGGTCATACAATTACCCGATAGCCCTTAGGCATGTATTGCCTCGCATTGATAAATTTACTTAATACCTGACAGGTATCTAGACATGAAATGCCTCTTTCTTTATGTACTTAGGTACACACCACGGTTATTTAGGTGCAGGATATCTCGTTTATTGTACACGCATTGATGTTACAACTTAATAACAAAATAAATCAAAATCGTAGATTTTGAATCATTTTCCAAAAACATACAAGGTTTATACTTTATGTTTTCAACTAATAATCCTATGAACTCACCAGCTTTATAGCTGACTCGTTTTAGCATGTGTTCTCAGGTGCCCTGCAGGATTAGGATTGCTACAAGAATATGCTAGCTCGAGTCGCATGTTTTCAAACATCCGGATTTCTATGCATAACTTTTGTAATACAAATTATGTACTAAAATTATTTTGCGAACTCGCAACTTGTATACACTTTTATTTTGAAAATGTATAACTATTTTCAAACGTCTCATTTAGAGTCGTTCATTATTTACCTTTGTGCTTGTGATATTTGATTTGGTAACACACGACCCGACCGCTTCCGCAACCCGAAATTTGGGGGTGTTACAGGTTGCTATTGGTTGGATAACACAGGGTCTTAGTACAAGCATTATTGTCGTAGCCTGTGTCGTTTGGGTTAATAGCACCAAGTAGTCGGTTAAACCTCTGTATGGGCCTGCAGTTGGTTTTAAAGTGTTCTTTGAGAAGGTTGCTCAGGAACCACCGGTCCTCTTTGACACCAATTGTTTTTGATGTGATAAGTTGTAACAGGTGTTGTGTGCATATGGTTATTAGTTGTACACAAGTTTGTTATGCTAAGTTGGGCTGTTGTTTATTGATTTACTCACTTAGCGTTGAGCTAATCCCCCACATTTATACTTCCTGCAGGTTATATTTAATATGTGGGTGGCAGGAAGCCGAAGTCTTTGGCAAGGAATGTTTGACAAATGCGAACTATGATATAACTTTTGTAAGAAAGTTAAAGAAGTTAGTATTATATAACACCTCGACTATGGTTGTGGTTTTGAATACATTCTGAAATGTAATGTGTCTGGTTTGAAAATAGTTATGCAATTAAACTGTTGTGTATTAAAGTTTGAAAAGTTATGAACATTTTATAATGTATATTAATAAAGTATGTTTTATCCATAAAATATATACGCTTTCGAGTTAAATTATATAATATTCATATACAGAAAGAGGGGTGTTATACTTATATTTCTCAAAGATAGAGTAGTTCATTTTTGCTCTTCGAGACAAACATGCCTTAATACGGGAATAACAATAACAATACTATATAAAAGAGAACTGATTACGGGCAAAAGAAAAAGTACGTTAATGATACCTCTATGGTGACTTCATAGATGGGGCATTAACTCGTGTAGATATATTAGCAGATTTTCTGTAAGAGCTATATATGATTCATATATTTACTTGACAAAACAAAAACCATACACAATTAATAAGGCAGGTTTACATGTTCCATTTGGATAACATCTTTACCCTCACTGGAGGAAATACATCAAATTATGCAAACGTGATGAATTCATTTTTCATCAACAGTGCATACAATTGAAGTAGTCATAGAAAATACTTTTACCTTTAATGACTTGTTATCATAAATGTATATGCTCAAAAACATACATTCCAAAAAATGTTAATAGTTGGAACCATGAAAGCTGTTTATAAATGAAACAGATTTGTTGTCACAATTTAGGAACATTGACAGTCAAAGAGTATATACTTCAAAAATATTATCAGATGATTCTAACCCTTATAAATCTGATAAACACAATGCTAATAACCTAATCTACAATCATATTTCATATTTGTGAAAATAACCATGGTTCCAAAATCAAAAATCAAACCCCATGTATGCAATGAAAAAAGAACTGACTGGTTTCATAAGTTCACAGTTTACTTGAAAAATCATGAAGAATTCTCTTGCTTGTAACATAAATGTAGCACATCAAGTCTATTAACCTAAAATATACGTAAACTGATATCAAAACAAAGCAAAATTCATATCTTACAGGAGTGAGCAAGACCCCACGTGTCACATGTAGTGGGCTCGACATATTAGCGACTAACAATTGTCTCCTTTCATCTGAAAATAGAAAACACAATACACACATGAGCCTTTATTTTTTGGTAATTTGAGTTAAAAAAACCTAATACAAATGTATTCATTATAAGAAAAGAAGGCACTTTTTTCAGCATAGAACTAATTGTATTGATAGTGAATGTTATAATCTGATTATAAGAATCCCAAGTTAAGACATAAGAGGGAGGAAGTTGTGTGCCTGTATATGCATCTCTGATCACCAATTGCTATCTTAGAGAATAAGCATAAACAACATGTAATCTTTGTCTACCAATGGCAAACTTAAACTCTACACACTACCAATTTGGTAACATACAAAAAGAAATCAAAAAATCAATATGGAGTACTTATAGCAAGCATAAACTCTGTTTCATACCGTATCAGGGGGCACCAATGTCATCTTGAACGAGATTTTTTTAAAGCTACATAGGGTTTTGATACATTCTGATTGCTATTAAGCACCACCATTTGCAAGCTGTTAATAAGAACAGCGTAAACAGTAGGAAAAAGGGGTATAGGTGGTATAAGTACTCAATTATAATGCAGTTAAATTTTTTATAACTA
The DNA here is from genome assembly GCA_963422505.1 of Pseudognaphalium luteoalbum. Classification (NCBI taxonomy): domain Eukaryota; kingdom Viridiplantae; phylum Streptophyta; class Magnoliopsida; order Asterales; family Asteraceae; genus Pseudognaphalium; species Pseudognaphalium luteoalbum. The sequence goes on from OY730197.1 coordinate 87,729,179, forward strand.
TAACCTAAATCGTAACCCTAACAATGAGAAAGATGAAAGAACATGATTTATATACCTTGATGTAGCTAACAATTGAAGGAAGAGGAAGAAGATTCATCGGAAGGGTGTAAATTTAGCCTGAGTTTTAGAACAATGAGGCGGTGGCGATGGTCTTCTATGAAGGGGAATAGATGAAGAAGAAAAATACCGTGATGCTTGAGGGAAAAAAGGCTGGTGGATGTATATTGTTTTAGAAAATATCTATAAATTAAATAGAAGGTTACGTGTTCTTGATTGAGTAATGTAGTAGCTTAGCCTAATGTAATAGGTTAGGCTAATGTGTTTACTTATAAAAGTGGTTAGCTGTCAAATTTTTAGCATGCTTAGTAAGGTAAGGGTTTTTCTTATATAATACTCTCTCCGTCCAAATCTATTATCCCCTTGTTGACTATGAAGTCTTTTTCTTTCAACTTTGACCTTCAATATTTTTATTTGTGTTATATAATACTTGATGCAAATTATACCAATGAAAATACATTCAAAATCCAATCAATTCATATATTTTGCATCAAATATTATATAACACAAACAAAAATATTGAAGGTCAAAGTTGAAAGAGAAAGACTCTAAAGTCAATAAGGGGACAATAGATTTGGAATGGAGGGAGTACTTAAAGATAAAGATTAAAGATATGTAACACCTCAAACTTTTGTAAGTGTATATTTATTTAAAATAATAGTTTAAATTATTATGTATATGTTCACCCCGAAACCTCAACGCCCCAACACTAAACCCTAAACCCTAACCTTTAAATCTCAAACCATAAACCCTAAACGCTTTACAAAACTCTAAACCATAAATCATACTAAAACCTGTTGAACCCTAACCCTAAACCCTAAGCATAAATCCCATCTCTAAACCTTACCCCTAAACCCTAACTCTAATCACAAATCAAATGTACAATCAATAACTAACACATGTGTTACTAATTTGTAAAACCCACCAAAAAATGAAAGGAAAAAAAAGTTGTCAAAACTATGCCTTGATGGATGGCAAATCGAAGAGGAGAAAACTCAAAATTTTATGGTGTAATTTTCATGCTTTTTTGACTTATTGTTTGTGAGATATTTGAGTTTCAAAAATGTAGGAAAATAATTATTTGATGAAAATGAGTGGTTGAGATTGATTCCCTTATCATCACTCAAAATTGATATACTCATTTGAACTTTACTTTATTTGTATTATCTCAAAAATTTAATTTTTATTAAGCAACTTGGAAAATTTAGTAAAATCATTTTTAACGAATTTTAAACCTATCGATCATCAAAATTCTTTTACAAAAAGTAAATAATTAATTAACTAAAAAAAATCAAAAAATTCACTTAATTAGAAAACCTTTTCTCTTCTTTGAAAATCTAGAATTTACTAGCCCCTTCTACAAGAATAAGTGGATATATCTAGGAGTGTAAACAATATTATTAGTTGAATACAAACTACGTAAAATGCTACTCTCTCCATCCCAATATTATTATCCTAGATAAAAAAATACGCAGTTTAATAAAACATCATCAACTCTCTTACTTTTAGGTAAAATGACAGTTGTAATATTTAATGTTGTACATACCTTTTTATCTTACATGTATAAATTATGCATTGAGCCCGTGCAATGCACGGCCGTTTGAACAATTGAGTTATATAGTAATTTGTAAGTAGCTGAATATATTAATGGGCACATAATCAGTGTTATCGATAGCACAATTAATTTGTGGTGACCAATTACGTTTACTTCAATATTTTTCATATGTATCATTCCTTTACTTTTCAGCATAAAGTTATAAACCAAACTTTTTTTTGCAAACAATGTTCAAGAGTTTTTAAATTAATAACACGTAATCGTTAACTAAAATCATACGTTCTAATAGATAACTAAAAACTTTATTTTATATATAAAAATTAAGCATTAGTCCGTGCGATGCACAACCATTTATATAATACTATTGAATTAGTTTGTATGTTATTATATTTAAATTTGAAAACATAATACAATTAAATTAATTTGTAAGTTATTTTGTTAAGTTTAAATACATTTGTTGAGCCTATGCAATGCAAGGTAAATTAAAAAATAAAAAGTAATCATATGTATTTTAGGTTTTCAACCGTATCTTAATATTGTTGAAAGTTTAAAATTTATTACTGAAATTCAATAATAATATTAATCAAAATGCACATAAAAAAATCAATTTCATATATCCTTATTAAAACATGGTAGTTGATGATGATAATATTTGTAATTGCAATATATAAGATATGGATTGAAAATGATTTTTTTTATGTATGTAAAAATTGTTATGTATTAAATATACTATAGGGATTTCAAAAGCTATTATAATTAAGTATAATCGATAAATAATAGTCTAAGTCAAGGTTGTCAAGATCGGGATCCTACATAGGATCGTTTTTGCCTTTGCAAGATCGAGATCGTAAGATTGAGATCGGGATCGTAGATCCTACAAAAATATGATTTTTTATAAAAAAAATATTTAAATTCTTGTAGATTACTACTGTCGCACCCCCAAATTCGGGTTGCGGAAGCGAATCGGGTCGGGACGCGACTAATCAATATACACAGCACAAAAGATATAATGAACGACCACTACATGCGTCGTTTTACATTGATATTGATAAAACAAAAGTTTACATCAAAATATTGTTTACATTAGCCCGGTTTGAAATTGAGAGATTTAAGTACATAATTAACCTATACAAAATATAATAATGCAGCTAAATCTCTGATTGTTTGCATGCTGACTCGAGCTAATAGTTCTTGATTGAGCTGTCCAACCTACTGCTGGTCACCTGTGATACATGCTAAAATGGGTCAGCGAAACGCTGGTGAGCTCACAGGTTTGTATGTCAACGCATATTTGTATGAACCGCAAGATTTTATAATATAATTGAATTTAAAATGCAATTAAGCAAAATAAAAGTTATACAGCCATGAGCACATAGTCTGAGCTTAACTTGAGTGTCAGGTCCAATTAAGGAAACCCAACTGAGTTGCCTCCTACGAGTGCCTAATCTACACTCGTCTTCCCAAATGCTAATACGTCCGTTTGACCAGTTAGTGCGTGCTAACCCGGACGAGGATTGTCAATCCTATATGATATCATATACAAACATTCACGCTACAGATGTATTACCAGACTATGCTATGGAGGGCTTTAGTGATTAGTTGAAAACAACTCATGTAGTATTTGATTGATTGGTACTTGCGTTCAACTTGTAAAATAAAATGAGCAATAATATCACACCCCTTAATGAAAATAGTAAAATAGGGGCCATGAGACTCACCTGAGCCTTGAGTGTTTAAATTAATAAACTTGAATTGATTAGCGGTGGATTGATGTCCTAAGACTTGTAACCTGTCGGGCGTTCAAAACGCGCAAGGTTATATGAGTGAGTAGATGTCTCAACAGACCATCTATGTTTGTTGTCCAACAATTAGTTATGTCCAAATGTTTGATTGTTCAACTTTGTTTTATCAAAAACGTGTACGACCCGTTGGTGAAAGTTTGTAATAATAATTCTTTAAGACATTATTATTAAGTTTGTGTCATCGTATATATATTGTTACAGTATGTATCATGTGTGGTTATAAGTTGTTATCCATGTTCAATACTTAGTGAAAACAAGTCCCATAAATTCTGTCTTTAGCGACACTAGTAGCGACATTAGTGTCAGTGTCGCAAGTCATGCGATACTAGGGTAAGTGTCGCAGTGTATGCGAGTGTCGCAGGTTATGCGACACTAGGGTCAGTGTCGCAGGGAGTGTCGCAAGTTAGCAACATTAAGTCTTATGTCGCAGGTTCAAATCGATTTCTAATAAGTAGCGACACTAAGGTAGTGTCGCAGGTAATGTCGCAGGTAGTGTCGCAGGTCATGCGACACTAACGTCTGGCCAGATTCCCATTTTTAGCCCAAGTGTATCCAAGTGTCGGTTTTTCATTCGAGAAACTTTCCAAAATTAGTTTTTGGTCCAAGTTATTACTAAGTCACCCAAACTCATTTTTGTTACCATTTTCCAAATATAGTAAGTTTTTCGAAATCGAGCCACTTTTGTTGACTTGGTCAAACTTACTCGGTTTGACCCGAAATTTTCACCCAACCCATATATCAGTTTATAGAGTCCCAATAAATTTTCGCTTCATGTCGGAGTTCACCAAAAGTGTCGGTTTTTATAAAAGTCCCAAAACTACAAGATTTCATATTTTCGACTTTTGTCGGTTTGTTTCGCCATGGGTCCTACTAACTTATGGTCCAAACCAAGTCTCACAATTTATAACAACTGGTCTTCTATGTATTTAGTTTCCAACATATGTTTTCTAAGAGTTTTAAGTCCCATCTTCATAGAGAAACAAAATAGATAGTAATGCATAGCTCAGTTTCTGATTTCACCCAGACCAGTCCCACAAATTGACTTATAGACAAAAATACGTTCGGATCTGGTAAAAACGTAAAACATGAAAGTTGTAGATCTTTTCAATACACAAATTTTTTTAAAAAATGCATCTTCTAACTCTTTCTAGAACTCAAGATATGACGTTTTTAGTAAGCTGTGATTTTCTGGACAGATTGTGTGCTCTTTGTATATAATTCATAAAAACGTATTTTGAGCTTAAATTTGGACATAATATTGTTAAATGAGCTTTATAACATGTAATTAAAACAATATGAAAGTAAGAAAGAGTTTCCTTACAAAGATTTTGATGGAAATGAGATGAGGAGCAAGAGGAGTTGTTGTTGAGCTTGTGTTCTTTGTAAAGTAGTGACTTTTGTGGTGGTGGTGCTATGGTAGTTTGTGATGGTGATGATGGTGGTTGAATGGTGGTTCTAATATCTGGAAATTAGAGAGAGAGGTGATAGAGAGGAGGTAGAGAAAATGTGAGAAAGAGTGATAGTGGAAATGAGGTGAAAGAGTATGATGTAAGTATTCCACTAACTCATCACTTGCATGAGGTTCTAGTGGCTCATGTGGGTGGTGACCACATGGGGTCACATGGAGGAGGAGGGGGCCGGCCTAGGGGGCCCACTCAGGGGTATTTTGGTCATTTTATCCTTCCTAATTTGATATGTTACGTTTCCCGTTCGTTTACCCGATTATTTCGACGTTTATTGGTACGCAAAACGTTAATTGTACGTGTTTAATCAACGATTTAAATTTTGATATTTTCACTTGAAGTATTCATTCTAAATACTTGAAAAACCTCTATAAAAATGATTCGTTAATTTAGTGATCTCGATTTGCACGTTCGTTGTACGGATTCTAAATCGCGTAACTGTTGTTTGTACGATACGAATTAATTACAAAGTATTATTATCAAAATAATATTTTGGGAAAGATAGTGTTATTAAATAATGTTATATTATTTAATAAAATTGTTCACCAACGTCCGTATTTAATTGAACCGAAATACATTCGATTTGAAACTTGTACGATTTAATCAAATCGCATAATTGTATATATTCAATAATATATATATCGGTACATTAATTAGCCTAACACAGAACTAATTACATGTATTAATAATTGATTAGGCACCAATTACTAGTCCTAATTTGACGGGTGTCACAACTACTATTAGTGAAATTAATCTAACATTCAAATTTTTATAATACTAAACTGATGCAATTTGTCAACGTATATTTCTCGAACGATAAACGTACTAAAACAAAAGATAGCGGCATAGTACAATTGCACCAAAATTTGAGAACATATTACAAATGAAAACTTTGAATAGTCATTTTAGAGGTTCTAGACCTTTTCTTAGGTTAATTTGATAATAAATGGGGAAATTGAACTTGGAAACAAATGTATGGTAAGTTTTGAGATTGGATTTGGACTACTTATGAGCATTACTAGTCCAATTGTAAAAAAAATAAAAAAATAGCCCATTTGTAGGATCGGATCGTTCAACGATCCTACGATCCTACTCCGATCCTACCTCCTGATCGATCCTACTCCGATCCTGCACATTTTCCCTTGGTAGGATCGTAAGATCGTACGATCCTACGATCAAGATCGCGATCTTGACAACCTTGGTCTAAGTAATTAATAATTAAGTTTTTTGGGAAAAAATAATATGATGATGTGACAAGTTAGAAGACTCTACTAAAAATGAAATATTATGATGTGACATGTCTAAAACTAAGATAATTAAGGTTTTATATGTATAGATAGATTAGCAGCATAAAAGAATTTTATCTCATTATTCTTATCTATTTACAGAAATAGACAATAAAATTGGGACATCCATAAAAAGAATACCGGAGAATATAATGGGAACGGAGGGAGTATAAAACTAAGATAATTTGGTGACTTAAAAAAAAGAAGAAAATTATATGTTTCACAAATGTACTTTTGTTTATTTGTATTACTAGGTGAGGTCTCGTGACAACGCGGGGTTTCAACATTTGATTTTATAAATTGTGTAATTAAAAAGTTAAGTCAAATGAAATTGTACCGTGAACCGGATTTTTATATAATATAATCGATAACCAATAACATCTGGCATATACTCTATCAGTTTGGTACGGTTCGTGTTTTTTTTTTTTTAAGTTAAGTTATTAAAAATACATGTCAGTTGTAAATTATATATTATTTAATTTGTAAACATTTTAGTTATAACAGTTACCCATTTTATGAAGTGGCGGATAGTCAAATATTAATTAATATAATATGCATATAATAAGAAAGAAGTATAGAATTATTGTAACCCATAAAATAGTTTTTTAAAACTTAAATTAACTATGAATTCAGTGTAACTCAAATAACTGTATTTTGTAATTCATACCTAAATTTCTATCCAAATCAAACATTGTTGTGATCATATATACACATATGTATAAGCAATAATAATAGATTTTGAATAGCGATAATAAAAATCCATATTCGCCAACTTGATCTTTGTAGGCGTTAATTTTTAGCAAATCAATAAAACGCTTGATAGCATATCTATTATCAAGTACATTTAAAACTTGTTATTATAAATTGAAAGATGTGTGTATGAAAAGGAAAAATAATATTTTAATATAAAAATGTATATTTAAATTAATACCATCAAAATTTATTGAAATTTCATGATCTTCACGGGGGACTTTACCATTTAATAGTTATATAGTAAAACGGAAGTTTTATTTTGATAATGCTTTAAACAAAACTTGTAAAAATATAAAATCAATGAATCACAAAAAGAAAATAGAACAATGTTATTATGGTTGAATATGACATATGTCTATTGTTTAGTTTAATATATATTATTTAAGGGATTATCAGTTAAAAATAAAATATCTTAGTTACATTATTTAAAGGATTAGTAATTAAAATCGTAAATAGTTACGATTTTAACGTATTCATAATATTACGGTTGTTTGGCTAAATGGATGAACAGTTTTTATTTCATAATGTTGATAAAAAGTTCATGTAATTAATCAATATAGATTAATATTTAAAATACGATTGTTTATTTATAAATTACCACTTGAAATGTCATGATATTTAAACAATAAGGACTAAAAAAATAGGAAAATATTGAAAGTGTCAATTTCAATAGTTGTGGGTACACATTATAAAAATTGGAAAAAATGAAGGAAATAATTTTAACCGTAGGATCTTTATGGATGGAATCAATCTAAGGTCGAGATTGCTCCATTGTATTCTGTTATATATATATAATAATTATCTCAAATTTAATTTTTATTAAGCAACTTGGAAAATTTAGTGAAATCATTTTTAACGAATTTCAAACCTCACTCACTCAATATCGATCATCAAAATTATTCTACAAAAAGTAAATAATTAATTAACTAAAAAAAATCACTTATTAGAAAAACCTTTTTTCTTGTTTGAAAGTCTGGAAATTAGTAGCCTCTTGTACAAGAAAACCAAACCATAAAAACATACCAAACCCACCCGTGCTTAAATTACCAAAATCTCCCTCATTTTCTTCTTCCGTTATTCAATTATCTCAAAACCCTAAAACTTGAGAAAGGGGTTTATGCTCCCCCAACTCACAAACTGACCTGCAAAAAACACTCCATTAATGGCGGCTTCCAGGTTAGCATCAATGGCTGCCATGGCGGTGGCTGCAGCCGCCGCATCAACCACCACTTACGTCCACGCCGACGCTCCGTCGTACCGGTTCAACCCGTTCGCTCAGTCTCCGAATCCTCGAACTCAGCCAACCGATCAATCCGGTTCGAATCCTCCAAATTCGGATCCTAAACCCGAAGTTGAAGATTCGAAAGGAGGTTTTGATGCTGAAGCTCTAGAACGAGCCGCTAAAGCACTTAGACAAATTAATAGCAATCAATATTCTAAACAGGTATAAATGTGATTTAAATTTTTTATTGTTAATTGTTAATTGTTATTATTAATTTGTTTATATATATTTATGTGTGTAACTACTATGTTTGTATATATGGAATTAATTAGCTCCAAGTGTAAGTACTCATTTTGATTAATATATAAATTGATTACACATATGAAACAATAATTGTTATTGTTTAAATTTGTTTATATAGCTCCGAATGTAAGTACTGTGCAGGTATATATTGAACTGATTAGCTCTAAGAGTAAGCATTCTTCTTGTGTTTATTGAGTTGTTTACATATATGAAGTGTCAATCAAATTGTTACCTTTACTTGGACCACGTTGTAGTCGATCAAGTTAGGTTTGGTTTTTAAAGTGTATACCTATTGTAACAACTTGATATGTGTCTTTAGAGATGTTTCTCTGGCTAAATGAATGGGTTGTTGAGAGAGGATTTTGGTTATTTTAGGTATTTGAGTTGATGAGAAAGCAGGAGCAGGCTCGTCTTACCGAATTGGCGGCTGAGAAGGCTCATCAGGAAGCTATTCAAGCTCAACTTGATATTGTAAGTAATGTTATAGGTCAATTATTTATTTGGAATATTGCAAGTAGGTGTTTTTCAGTTTTGGATTTCGGAATTATAAGTAGATGCTTGTTTTTTTCATGTTTATGTTTATATTTAAGAATTACTCCGTATATGAAAGGTACTGTTTCTAAAAAAATAAAGTAAAATGTCTACTTTGGCAAGACGGTATGTGCTATGATTTATAATGATCTTTTCGCATGCAGGAAAGACAGCGAAAACTTGCTGAAGATCAAAGGAATTTAGTGCAACAACAATCACAAGCTAAGGCCCAGATGTTGAGATATGAAGATGAATTAGCTAGGAAAAGAATGCAGGTTCAGCTAATTATTTTATAGCTTTCTTTATAGCCATTTTTATATCTGCTGTCTGCATATACTATATATACACAATAAATTTGATTTATATTGTCAATCATGTCTGTAGACAGATCATGATGCCCAAAGACAACACAATGCCGAGTTGGCAAGGATGCAAGAGGAGTCTTTAATACGAAAAGAACAAGCAAGACGAGCGACCGAAGAGCAGATTCAAGCTCAACAAAGGCAGACAGAGAAAGAGAGAGCTGAGATAGAACGTGAAACCATAAGAGTCAAAGCCATGGCTGAGGCTGAAGGCCGTGCCCATGAAGCAAAACTAACTGAGGACCACAACAGAAGGATGCTTGTAGAACGAGTAAATGGTGAAAAAGAAAAATGGCTTGCTGCAATCAACGCAACTTTCAGTCACATTGAAGGTAATAATAGGTTCAGCAACAATTGAAAATACACATGTACATTACAGTACTACAATTAACAAGTCTTTTGTTTCCTTAGGTGGCGTCAGAATGTTATTGACGGATAGGAGCAAACTAATAATGACAGTTGGAGGAGTTACTGCTGTAGCTGCAGGAGTATATACAACAAGGTCTACTACCCCAGTATATCAAATTTAGAGTAGATTAGAAAACTGGACATGGTTACTTTAAAATAATGGAATATGTCCTTGAACTTCTAATCTGAACAATCAGGTCCTCAAAAGGATTCAATTGCGTATCAAGTCCCTCAATAGTTACAATTGCTCAATTGAGTCCAGCATCGTCTAAATTAATGTTGTGACTGTTGAGTTCCACCACTTGATGGACGTCAGGGTAATTCACCCAGCTTATTTATCTTTCTTTTGCATCTTCTTTGTCTCCCATGGTTTCTCGTGAAACCTGCTTAAACAACCTGTAATTAGTGGAACAAATGGCCATTTCAGTGACAAGAAACTCATCACAGACATTAATTAGTTAGTATGATTTTGAAGGGACTTTTCGTTCCCAGTCTCAACGTTAATTTGGACGAATTTTCAGATATGATAGAGAAGTTTAAGTATTCAGGTACTGGTTTGTGCAGCTAAAAGGTAAAAAACTATTGAGGGACTTGATTGGCTGTGAAACCTATGAGGGATTTAATTGTCCAAATTAGAAGTTCAGCGAAATTTAAATACATGGGCAATTTCTGTTGTTCACTTTAAATATTTTATAGTACTTTAGTTGCCATTATGTGTAAAAAAATGGCATTACTGGCAGCACATATTCGTTACAAATGTTGGCTGTGACATTCCATTGTATGCTCTCAGGGAAGGTGCCAGGGTTACATGGGGATATATAAACCGAATTCTCGGACAACCATCATTGATTCGAGAATCATCCATGGCAAAATATCCATGGTCTGGGATAGTAACTCGTGGAACACAACAAATCCGTAATTATACTAGTGCAGCTGGAAAATTAGCATCTGCGGAAAATAAGCATAAATTTGGGAACATCATTCTCCATCCTTCTTTGCAAAGGAGAATAGAGCATCTTGCTCGAGCTACTGCAAATACTAAGGGGCATCAGGCACCATTTCGCAACATGCTTTTTTATGGACCTCCTGGCACTGGCAAAACTTTGGTTGCTAGAGAAATAGCCCGGAAATCAGTATGTTTAATATTTAAATTTGTTTGTTTATTTCATTTTATCATCATACATATCAAAGTGATGCTTCCGATTAGTTCTGCATTTGGCATGCTACAGACTTAGGTACCTGATAGAAATCTGCTCACAATATGTCATGTGTTGTATAGGGCTTGGATTATGCAATGATGACAGGAGGAGATGTTGCTCCACTTGGTGCACAAGCAGTTACTAAAATTCATGAGATATTTGACTGGTCTAAGAAGTCAAAGAGAGGATTGTTGCTCTTTATTGATGAGGCTGATGCTTTCCTTTGCGAGTAAGTTGCACTACTTTTCCATGGAATTGTCTTATTGACTATATATATGTATGTGTGTGTGTGTGTGTGTATATATATACACACACACACATACGTATTTGGAGTGTTTGCAAGCAGAAATGCTATCTAATATATGGTTTATATTTAGATTTATATAGTTAAAAACTTATTAAAGTATATATTTCAACAAGTTTGGCTCCCTGCTTTAACACACCATAGTGATGAAACAACCATTATCTCTGCTTGCTCTGGTCCACTAAATTAATAGACGAAAATGAAAGAGTTGAAAGCTGCAAACTGTATTGATATTGCGTAGAAGTTCAGAATCTTCTTATCTAATTAGATTATCACTGAATCAAATTGACAATTATTCTAAGAATTTAGATATATGAATGTTCATGGTCAACCTGATCTGATACGAGCTTTACAAGAACTATCTGTTTCCACAGGAAGTTGATTTGACCTGTTAGAGTGGTAGCTGATGAGACCATTTTGCCACCTCTATTTAACAGTTTGTACTTAATTTTGAATGCAGGCGTAATAGCACACACATGAGTGAAGCTCAAAGAAGTGCATTAAATGCATTGCTCTTCAGAACCGGAGACCAATCTAGAGATGTTGTTCTTGTCTTGGCCACCAATAGACCTGGTGATCTTGATAGTGCTATAACTGACCGTATTGATGATGTCATACAGTTTCCACTTCCACAAGAGGATGAGCGGTTCAAACTATTGAAACTCTATCTGCACAAATATCTTTATGGGGAAGATGACAACACTAAAGAATCCAAATGGCATTCGTTTTTTAGCAAGAAAACCCAAAAGATTACCATCAAAGATTTGTCAGATGATGTGATTCGAGAGGCTGCTAAAAAGACAGAAGGTTTTTCGGGCCGTGAAATAGCAAAATTGATTGCCAGTATTCAAGCAGCTGTTTATGGCAGGCCAGACTGCGCTTTAGATTCCCAGTTGTTCATGGAGATTGTTGATTATAAGGTCGGTGAGCACCATCAGAGAATCAAGCTAGCAAATGCAGCTAGTTAGTTAGCATTATAAAATAAAACCTAACATCCTTGTAACACATGTTAAGCTTTTTCAACTTTAAAAGTTGGAATTCTTTCCGGAATTTTGAATTTTGAATGGCATATAAATACAAGTATTCAATGAACAGACAAAATGCGAACCTGTGTACTCATTGAGGAGTTGAGCATTAGATAGAGGCTTTGGCAACTAGACTTTTTTATGTTCTTTTATTGCTGGCACTTGTGTACCCATTGAAAGTATGTATTCATTAAAAATGCGTTTTTCTTGAAATGTTAGTTTTTCAGTTTCTTTTTTTGTTAATTCCTATCAAGTTCTGTTGTTTTATCATGCATAATTTTTCATTGATGAAACACAACCAAGCTGGCAAGCTCATTACATTTGGGTGCCAAGTCAGCCTTGCAATTGCACCCCTGATTTGCCAAAATCCACCAAAACCCTCGACTGACTCATCTTCAAGACATAATTTCATCCGTATCCTTGTAAAGTACGTCCAGAGTACCATTATTAATTCACAATATAGAATAATTTTTAAGTCAATAATGAAACAATAAAAAGATACTTTATCACAGTTAGATCATTTGCAACGTAGCGTTCTGGGTGAAATTTTGAACCGAGAACGCCCCTGCACGGGGGCAACGGAGCGTTCTTGGGGCGTGCATCATGTTTGCACGGGGCATGGTGAGGCTCTGAGGTGGGATCTAATATTATCTAATTGTTTTTTTTCTCAGTTGACCATTTGAAAGGCTTAAATAAAAAAAAACCCCACTTTCATATACGAGTATAATGGTAGATGGTAGATAGATATATACAAAACCACTTTATTCCCATTTTCATATCTTATGTAGTATTTCATTTTTAGTGCTTTTCATTTTTAATAAATGTATTTCGTTTAATTATTGCATATTGTATTTTTATTAATTATTGAAATGTATTTGTTTTTGTTAAATAAATAAAAATTAAATTAAATTGGTGGTACCTAGGGGGCGTTTTGGACATTCTGGCCTAAATGGGCTGCACGGTCTTAGAAACCGACAAATAGAAGACACAAACGTTAGATTGACAATCTTTGTGCTTAATCCGATTTTCATTATTAAGATTGATGATGAGCTTGATGGTATTTCAGTATTTTCTTTATGAAGATGAATGATATACGACCATATTTAGATTTAAGTTTGGGAAGTGATTATTACAAATTTCAACAAACAGAACGAAATAATTACATAATCATGAGTAAAGTTATCATTTACAGAGTATATGTTATTAATTGATTACTATACGTGGCGGTTGGCATTAGCGCTAGAGTATGAGTACGTAAACTAAGGCCTGTAATTAGGGGAAGGATAATAGCCAGACTCTGTGCCTAAGGTCTTTAAGGAGCACTTGGTAATGTCTTTTCACTTCTTCTACGGACTTGCCACCCACTACTTGTGCAATTTCCATCCAACGGTCTGGGGTGTCCCGATCATATACAGCAAGGGCTGTTTCAAATAACTTGTTCTGCTTAGCGGTCCAAGTACAGGTGCAACTATATGAGATGGAATTTGATGCCATTTTGAAAGTTTGCAGATGCCCAGTTGATAGATTTTTGAGGGAAGGTTTTATTATAAACTTAATAGTTAGATGGCACAATTTATAAATAAGAAAAAAGTGGCTAGTTTCCCAGTTGGGCGAATAAAACTATGGAAAGGGTTAAACTGTATACGGTCCATTATTGTTGTCTACAAATTAGTCGCAGATAAAATAACCGATGTAGTAGGAGAATCAATATCTGGTTATAGTGGTCCAGTGTAGCAGGGCATGGCTTGCACTAATATTCATATTCATTTCATAAAAGTTTATGTGTTATTAACAAATCGAGCACAAACATTATCATTCTCTTCAAATTAGTTTTGATGGTCAGAGGGTGTTTAGGCGTGCATATTCTAAGTGCGTCTTAACATATCTCAGATGACACACTTAGTTTGAAGCTTGTGGAGTGGTGCTTGTTGTGACTACAATAAGCACCAATAAACACTTATTTTTAAGTTTTCACAAGTGCCCTCTTATGTTACAATGTTGTCTCCTATTTATTCTCCTACTTTAGCTTATAAATAGTTGTTTTGGGGTTTCCTTGTGTTGATTTGTGTTCGGATACAATTTTGTTTCTTCCATCTTTTACTGTTTTATTTGGACCACATTTCTTGATGAGATTAGGATGTTATCCAGAATCTACGATACGTAACTCAACTTGACTTACGGATCCTAAATGGAAGCAAGTTGCGTGAGAACAACGTTTGTGCTTGTGGAAGCCACCTTGGTTCCGTCAAATGATTCCAGGTTTTATATTTGTTGGGTTCATGTGTGTGGATCCTCTGTATGATCCATAGACTTGTTGGGTAAAAAAACATGTATGGTGTCTTGAAGTTGATTACACTTCTCTTTGATATAAGATAGGGTTAATTGGTTCGTTATGTATCTAACTTTACCTCTTTTAATATAGTATGTGTTTAACTTTTAAACGTCCTATGTAGTCAACTTATAAAACCGTCATCATGTAACCTACTAAACAGGTAACCGGTTTTTCAATCTTTCCAGTCAAATACAAATGCCAAATAATCTACCAACTCATCAATTTACGCCACGTCATCGTCATCTTCAACATTAACTTCCCAAACCCTAACACCCCTTTATGCTGCTTCATTATTTTGGAAAAATTGAGCTGTGAACTTTTCTTCAAAATCCAACATTGCCAAATCTGTAGTCTTTCCTCTTACAAAATTTGTTGCCCCTTATAGACATAATATTCACGACTTCAAGTAACGTATATACAAACACAAAACGATAGGTTGCGGCTCTTGTTCTCGGTGAGCTCGACTGATTCTGGCAACGAGATCTTGTTAGCCATCTAATATCGAAGGTTAGTACGCCATTTCCACGAAAGATCCCGGCGACGCATTTTTCCGGCGAACACAGTTCTTCCGATGAAGCTTTATTTGGGCAAACACGAAAAACTGGTGAAAATAAAAACCCCAAGAGTTCTCCTTTTGTTTAACTTAAATAAGAACCAAGATGTATATAGTCTTTAAAAACACAAATTGGGCTGCTGGAACAAAATTCGTTCTATAACTTCGATCGACGGGAAAGGTGGGAAAGCAAAGTGAGTGAGCCATTGCTGTTACTCTGTTAGTTAGGTAGATGGGTCCCACATGTTTAATAGTACTACAGTACTTGGTTTTAAAAAAATGAAATTAATCTACGGAGTATTAACTATTAACTAATGACAATGATAAATCAATTGTAAATATTAACCCAATCAGAAATTCCACGTTTGACACCAACTCACCTCCACGTAAGTATTACTGTGCCACATAAGCAAACTACAAGTTTCAGGTCACTCAATACATACAATAGATATTTTCGTATGTTATACAATAGGACGTTTAAAAGTTAGACGCATACTATAGTAAAAGAGGTAAAGTTGGATACATAACGAAACAATTAACCCTGTAAGATAGTATGATGATCTTGAAGTTGATTTGTGCGTACTGTTGCCATAAGTTTATCTAAAGGTATAAGAGGAGTAGATACAAGATGTGTTAGGACGCTTATTTACTTGAAAGAAAATAATATGCCATATATAACTATACAAGTAAAATGGAACCTTGGAATTCTTAATTATAGACAAACTTTTGGAGTGGATAGCTGATATGCTTCTGTTTTCTAGTGTGAATTGGTTCTTTTGTTTCTTATCAACCTTATATTGATTAATTTGATATTTTTATTAGCGTGCGGAATACGGTTGAGCATGTTGAAAATGGAATATGGTCTATAACTACACGCGAGTTAATTTCAAGCCGTCGTAGTCAAATTATTAAAAAATGTGTTAAGTTGGAGGAATGTGAGATCTGCAACCACAATCTCCAACTATTTCGATTAATACTTCCGTACAGTTAAACTCGTCTACAAACGGATCTTTAAAGGGGTAGGGAGGGGTAATCCCCCCTTCCCAAAAAAAAAAAAAATGTTTTGAGCAAGTATAGTGTAATATATCTGCTGGTGTCTCTGAGTATTTCATCTAAGTTGGAGACGTTTTAGTTGATTTTGATGAAGAACCCATTGTTATGAATATGTAGAGAGAAGTTGAAAATATAGTAAACAAATATATTTTTTTCTAATTCCTTTAAATCTAGGATGTGATGGATTATATTTTAACATGTTTACATGTACATTGATAAATGTGTGAGCACAAAAAGAAAATGCTTTTATTTCGGAATTTTAATTTTCATTCTATTTGTATGTGCGTGAGTGTGTATCCTTTCATTTTTCTTTTTCATGTTTTGAAATTGGTGTATGCGTAGTAATCTAACCCAAATAACGTTCAATTACTTTAAAATTTTTCCAAGTTTGTTTCTTCGTTTTAAAAATTAAAAAAAATTATAAAAATATCCCTTATTTGCTAGTAGATTCGATTTTTAATATCAAAAATAGCTTATTCCAAGGAATATATGTTTACTACCCATTTCTGAACCGGGTATTACTTGATTTAATAACTTTGGTCATTGTTGTTAAACATAGCTTGATTTTTTTCTAATCAATCAATCAAAACCATATATATTGTAACACCCCCAAATTCACTGTTTAGCGGAAGTAAGCTTTGAGGTGCTACTAATCAAATATCACAACACAAAAGTAAAGCAAACGATATCTATATGCAACGTCGTACAATAGTACAAAAGTATTACATTGTTAAACCGGGATAACAAGCATCGAGTTCGGAAATAATTTCCTAGAGATTCTAATACATAACTGATATACAAAAAGTAATGCAAGACAATCTCCACAAGTTTATATGCATGCAACTCGAGCTATCAGTCCTGAAGGTGTGCAGTCCTACTGCTGCCGAATACCTGAGATGTAACACCCCCAAAATTCGTTGATTGAGTTTAGCGGAAGCATTTAGTTAAGTATGGGGAGTGCCACAATACACATTACATGCATACGTATCAGAGCTTATGATTACAACAGAACATAATATATTAAGATGCCAAATGTAATAGTTTCAAAGTTTACGATTCGTCAAATCGTACAAATGTAAAAGTTATTAAGTTTACAAAAGTAGATTTCGTAGTTGTGAAAATGTATACGACTCGTTGGTGTCAGTTTTTAATAATAATCTTTGAAAGCATTTTTATATCCGTTTCATTTTGTTTCATAAAGTATGAAATTGTGTACGGGGGTCCGGGGGCAGCGCCCCTGGTAGCGGGGCCCAAGGGGTGGCAACCCCTGGCGGGGTCCAAGGGGCAGAGCCCTTGGTTGGGGTCGAACTACATTGCTTTATTAAAAACGTATCGAAAATTTTATTTCTACTACATTGCTTTATTAAAAACGTATCGAAAATTTTAAAATCGGGGAAATTAACCAAGTCTGGATGCGGACCGAAATAGTGTTGCGAACTGAGTTCGCGGTGCGAGATGAGGTTGGACTCGTAAGACAAAGTAGGCTGCGAACCGAGTTGGATTCGCAGAGCGGAGTTCGGCTCGCAAGCAACTCGCAAGTGGGTTCGTTTTGCAGTTTCGGTTCGGTTCGCAGGTGTTTTCGGTTCGTGGTTTAGCTTCACGAGTTGAGATCTCGGTTCGCCTCGCGGGACGAATTGAGATCTGGGATCTCAACTCGCACGACGTGCTGTCCGTACCTTAGGTTTTAAAAACGCATTTTGAATCATTTTTGAACATAATCAGTTGATGGGAACACTAATACATGATGTATTAAGTATGATAAACACGAAATATTAAAGAAAACATCAAAATATCAAAGCAAATTTCAAAATTTAAGAGTTTTCAGAAAATGTCGGAAACTTACGCGTGTCGGTTTTAAAATCCGAAAAGGTACTCGTGGTCCCGTGAATGATTTATTCCAAAGAAGCTAGGTGATTCGTGTCGTTTTTATGGTAGTTTATGGTGATTTTGGGTGGTGGTTTTAGAGAGAAAGTTGAGGGAGAAATGGAGGTAGAGAGAGAGAGTGGGAGTGAAAGAATGAGGTTGGTGGTGGGGGTGTGGGCCGGTTTTGGTCAACCAAAAGGGGAGGGGATTTTTCGTCCCAAATTGTGGTATTTTATCCGTGTTCGTTTACCCGATCGTTAAATATTAATTTATTTTTAATTGGTAAATTTTATATACATTTTAGAATATATTTTAGTTGAGATATTTTTATAAAAGTAATTTAACTAAGTTGTAAAATTATAACTTTGTTTTGTTACAGAAATGTCTCGAGTTTGTTTCAGTTTACGAAATACTTGTTAAATATTATCAAAATAATATTTAATAGACGTAATGTTAACTAATAATCTCATATTATTAATTAATTTTTGTTCACCAATCAGTCGTATATTTGCCGCATTTGTTCCAGCTGTTTTGTTCAAAATTATAATAACAACGATACGTTTAATATTACGCGTATTAACTAATTGGGCTGGGCTAGACTTACCCCTAAAATGTGTTGTGAAGTCACTCAAGGTTAGTGAATTAGCCTAAAATGCAAATGTTTAATGTACATAACCGCGTTCAAATTTGCAGGGTGTCACATGAGATAAATGTTAAAAAGTGTCAACCAAAAAGGTTGGTGAATCTTACAGGTTTAGTAAAGTAAATCATTTATGAAACACAAATAAGTACCAGTAATACCCTCGAACAAGGTAAGTAATGCAGTAACTCAGTAAATTACTAAGTCGACATAATTACCACGAGCTCACAAGTTGAAGCTTAACAGTGTAGTGTGAATGGTATAATCAAGTACAGTATCACGTACCCCGTGAGTGCTATTCGAACACTCATATGTAACAAATACTAATATGCCTGTTTCTACGGTGTAATCCGTGGTAGCGTTACTACTGTCGCACCCCCAAATTCGGGTTGCGAAAGCGAATCGGGTCGGGGCGCGACTAATCAATAATCACAACACAAAGATATAATGAAGGACTCTATATGCGTCATTTTACAACTTGTATTGATAAAATCAAAGTTTACATCAAAATATAGTTTACATTAGCTCAGTTTGAAATTGAGAGATTTACATACATAATTAATTTATACAAAATATAATAATGCAGCTAAATCTCTGAATGTTTGCATGCTGACACGAGCTAATGATTCCTGATTTGGGCAGTCCAACCTACTGCTGAGTACCTGTGATACATGCTAAAATGGTGTGACACCCGTCAAATTAGGACTAGTAATTAGTGCCTAATCAAGTGCAATACATGTAATTAGTTTCGTGTTAGGCTAATTAATGTATCAATATATATATTGTTGAATATATACAAGTATGCGATTTGATTAAATTGTACAAGTTTCAAATCGAATGCAATTCGGTTCAATTAATACGGACGTTGGTGAACAACTTTATTAAATAATACGATATTATTTAATAACTCAATCTTATCCAAAATATTATTTAGATAATATTTCAACTCAAGTTCGTATCGTATAAACAACAATTACGCGATTAAAATAATTATTGAAACAAATGAACAATCGGGAAACGAACACCGCACGGAATGCGTATACACAGGACTAAAAGATGGAGACCCACATTTTGGTGGGCCCCCACCGAAAAATCAGCCCGGGGGGGGGGGGGGGGGGATCCCACCCCTTTCCCCTCATTTCTTTCTTTTCTTCTTTTCCTCTTCTCTCTCTTTTCTCTCACTCACTCCCACCACCACACCATCACCACCTTAAATCGCCAAGAACCACCACCAAACGGCCTCGAATCATCAAGCACCTTTGGAGAAAAACATTCACTGCATCACGATCTACATTTCCCTCTTTTCGGATTTCTCCGGCGTTAAGTTTGTAAGTTTCCGACAAATTCCGAAACCCTCCAATTTTACTTATTTTTACTTGTTTGCGGGTTATTTAAGCTTAAAATGTCCAAATATGGGTTGGGTAAAAGTTTCAAGTCAAACGGAAACCGGAAAACACCTTTTCGGCTCATTTTCTGGCCAACAGCTCGTTGTGTCACAGAGGCTCCAGGCCACCTGCGACACAAGGCCTTATGTCGCCAAATCATGGCCTATGTCGCATATAGCGACACAAGCCTCTATGTCGCAATACCATCAGATGTCGCAGATAGCGACACAAAACACTATGTCGCAAAACTTATTCCCGTCGCACATAGCGACACAATACCTTATGTCGCATTAAATTGCGGATGTCACACTTAGCGACACAAACCCTTATGTCGCAGTCATGATCTGTGACACAACAGCCTATGTCGCACTTAGCGACACAAAGCTGTATGTCGCACACTGTGTCGCATGAAACAGAACCAAGAAAACACAGATTTTACTAAGTGTCGAGACCTAAAATTTTATCACTTGATTTCACCCAAATTCAAGTCCAGATGCGTTTTTCACCAAAGCAATGTATCAGAAATAAAAAAATTTCGAGCTGACTTACCCGAGCTGACTGATAAACAAGAGTCAGCATTCCAACTTCTGAAACAAAAGCTTTGCAGTGCTCCGATTCTATCCTTACCCGAAGGCACCGATGACTTCGTGGTATACTACGATGCTTCTCATCAAGGTCTCGGTTGCGTGCTGATGTAACGAGACAAAGTTATTGCTTATGCTTCGTGACAGCTCAAAATTCATGAAAAGAACTACACCACCCACGATTTGAGCTAGGAGCTGTCGTCTTTGCCCTCAAAATCTGGAGACATTACCTCTATGGCACTAAGTGCACAATATTTACTGACCACAAAAGTCTCCAACACATATTCGATCAGAAGGATCTCAACATGAGACAACACCGGTGGGTCAAATTGCTCACCGACTACGATTGTGAGATCAAATACCATCCGGACAAGGCAAATGTTGTTGCCGATGCCCTCAGTCGAAAGGAACGAACGAAACCACTTTGAGTCTGAGCCCTCAGTATTACCATTCGCAATGATCTAAACATTCAGATTCTCACTGCTCAACTCGAAGCTCTGAAACCCGATAACATCAAAAACTAAGCCTTGCGAGGCATGGATAAACAATTCGAAATCAAACCTAACGGAGTTAGGTACTTCTCAAACTGAATCTGGTTACCCAGTTTTGGAAACCTGCGAGACTTGGTGATGGATGAAGCTCACAAGTCTAAATATTCTATCCATCCTGGATCCGACAAAATGTATCACGGCATCAAGGAATTTTTGTTGGTGACCAAATATGAAAGCTGAAATCGCTACATACGTCAGCAAGTGTCTTACTTGCTCGAAAGTCAAAGCTGAATATCAAAAACTTTCTGGTTTACTCCAACAGCCCAACATTCCTGAATGGAAATGGGAACAAATTGCCATGGATTTCATAACCAAACTACCCAAATCATCGAGCGGTTGCGATACCATTTGGGTGATCACCGATCGTCTCACAAAATCTGCTCACTTCTTGGCAATTAAGGAAACAGACAAAATGGAACGCCTCACACGAATCTACATCAAAGAAGTTGTTTCTCGACACGGTGTTCTAATCTCGATTATCTCCGATAGGGATAGTCGTTTCACATCGCACTTTTGGCAATCACTTCAAAAATCATTGGGTACCCGTCTTGATATGAGTACCACATACCATCCTCAAACCGATGGCCAAAGTGAACGAACGATTCAAACACTGGAAGACATGCTACGATCTTGCGTAGTTGACTTCGGTGTAAACTGGAAAAACATCTACCGCCGTGCGAGTTTTCGTACAACAACAGTTATCACACCAGCATTAAGGCTGCACCCTTCGAGGCACTCTATGATCGTAAGTGCCGCTCACCGATTTGTTGGACCGAAGTGGGAGACAGTCAACTCACTGGTCCTGAGATCATTCACGAAACTACTAAAAAGATCTTCGAGATCCAAAACAATCTCAAAGCCGCACGTGATCTTCAGAAAAGTTATGCTGACGTGAGACGCAAACCACTCGAGTTCCAGGTTGGGGATCGAGTGCTACTCAAAGTTTCACCTTGGAAAGGTGTTATCTGATTCGGTAAACGCGGGAATTTAAATCCCAGATACATTGGACCATTTGAGATCATCGAGAGGATTGGTTCAGTGGCATATCGATTGCAGTTGCCACCCGAACTCAGCAGCGTGCATCCCACTTTTCATATTTCTAACTTGAAGAAATGCCTGTCTGATGAGACACTCATTATTCCACTCGACGAGATTCGCGTTGATGACAAACTTCACTTCGTTGACGAACCCGCTGAAATCATTGACCGTGAAGTCAAACAACTCAAACAAAGTCGTATTACCATTGTCAAAGTCAGGTGGAATTCGCGGCGTGGGCCGGAATTCACCTGGGAACGGGAGGACCAGATACGACTCAAGTATCCTCAGTTATTCACTGACGCTACTTCAAACACGACTTCAAGTTAAATTTTGGGATGAAATTAACCTAACAGGGGGAGAATGTGACACCCGTCAAATTAGGACTAGTAATTAGTGCCTAATCAAGTGTAATACATGTAATTATTTATGTGTTAGGCTAATTAATGTATCAATATATATATTGTTGAATATATACAAGTATGCGATTTGATTAATTCGTACAAGTTTCAAATCGAATGCAATTCGGTTCAATTAATACGGGCGTTGATGAACAACTTTATTAAATAATACGATATTATTTAATAACTCAATCTTATCCAAAATATTATTTAGATAATATTTCAACTCAAGTTCGTATCGTACAAACAACAATTACGCGATTAAAATAATTATTTAAAAAAATGAACAATCGGGAAACGAACACCACACGGAACGCGTATACACAGGACTAAAATATGGAGACCCACATTTTGGTGGGCCCCCACCGAAAAATCAGCCAAAGGGGGGGGGGGGATCCCACCCCTTTCCCCTCATTTCTTCCTTTTCTTCTTTTCCTTTTCTCTCTCTTTTCTCTCACTCACTCCCACCACCACACCATCACCATCTTAAATCGCCAAGAACCACTACTAAACGGCCTCGAATCATCAAGCACCTTTGGAGAAAAACATTCACTGCATCACGATCTACATTTCCCTCTTTTCGGATTTCTTTGGCGTTAAGTTTGTAAGTTTCCGACAAATCCCGAAACCCTCCGATTTTACTTATTTTTACTTGTTTGTGGATTATTTAAGCTTAAAACGTCCAAATATGGGTTGGGTAAAAGTTTTAAGTCAAACGGAAATCGGAAAACACATTTTCGGCTCATTTTCCGGCCAACAGCTCGTTGTGTCGCTGAGGCTCCAGGCCACCTGCGACACAAGGCCTTATGTCGCCAAATCATGGCCTATGTCGCATATAGCGACACAAGCCTCTATGTAGCAATACCATCAGATGTCGCAGATAGCGACACAAAACACTATGTCACAAAACTTATTCCCGTCGCACATATCGACACAATACCTTATGTCGCATTAAATTGCGGATGTCGCACTTAGCGACACAAACCCTTATGTCGCAGTCATGATCTGCGACACAACAGCCTATGTCGCAGTCATGATCTGCGACACAACATCCTATGTCGCACTTAGCGACACAAAGCTATATGTCGCACACTGTGTCGCATGAAACAGAACCAAGAAAACACAGATTTTACTAAGTGTCGAGACCTAAAATTTTATCACTTGATTTCACCCAAATTCATGTCCTGATGCATCTTTCACCAAAGTAATGTAGTAGAAATAAAAAATTTTCGAGCTAACCCTCGACCCCAACCAGGGGCCAGCCCCTTTGACCCCGCCAGGGGTTGCCACCCCTGGAACCCCGCTTACCAGGGGCGCTGCCCCCGGACCCCCGTTACTTAGAGTTTGTAAATACATTTCACACCATGTGCCAAACTTGTATAACATCAAACACGAATATGATACGACTTCTAAAACACATTGGAACATACCTTTTAAGTATAACACTTCGAAATCATAATAATAATAGTTGAGATTATTTGGAAGAAAATGATCACGGAGTCTCGATCTACATTTCTATCTTTTCGGAATCTCTTCGCGTTGATTCGTAAGTTTCTGAAAATCTCGAAACTCTTCGATTTCGTTTATTTTTAGTTGCATGTTGTTAATCTAGCTTAGATATGTCCAAACATATGTTTAAAACTCATTTTCGGAACATTGTCGAAAAGTTGCGGTTTTGGTTATTTTAAAGAATCGACACCTCGGGATATCCCCGACACAAACCGATAATTTTTACAAACACTATAAACCATTCTAAATATTGTGTAAAAGTCTCGGGTCAAACCGAGTTCGTTTGTCCCCTTTCTCGAAAAATCAAAAATCCGAACAGCCTCTAGTGTCGCTTCAGAGCTGGGGCTCTAGTGACACTAGTCTAGTGTCAATAAACCCTATTTAGTGTCGCATATAGCGATACTGACCCTAGTGTCGCTACCCGATTGAATGTCGCATATAGCGACACTAAACCTAGTGTCGTCAAAATCAATTTGTGTCGCATATAGCGACACTGACCTCTAGTGTCGCATAATCACCTAGTGTCGCCCCACATAGCGACACTCATGCCTAGTGTCGCCTTTTCCAGAGACTTCAAAAATACTTTTTCGCTAAGTGTTGAACACTTACAACATTCAAACCATATACGATATTACTGTACATGTTATACATATACTTTGTTAAGTATACAATACATCGAATCATATAATAATACTTTAAGATCGTTATTGCAAACCGTCATCAACGGGCCGTACACGTTTTCAAAACTCGAATCAAACAACCAAAACGTAGTCATTTGGACAATCTAGTTGGATGAACAACTACAAAGGTAGTCATTTAAGATGCCTACTCACGTTTATAACCATCGCGTGTTATGGACACCCTCAGGTTACAAGTCTTTGGACATCACTACTCGGCTAATCAACTCAAGTTTATTTAGATAAACACTTCAAGACTCAGGTGAGTCTCATAGCCCCTATTTTACTGTTTTACTCAGGGGTGTGATATACTGCTCGTTTTATCTTAACTATATGAACGCAAGTACGAAAACAAACGATTACTACATGAGTTATCTCACTAATATTTCAAAGCCCTCCTCAGCATAGTTTGGTAATACGTTGTAGCTTGAATATTAGTATTTGGTACCATATAGGATTGACCCTCCTCGTCCGGGTTAGCATGCACTAACTGGGTAAACGGACGTACTAATATTTGTTCAGACGAGTGTAGATTAGGCACTCGTGGGAGGCACCTCGATCAGGATTCCTTAAATGTGGGCCTGACACCTCGAGTTAAGCTCAGACTATGTGCTCATGGCTGTAAAACTTTTATATTGCTTAATTGCAATTTAAATTCAATTAAATCTTGCGGTTCATACAATATGTGTTGACATACATACCTGTGAGCTCACCAGCATTTCGCTGACCCATTTTAGCATGTATCACAGGTACTCAGCAGTAGGTTGGACTGCCATTCAGGATATCATTAGCTCGAGTCATCATGCAAAACATTCAAAGATTTAGCTGCATTATTATATTTTGCATAGATTAATTATGTATGTAAATCTCTCAATCCAGGAACTGAGCTAATGTAAACTATATTTTGATGTAAACTTTGATTTTATTAATACAAATTGTAAAACGACGCATATAGAGTCGTTCATTATATCTTTGAGCTGTGATTATTGATTAGTCGCGCCCCGACCCGATTCGCTTCCGCTACCCAAATTTAGGGGTGCGACTAATGGGTCAGCGAAACGCTGGTGAGCTCACAGGTTTGTAGGTCAAAACATATCGTATGAACTGCAAGATTTAAATGAATTTAAAATGCTATTAAGCAAAATAAAAGTTATACAACCATGAGCACATAGTCTGAGCTTAACTCGAGGTGTCAGGCCCACATTTAAGGAATCCTGATCGAGGTGCCTCCCACGAGTGCCTAATCTACACTCGTCTGAACAAATATTAGTACGTCCGTTTACCCAGTTAGTGCTTGCTAACCCGGACGAGGAGGGTCAACCATATATGGTACCATATACTAATATTCACGCTAGAACATATTACCAATGCTGAGGAGGGCTTTGAAAGATTAGTGAGATAACTCATGTAGTAATTGTTTGTTTTCGTACTTGCGTTCATATAGTTAAAATAAAACGAGCAATGATATCACACCCCTGAGTAAAACACTAAAATAGGGGCTATGAGACTCACCTGAGTCTTGAGCGTTTATCTAAATAAACTTGAGTCGATTAGCCGAATGTGTTGTCCGAAGACTTGTAACCTGAGGGTGTCCATGACACGCGATGGTTATAAACGTGAGTAGGCATCTTAAATGACTACCTTTGTAGTTGTTCATCCAACTAGATTGTCCAAATGACTACGTTTTGGTTGTTTGATTCGAGTTTTGAAAACGTGTACGGCCCGTTGATGACGGTTTGCAATAACGATCTTAAAGTATTATTATATGATTCGATGTATTGTATACTTAACAAAGTATATGTATAACATATACAGTAATATCGTATATGGTTTGAATGTTTTAAGTGTTCAACACTTAGCGAAAAAGTATTTTTGAAGTCTCTGGAAAAGGCGACACTAGGCATGAGTGTCGCTATGTGGGCGACACTAGGTGATTATGCGACACTAGAGGTCAGTGTCGCTATATGCGACACAAATTGATTTTGACGACACTAGGTTTAGTGTCGCTATATGCGACATTCAATCGGGTAGCGACACTAGGGTCAGTATCGCTATATGCGACAATAAATAGGGTTTAGTGACACTAGACTAGTGTCGCTAGAGCCCCAGCTCTGAAGCGACACTAGAGGCTGTTCGGATTTTTGATTTTTCGAGAAAGGGGAAAAACGAACTCGGTTTGACCCGAGACTTTTACACAATATTTAGAATGGTTTATAGTGTTTGTAAAAATTATCGGTTTGTGTCGGGGATATCCCGAGGTGTCGATTCTTTAAAATAACCAAAACCGCAACTTTTCGACAATGTTCCGAAAATGAGTTTTAAACATATGTTTGGACATATCTAAGCTAGATTAACAACATGCAACTAAAAATAAACGAAATCGAAGAGTTTCGAGATTTTCGGAAACTTACAAATCAACGCGAAGAGATTCCGAAAAGATAGAAATGTAGATCGTGACTCCGTGATCATTTTCTTCCAAATAAGTTAGATGATTTAAGGTGGTTGAAGGGTGTAATTTGGTGGTTGAAGGTGGTGATTTGGAGGTGGGTGGTGAAAGTGGAAGAAAGGAACAAAGAGAGAGAGAATAGATGTTTGTGTGTGTAAGTGAGAAAGAGTGGGGTGAGAGGGTGGTGACCCTCACCCTTGGGCCGGTTTTGGGTTGGGTCCACTATGTGGACTTCACCAAAAAAAAATTTGTTCCCTGTAATTGCGGTCCGTGCGGCGTTCGTTTCCCTAGATCGTTTAAACATTTATTTAAATACGTAACGTTATAAAATTACGTTTTTGTTTCCGAATTAATTCCCGATATTTTTAAATGAAAGTATCTTTCCAAAATACTCTAGTTTGAGTTATATAAATATAACCTATAATTATTTGAATTGTAGGATGCGTTTTGCGCGTTTTTATCGCGTACGGTTAGCTTTATGCGATGTAGTTTATGTTTTGTATATTATCAAAATTATAGCGAGATAAAGGAGTTTATTAAATAATTAATATTATTTAATATTTTTTGTTCACCAACGTCCGTATTAAAATGTATCGAATTCCATTCGATATGAATTGTGCACGATTTAGCCAAATCGCGTAAGTGTATATATTCAACAATATATATAATGGTACATAAGTTAGTCAAATCAAAGAACTAATTACATGTATTAATAACTGATTAGGTACTAATTACAAGTCCTAATTTGACGGGTGTCACAACTACCCCAGGCAGGGATTGTCAGTCCCAAATGGATCCATCTACTAGTAATCGCGCTTAAGTCCATAACTAGCAACTTATGATTGGAGGCTTTCAGTGGATAAAAGTAACTCATGTAATGCGTGTAAAAGTAGTGTAAACAGTTCAGTACTTGTATTTATACGTAAAACGGTAGCAAATATCTCACTCCAAAGTAGAAAACAGTAAAAGTAGGGCTGTAAGACTCACCTGAGTCTAGCAAGTACGTTTGTGTAAGCAAACTAGTATAGCATATGTAAGTCCGTAAGTATGTGTCGGATGTAATTCCGTAGCGTGGTTCTCCGAACCCTGCAACCTTTTGGCGTATAACACACACAAGGTTGTAAGTAAATAAGTAATTAAGTTAGCGTCTCGAAAGAACACCCATGCTAGTTGTCCACTCAACTAGGTAATGTCCAAGTATTTGTTTGTATGTTTGTAATCATTTTGTAAATAAGTGTGGCCCGTTGGTGACGGAGGTGTAATAATAATTTAGATATTATTATTATGTAATTCATCGTGTTTGTATACCTTGTACAACATATACATAAGTTGATTATTTGTAATGTGACGTGTAATCGTTGTTCGGGTGTAAGTCCGTGCGAGTGTAAACTCGTAGGTAATCAATGTGTGTAAGTATAATTATTGATTCGAGTGTAAGCTCATATTAGAGTGAGTGTAAGCTCATAAGTATTCAAGTTGTGGTGTATACTTCCCAAGGTATATGTATATCATGTATGTGTAGTGTCATATAAGGTATAGTTGTTGTATGTATTCAATACTTAGTGTAAAAAAATATTTTGAAGTTTCTGTAATTAGCGACACTAGGATCGAGTGTCGCTATCCTAGCGACACTATGATTTATGGCGACACTAGGGTTAGTGTTGCTATATGCGACATTCAATTGGGTGGCGGCACTAGGGTAAGTGTCGCTATGGGCGACACTAATTAAAGTAGCGTCACTAGGTCAGTGTCGCTATGTGCGACACTAAATCAGGTTTGGCGTCACTAGGCTAGTGTCGCTATAGGATTTGAGCCTTTAGCGACACTAGGGGTCTGATTGGATTCGAGGCTCGGGTTTGTGGTCAAACGACTCCGGTTTGACCCGATACTTTTAGGGAAGCCTTATATATGTTAAATAAGCTTTAGAAAATTGTCGTTAAGTTTTATGGTTGACCCGAAGTGTCGGTTTTGTGAAATAACAAAACAGCCCTTAAGTCTATGTTTTTCCAGATTTCGACTCGATAGGGCTCTCGATTTAGTCCATTTTTAATCCGAATCAAGACTAACTAAAAATCACACATATTCTCCTAGGTGTCTTGTTTATTTATGCACTTTATGATAATTTTATAAGTTCATTCACTATTTTAAACAAAAATAAACATGAAGAGTGGTCAGATTTGGTCCAAAACAGACCTTTGTTCAAAGATCAGGTTATACACCAAAATCCGTGTATTTCTGGAAATGGACAAAGAAGAACTTTTTGTAGAGCCCTTCCATAAGAAAATTTTGGTAGGTGTTTGGTTTTCTAGTTCTTTGTAGAACTTAAGATATGATCATTTCGTGGGGCTGTTTTTCCGGCCAGAAAAGTAGTATACATATACGTGATTCAAAAACGTTTTTTGTTATAGTTTTTGGACATTAACAAGTTGAATAAGAAATATAACATGTTAATGGACATAATAAAAGTAAAATAATTAAGTCATAAAGTTCTTAAAATACCTGTATTAAGAAACGAAGAAGATGAAAGTGATGCTTGCGTTGTCGTGACCGTTTTCCTCCAAGGAAGCTATGCGATCCAAGGTGTTCTTAGGTGGTGTTTGATGGTGGTTCAAGGGTGGATGGTGGTGGTTTTCGGATGAACAAGAAAGAGAAGAGGGAGAGGAGTGGAGGTGAGGAATGAAGGAGTGAAAGAGTGAATGAAGTGGTATGGTGGGTTTGGTGGTGTTTTAGAGTCAAACAAGCAAGGTGAGGGGGGTGCCTCACCCTCATGCTTGGCCGGCCCATGGTGGCCCCCACAAGGGGATGGTGAGTTAAGTTTTTGTTCCTCAAAGTATCGTATTGTCTCATTCTCATTTACCCGATCGTTTAACATTTTATATAATCGTTAAACGTTGTAATACGTAGGTTTCGTTAACGATTTAAAATACGATATTTATAATAAAAGTTTTACTCAAGTAACATATTTTAAGTCACTAAAATAATATTCGAGTTTTCGTTTGGTTGTCGGTTACGAATTACACGTTTGTTTACATAATGTAATGTTTTTAAACGTTTCGTTTGTACGTGTGTAATCGCGATATTTTCACTCAAAGTATTTTATCAAAATACTCAGTTTCGAGTTATAAAAATATAACTTTGACTTATTTCGTTAGTAGGGCTCGTTTCGCGCATTTTCGTCATGCACGGAGTGTTTTATACAATATTTAACGTGTGTAATATATTCTCGCAATATATTAAGGTAAAATAAAATGTTTGTTTGGATAAATCCACATTATTTTAAAAGTTTGTCACCAACGTCCATTTATAAATAATGTCGGACCTCGTCCAGTTCATGAGTGTACGATTTAAATAAATCGCGTTTGCGTGTATGTAATTACATAAAATGTTACATATATTTAGATTATTATAAACTAAATACACGTAATTATAAGTAGTTTAAACACTAATTACAGTCCTAAATTAGCGGGTGTCACATATATGTACCACCACCTTGCAATTAAACGTTCCAATTGAAGTAAGGTTTTTCTACTATTAACCTAAATAAATTACTACGTAGGAAAAGGAAATAATGATGGAATCATCGATGGAAGTGAAGAAGAATTGAAAGTGATGGGAGGGAATCGATAGCTAGTGGTGGATAATGCAAATATACGGGAAATGGCAACAAAAATAGCAGCTTGGATGAGTGTTAACTCTTATATCATATGAAAATAGTGTTTAGTGCAGGGAAATGCATTAAACTATAGCCCGAAGTCTATTGTATGTACCCATCTAAATTTAACTCTATTGTATGTATCAATCCGGGAAAAGAGTCTATTTAATGCACTTCACCTACTAGCTTGTACATGTCACAGGTTATTGCTTAGTCAACAGCCAAATCATCGAACACATGTATATGCCACGTAGGATGCAGAAACCCATTACATTTTCTCTCCAATACCCATGGTCTCTTCTTCGTCAAAACCCAATACACAAAACTAAATCACAATCAAAATTTAAATACACACCGATCAATATATGATTAACAGATTTGAAGAGAAATCAATATATACATACAAGTCAAATGTATTCTAGAATATGGTTTACATTGAATCGTACAATCAAACATATAGCACATAAATTTTCAATCTAAGGATCACCTCCAACATTATTATATTCATATAAAACTAACCCATTCTATCGCACCCTCAAAACACGTGGCACCGGAAGTAGGAGGTGTCATGGGGGCGCCGACCAATTTAAATATCACAACACAAAGATTAAAGCAAACGACCTCTATATGAGACGTTTGAAAAATAGTTACATTACAATAATTCAAATGTTTACAAAAGTTATAGGAGTTCGCTTAACAAAAGTGGACTTACATAACTATGATTTCAAAATATAGTAAATGCAATCTAGTTCCTTGATGTTTGAAAATAATGCGACTCGAGCTAAGCTATCCATAAGCTTCCTACTGCGGCGGGTTACCTGAGAAATACATACTCAAAGGTCAACATAAAGTTGGTGAGTTCATAGGTTTGTTAAGTAATCAGTTGCTAATATGATCCACAAGAATTCACAAGTTTGCATCATTCAACAATGATAAGTAAAAGTATCGTTAGCCAACGACAAGTGAAAGTATTTCATATTGCAATATAAGTATACCATTTGCATGAGTCTCATAGTTCAAGCTTAAAGTTGTTTGCCTCCGGTAAGTGTACTAATCCGATACACTTCTAATTCACAAATAATATTGCGCCTGTGGGTTGGCTAGCGTGACTAGCCCGGACGAGGTTTGTCAAACCCTGATAGTACTATCCAATAATATTCACGCATATATTAATGAACTATGATGTGTAGAGGACTTTAGTGGATTATCATCAGGTCTAATGCAATCCGTACGAAAAGTTGTTGCCAATACTTGTGATCATAAAGCAGTTTATAAAACAGTTGTATGTATTCTCACCCTAGTGAAAAATGGTAAAAGGGGTTATGAAACTCACCAGAGTTAAGCAGGTAGCAAGCAATATCAAATATTAGCAAGTAGTGGGTGTTCTCGTCCCGTGTGCAACCTCCTAACGCCCTAAAGGTATGAGGTTGTATAAGTAGATGTCTTAAAAGACCATCTATAGTGATTGTATAAGTGGAGGTTAATGTCCACTTAAGCCAATCGGGTAGGTGGGGGGTTTATGTCCACCTAAAGCTAGTTCATCAACTAGTATGTCCAAATAAGTTGTTCAAGTTCGTTTCTCAAAAATGTGTACGACCTGTTGGTGAAAGTTTGTAATAATAATTCTTAAAAAGACATTATTATTAAGTTTGTGTCATTGTATACATTGTTATAGTACGTATCATGTGTGGTTATAAGTTGTTACTCAAGTTGAATACTTAGAGGAAATCAAATTTCAAGTTTCTATTTTTAGCGACACATGTGTTAGTGTCGCAGGTATGGCGACACATGTGTTAGTTCAAGAGTTCTAAGGGTTGGTTTTTCATTCAGAAAACTTTCTAAGTTTAGTTTTTGGTCCAAGTTACTAACTAAGTCACCCAAACCCATTTTTGTTACCATTTTCCAAAAATAGTAAGTTTTTAGAAACCGAGCCGTTTTTGTTGACTTGGTCAAACCTACTCGGTTTGACCCGAAACTTTTACCCAATCCATATATCCGTTTATAGAGTCCATAGAACTTTTCGGCTCATGTCGGAGTTCACCAAAGTGTCGGTTTTACAAAAGTTCCAAAACAGCCCCTAGGTTATGTTTTCGGTTTTTGTCGGTTTGTTTCGCCATAGGATCTCTACCATTTCTAGTCCACATCAAGTCTCACAAATTTTACCAACTGATCACCTATGTATCTAGTCTAACATATAACTTTTATAGCAACTATAGTGTCAATTTACATAGGTAATTAATTTTGCTAAGGAACCGAACTCGGTTTTTGAATAAGTGCAGATCAGACCCAATGATCAGTTCGTAGTCTAAAATACCTACAGATTTGAAAAAAGTGTAAAATACGAAAGTTGTAGCTCTTTTCAATACGCAACTTTTAAAAAAATTCGTTTTCTAATTCTTTCTAGAACTCAAGATATGACATTTTTAGTGGACTGTGTTTTTCTAGACAGATTTATGCATGTTGGTGTTTGCTTTATAAAAATGATTTTTACATAATACTTGGACATATTAGTGTTAGATGAGCTACGTAACATCAAGATCAGTAGCATGCAAGTGAAATAAATAAGGGTTTGATGATTCTTACAAAGAAATGATGAACAACAAAGGAGGATGGTGAGATTGAGCTTGTATTCTTGCACTTCTTGTTTTTGTTCTTGATTCTTCTTAATGTATGATGATGAATGATGATATTAGATGGGTGGCTGACTCATTTCTGGTGTTGATGATTGATGAAAGTGATGGGGAAGGGGAGAGGGAAAAGAGGTGGTTGTTTGGAGTGTGAAAATGGAAGTGTGTTTGAGTGTAAAGTGAGTTTTGAGAGTTTAGTCAAATAAATTCACATGGGGTGGTGGGGATGGCCTATGGCCGGTTTTGGGAGGGCCCAAGGGCTGGGTTTTTGTCCAAATTTAACTCCCCAAAGTTACGTTAAGTCCCGTGATCGTTTACTCGGTCGGTTTGACGTTTATTTAGACGTTAAATGTTTTATATGCGCGTTTTAATTAACAAATTTAATTTCGATATTTTCACTTGAAAAATTTATTATAAGTACTTGAAAACACATATTAAATTGATCCGTTAATTTACTAGTCTCGATTTGCGCGTTCGTTGTACGGAGGTTTAATCGCGTAATGTTTTATTTGGACGTTTTTATTTATTGATTAAAGACACGATATTTTAATTGATAGTTTTATACTAGATGATATATTTTAAATTCTTAAAATAAATTTTGATTTTCGTTCAATTGTCGGGCGCGTTCTGCGCGTTTTCGTCACGTTTTTGTTACTTTACACGATATAATTAACGTGTTAAATATTATCAACATAATATTTACGAGTTTTTGAGTTTATTAAATAATTTCATATTATTAAATATTTTGTTCACCTACGTCTGTATTTATACTGTGTCGGACGGAAGTCCGGTTGTTTCGCACAATTTCGACAAATTGCGTAAGCGTAATTATAAACAATTACGTAAGCGTAATATAAATCAATTACGGGAGTGTATATTCTCATAAATATACAAATAGTTACAATTAATTACAAGTATTTAGCCTAATACTAAACTAAACACACGTAATTAAGGTTTCTAGCAGGTTAATCAGTAACCCTAAATCGTCGAGTGTCACATTCTCCCCCTGTTAGGAGAATTTCATTCCAAAATTAGTTTGTTGCCGCACTCTGTGAGGTATCTAAGAATAGATGTGGATGTTTCAGTTACATTTGGTCTTTCCGTTTCCATGTGAATTCAGGACCGCGCCTAGAATTCCACCGGACTTTAACGATGGGAATACGACTCTGTTTCAAGCGTTTGACTTCACGGTCCATGATTTCTATTGGTTCCTCGACGAAATGGAGTTTATCATCTACATGGATTTCGTCGAGCGGGACTACAAGTGTCTCATCAAACAGACATTTCTTCAGGTTAGAAATGTGGAATGTGTTGTGCACGCTACTGAGTTGTGGTGGAAGTTGCAGTCGATATGCCACCGGACCAATTCTTTCAAGATTCTCAAAAGGTCCGATGTACCTAGGGTTCATTTTGTCGCGTTTGCCAAAACGAATAACACCTTTCCAATGTGACACTCTTAAGAGTACTCGGTCCCCAACCTGGAACTGGAGTGGTTTGCGTCTCACATCAGCATAGCTTTTCTGACGATCATGTGCGGCTTTCAACCGGTTTTGAATGGTCACGATTTTCTCGGTTGTTTCATGTATGATTTCAGGACCAGTGAGTTGGCTATTGCCGATTTCAGTCCAACAAATGGGTGATCGGCACTTTCTCCCATAAAGTGCCTTGAATGGTGCAGCATCAATGCTGGTGTGGTAACTGTTGTTGTAGGAAAACTCACACAAAGGTAGGTGAATTTCCCAAGTGCTTCTGAAGTCAACTACGCAAGCTCGTAGCATGTCTTCTAGGGTCTGAATGGTCCGTTCACTCTGATCATCGATTTGCGGATGATAAGCGGTACTCAAATCAAGGCGAGTACCGAGGGCTTTTTGAAGTGTTTGCCAGAATCGAGAGGTGAAGCGGCTATCTCTATCAGAGATGATTGAGATAGGTACGCCATGTCGTGCTACGACCACTTTGATGTAGATGTGAGCCAAACGCTCCATCTTGTCGGTTTCTTTGATAGCTAGGAAATGGGCAGATTTCGTGAGACAATCAATGATCACCCAAATGGTATCGCAGCCGCTTGGTGCTTTCGGTAGTTTCGTGATAAAGTCCATGGTTATGTTTTCCCATTTCCATTGAGGTATTTCGGGCTGTTGCAGCAACCCGGAGGGTCCATCCGGTTTCTGGTATTCGTCCTTAACCTTGGCGCAAGTTAAACATTTGCTAACATATGTGGTGATGTTAGCTTTCATGTTGGGCCACCAACAAAGTTGTTTGATGTCATGATACATCTTGTCAGAACCAGGATGTACGGAGTATCGAGATTTATGAGCTTCATGCTTCACAAAATCTCGTAGGTTTCCTAGTTTGGTAACCAAATCCGGTTAGTATCGAGTTCTGTCGGGTTTGATTTCGAATTGTTTTTCCATGCCTCGCAAGGCCTCGTTTTTGATGTTTTCATTTTTGAGTGCTTCGAGTTGGGCGGTGAGGATTTGAGTGGTGAGATCACTGTGAATGGTTAAACCAAGTGCTCGAACGCGGAGGGGTTTCACTCGTTCTTTTCGGCTGAGGACATCGGCAACATTGTTAGTCTTGCTCGGATGGTATTTGATTTCGCAGTCGTAATCGGTAAGTAACTCGACCCAACGACGTTGTCTCATGTTTAGATCTTTTTGATCGAATATGTGTTGGAGACTTTTGTGATCGGTAAAGATGTTCACTTAATGCCATAAAGGTAATGTCTCCAGATTTTGAGAGCAATTATGACAGCTCCGAGTTCAAGGTCATGAGTGGTATAATTCTTTTCGTGGATTTTGAGCTGTCGAGAGGCGTAAGCAATGACTTTATCACGTTGCATTAACACACAACCTAGTCCTTGGTGGGAGGCGTCGCAGTAAACTACGAAATCATCAGTGCCTTCGGGTAAGGACAAGATTAGTGCACTCCAGAGTTTCTGTTTCAGAAGTTGGAAGGCTGCCTCTTGTTTGTCGGTACTGTCGAATTTCTTATCTTTCTGAGTCAGGGAGGTTAATGGTTCAGCAATTAGGGAAAAGTTCTCAATGAATCGCTGGTAATACCCAGCGAGACCTAAGAATTGTCAGACCTCGGTTGGAGTAGTTGGTGCTTTCCAGCACTTGATGGCCTCAATTTTGGCTGGATCAACATGTATCCCTTGCCTGTCAACGACATGCCCTAGGAACTGTACTGTTCGCATCCAGAACTCACACTTGGAGAACTTGGCGTATAACTCCTCGTGTCTAAGTAATTCCAAGATAGTTTTCAGGTGTTGGCCATGTTCGGTTTCGTTACGAGAGTAGGTCAAGATGTCATCGATGAACACGATGATAAACTTATCTAGATAGGGTTTGTACACCCAATTCATAAGGTCCATGAATACGGCCGATGTGTTGGTTAAGCAAAAAGGAATCACTTGGAATTTTTAATGCTCGTAGCGAGTACGGAATGCAGTTTTCAGGATATCGGCGTCTCGAACGCGAAGTTAGTGATAACCAGACCGAAGGTAGATCTTTGAGTAAAAGCTCAAACCTTGAAGTTGGTCAAAGAGGTCATCTGTTCAAGGGAGGGGTATCGATTCTTGATGGCTGATTTGTTTAGCTCTCGGTCTACCGGTCTCCCCTTGTTTGATCAAAGTTCCACAGGTAATGAAGGGAATACTAATGATTTTCTAGAGATAATTGATTTCGGCACCGTGTTTGGACAATCAGTCCATGCCTATGATGATATCAAGGTTTCTGATTTTGACGGGTATGAGATCTATAGGGAAATGTTCGCTTGCGATGGTGTAGAATCAGTCGATAAATTTCTATGACAATAGTTTGTTTGGAACTATGAAGTACGTTGAAAACTTGAGTTAATCAAAATATGTTGAAAAAATCTAGTCGTCAATAAGTCGATAAAAATTTCTGTCTAGCCAAATTAATTGAATATTGTAAATAGTTTCGGGTAGTTGTTTGGTGATTTTTTTTTTTTTGAAAACTTGAATTGGTAGAAATCTGTTGAAAACTTTTGTTATTGTAAAGTGTTGAAAATTTTAGTTGATTCTTATAGTGGTGTCTCTTTAAATGAAAAAGGGGGATAAAAGAATGGATGAGATCTTTGTATGAGAGCTAAAATTATCACATTCGTGATTAAAAGTAATATGTGGCTTCACAGTACGACGATAAATCAATACAAGGTAATATGATTTGTAACCTATAAGGCGCAAGATTAATAGGTTGATAGCTTACAGAATTCAAAGTTTACAAAACATGTCGGGCATTGTTACATCCGGACAAATACAGAAGTCTTATACAAAATGTGATGGGGTTTTATACACCCATCGTTAGATCATCGAGCTAACAATAGCTATGTTTATCGTTGTTCCGGTCTACTTCTAATCTATTCAGGTTCAGGTCGTGTGGACAGTAACGTGCTTCGAGCATGTCACTGTATCGCGGAAGTGCAGAGTGGAGTAAGGTATTGTCTGGTGAGTGTTGGTGCATCCATTTGATCCACGTTTTTGTTCTTTGGTTAAAATGAGTAGCCATTTCCTTCCAGTAGTGAATCCTATCCTTGATTCGGTCGGGAATAGACCTTTACAGAATCCTCAATTCTTGCTCGTAGGTCTTGCACCTAATCTTGAGTTCCCAGTTGCGGCCATCTAAATCTTCGGCCAGATCTCGCACTCTTTCGTATTCCTCGATGCCAATCATTCTGAAATTGTGTTGCTCGTTTTCCTCCATAACAATTTCTCCCATTGGTGCTATTTCCTCATCGAGATATGTGTACTGAATCTGTTCTTCGCAGATTAGGTCATCATCTGACGAGTAGTCGTTCTTAGGGAAGTTTGCCATCTTTTTCGGGAGAGCGTTCTATTAAGACAATGAATCAACAACAAGAAGGTTTAGTCAATATCGTAGTTTTCAAAGAGTAGTCACAAGAATGACAGGGTAGTGTTCTCAAAGTAGTCAATATATTGTTGTTTCGAAATGAACAAATGCTTGGTGAAGGTGTTCGGTGAAGATAGTTGATAAATTCGTAGATGCGGGTAGTCCTTGCAGTAGTGATTAGAATGTTCAAGTCATAGTTTGAAATAGTTTGAAGTAGTTGATGGACCTAGTCGTTGTGAGTATTCCTCGCAATACAAACCCAGTAATGTTCGGAACAGGCAAAGTCGCGAATCAAGTTATGAGTAATTCGTTTGACAAACGTGTCAAAATGGTGACCAAACATGATCAAGCAGTAAGTCTCGTGTTTGAAAGAATTGTTGACATACAAGTCAAAGAGTGATCAATCATGATCAAGTAAAGAGTTAAGTGGATCGTTGAAATTCATGCAATTGTTCTAATGGTTACTTCCATTATGTAGGTGTTGTGGTTGACAAAGTTCACCCGCGGACCCTTGCATGACAACGGGTTCTAGTGGTTGGAGTATCAGTAGTAGTAGTAGTAGTATGAACAAGGTAAATTATAGTTCGAGGCGGTTCTAGCATTTCCCCTAGTTGTTTGTAACGTATGCGATCCATAGATCTACGATGTGAGTGAGAAGGGAGAGTGTGAAGTGACGGAAGTAGGTGTAGTTTGTCTAAGTGATGAAGTATCATATTGTTCAAGTTTATACGTGTTCCTGAGTGATTTGGTTGCGAGCAGAAAGAAGAGGGTGAAGTAGGTGTCACTTGTTTGGGTGGCGAATCCTTAGGTGGATTTTCCTCAAGTGAGTCCTATTCGATTATCTCGTTGCCCGATTCGGTTGGGCAAGCGGGTACCGTGGAAATCTCCATAGTAGTAAGTAAGGTCTATGTTTCGTTTTCGATGTTAGGTGACGTAGTTGTGGGAGTGGTTTCCATTTTCTGTGGCAAGAAGTTTAGTATACGAGAGGTTAAGGTTATATATATAGTAATAAAATAACCTAGCACATAAGCACGTATAAGGTTGGTCCCGTTTCTATCCTTGGTCAAAGTCTTCTAATACATTCCCATTCACTATAACCATTTCAAGTCTTGCATTAATTCTCCTTTAATTGTACATAGTTGACCAGACTATGTTAAATTAAATTCAAATGGTGCAATCGTTGAACCAGTCATACCGAACAAGGAATACTAACCTAATGCTTATTGTCTAGGTCACTAATGCAATCCTAGTTCGCTATAACCTCTAGCTCTGATACCAATCTATCGCACCCCCAAAACACGTGGCACCGGAAGTAGGAGGTGTAATGGGGGCGCTTACCAATTTAAATATCACAACACAAAGATTAAAGCAAATGACCTCTATATGAGACGTCTGAAAAATAGTTACATTACAATAATTCAAATGCTTACAAAAGTTATAGGAGTTCGCTTAACAAAAGTGGACTTACATAACTATGATTTCAAAATATAGTAAATGCAATCTAGTTCCTTGATGTTTGAAAACAATACGACTCGAACTAAGCTATCCATAAGCTTCCTACTGCGGCGGGTTACCTGAGAAATACATACTAAAAGGTCAACATAAAGTTAGTGAGTTCATAGGTTTGTTAAGTAATCAGTTGCTAATATAATCCACAAGAATTCACAAGTTTGCATCATTCAACAATGATAAGTAAAAGTATCGTTAGCCAACGACAAGTAAAAGTATTTCATATTGCAATATAAGTATACCATTTGCATGAGTCTCATAGTTCGAGCTTAAAGTTGTTTGCCTCTGGTACTTCTAATTCACAAATAATATTGCGCCTGTGGGTTGGCTAGCGTGACTAGCCCGGACGAGGTTTGTCAAACCCTGATAGTACTATCCAATAATATTCACGCATATATTAACGAACTATGATGTGTAGAGGACTTTAGTGGATTATCATCAGGTCTAATGCAATTCGTACGAAAAGTTGTTGCCAGTACTTGTGATCATAAAGCAGTTTATAAAACAGTTGTATGTATTCTCACCCCAGTGAAAAACGGTAAAAAGGGGCTATGAAACTCACCAGAGTTAAGCAGGTAGCAAGCAATATCAAATATTAGCAAGTAGTGGGTGTTCTCGTCCCGTGTGCAACCTCCTAACGCCCTAAAGGTATGAGGTTGTATAAGTAGATGTCTTAAAAGACCATCTATAGTGATTGTATAAGTGGAGGTTAATGTCCACTTAAGCCAATCGGGTAGGTGGGGGGTTTATGTCCACCTAAAGCTAGTTCATCAACCAGTATATCCAAATAAGTTGTTCAAGTTCGTTTATCAAAAACGTGTACGACCCGTTGGTGAAAGTTTGTAATAATAATTCTTAAAAAGACATTATTATTAAGTTTGTGTCATTGTATACATTGTTATAGTACGTATCATGTGTGGTTATAAGTTGTTACTCAAGTTGAATACTTAGAGGAAATCAAATTTCAAGTTTCTATTTTTAGCGACACATGTGTTAGTGTCGCAGGTATGGCGACACATGTGTTAGTTCAAGAGTTCTAAGGGTTGGTTTTTCATTCAGGAAACTTTCTAAGTTTAGTTTTTGGTCCAAGTTACTAACTAAGTCACCCAAACCCATTGTTGTTACCATTTTCCAAAAATTGTAAGTTTTTAGAAACCGAGCCGTTTTTGTTGACTTGGTCAAACCTACTCGGTTTGATCCGAAACTTTTACCCAACCCATATATCTGTTTATAGAGTCCATAGAATTTGTCGGTTCATGTCGGAGTTCACCAAAAGTGTCAGTTTTACAAAAGTTCCAAAACAGCCCCTTGGTTATGTTTTCGATTTTTGTCGATTTGTTTCTCCATAGGATCTCTACCATTTCTAGTCC
Organism: Pseudognaphalium luteoalbum; assembly: GCA_963422505.1. Lineage (NCBI taxonomy): Eukaryota > Viridiplantae > Streptophyta > Magnoliopsida > Asterales > Asteraceae > Pseudognaphalium > Pseudognaphalium luteoalbum. The sequence continues at coordinate 87,770,510 of OY730197.1, forward strand.
ACATCAAGTCTCACAAATTCTACCAACTAATCACCTATATATCAAGTCTAACATATAACTTTTACAGCAACTATAGTGTCAATTTACATAGGTAATTAATTTTGCTAAGGAACCGAACTCGGTTTTCGAATAAGTTCAGATCAGACCCAAAGATCGGTTCGTAGTCAAAAATACCTACAGACCTGGAAAAAGTGTAAAACACGAAAGTTGTAGCTCTTTTCAATATGCAACTTTTAAAAAAAATCGTTGTCTAATTCTTTCTAGAACTCAAGATATGACCTTTTTAGTGAACTGTGTTTTTCTAGACAGATTTATGCATGTTGGTGTTTGCTTTATAAAAATGATTTTTAGCATGATACTTGGACATATTAGTGTTAGATGAGCTACGTAACATCAAGATCAGTAGCATGCAAGTGAAATAAATAAGGGTTTGATGATTCTTACAAAGAAATGATGAACAACAAAGGAGGATGGTGAGATTGAGCTTGTATTCTTACACCTTCTTGTTTTTGTTCTTGATTCTTCTTAATGTATGATGATGAATGATGATATTAGATGGGTGGCTGACTCATTTCTGGTGTTGATGATTGATGAAAGTGATGGGGAAGGGGAGAGGGAAAAGAGGTGGTTGTTTGGAGTGTGAAAATGGAAGTGTGTTTGAGTGTAAAGTGAGTTTTGAGAGTTTAGTCAAATAAATTCACATGGGGTGGTGGGGATGGCCTATGGCCGGTTTTGGGAGGGCCCAAGGGCTGGGTTTTTGTCCAAATTTAACTCCCCAAAGTTACGTTAAGTCCCGTGACCGTTTACTCGGTCGGTTTGACGTTTATTTAGACGTTAAATGTTTTATATGCGCGTTTTAATTAACAAATTTAATTTCGATATTTTCACTTGAAAAATTTATTATAAGTACTTGAAAACACATATAAAATTGATCCGTTAATTTACTAGTCTCGATTTGCGCGTTCGTTGTACGAAGGTTTAATCGCGTAATGTTTTATTTGGACGTTTTTATTTATTGATTAAAGACACGATATTTTAATTGATAGTTTTATACTAGATGATATATTTTAAATTCTTAAAATATATTTATTTTTGTTCAATTTTCGGGCGCGTTCTGCGCGTTTTCGTCGCGTTTTTGTTACTTTACACGATATAATTAACGTGTTAAATATTATCAACATAATATTTACGAGTTTTTGAGTTTATTAAATAATTTCATGTTATTCAATCTTTTGTTCACTAACGTCCGTATTTATACTGTGTCGAACTCCGTCCGGTTGTTTCGCACAATTTAAACAAATTGCGTAAGCGTAATTATAACCAATTACGTAAGCGTAAGGAGTGTATATTCACATAAATATACAAATAATTACAAGTAATTACAAGTATTTAGCATAATACTAAACTAAACACACATAATTAAGGTTTTTCTAGCAGGTTAATCAGTAACCCTAAATCGTCGGGTGTCACACATTCCATAGGAATTGAATCCATATTTATCCACAAATTTAATAAAAAAATCAAAAATTTATATCAGAAAACTATATCCTAGATCCCCAAATATAATTTTGCACCGTCATTTGTCAAAGCTCTTGTAATTTACTATAGTAGATGCAATCGCATTTCACGTTAATCGGAATATCAAATTTAAAGCACAAATTATTTGCAGATTTATGGTTTGATTCGAGCACAACATTCGGAGAAACGGTGGGGGATTTATTGGCAAATTTAGGATGTAATTTATTGGCAGATTGAGGATGTTCCGAATAATTTTTTGCTGGAAAAGGTGGAGGATTAGCCGGAGAAACGGTGGCCGGAAGAACGTGAAGGATTTGAGCAACACCGATGTAATTGTTGTTGTTAATTGAGTTATTTGTTCGACAATATTATTTTGTAGTTTGAGATTATAAAACATTCAAATGTCGTTGTAATTGATTGAGTGATGTGTCTGAGCTAGTGACTGTTGATTAAATTGGAGAATGGAGATGATGATGAACCATCAACTATTATTTGTTATTTAGATATTTATTATTTATTATATATTATTATTATTGGATGAGGTAAAATGCCACCTAAGCGTAAAATTTGACTTGGTCAATTGAGTAACCGACTAACCTTTTAAGAAGTAAACGAGTACATTAAATAGACTTTTTTTGGATAGGTACATACAATAGAGCTAAATTTAGAAGGATACATACAATAAACTTCGAGCTATAGTTGAATACATTTACTTGCACTAAACTCATCAAAATAAGCAAATGAAAATAATACGTGATGATGGATAGTGGATGGTAGTGATCATGATAATGTTATTAGTTATATAATATAGAGTGATGATTATAATAGTATGGTTGTTACGAAGGATAGAAAATCATGATCTGATATTCAAAATTTAGAGAATTCAAGAGAGAGACAAAATAGTAGATATAATCAAATTATTAAACAACTCTTATTCAATCCTTGATGTAATGCCTCTGTTTATAATTTTACATTAGAGCACACTTAACTAGACTACATTATGAGTAATGCTATATAAAACTATTTATGTAAATATAAAAACAAACATAACTTTTTCATTGGTTGTTTTTCTCTCTTTTAATCTCATCCACTCAAATTTTCACTTCTACCAATTATATTTTTAGGTCTTTATTTAGGCTTATATAATCAGGTCTTTCAATCATTTTTCCTACATTATTGTAGTAGATGACTAGATAGTCTTAATGGTCGACACCCATATCTTACACACTAGCATTACATTACTGCTAGTCCATTATTATCATATCATAACATCTTAGAGGAGTGTTAGCTCTTGTAAAGCTGGTAATGGTGTTTCTTCTCTTAGAGCCATGGAATGAGAGGAAAAATGTTGTCATATAAAACCATGAACTACGTGAATCCAGTGTTCACGAAACCTTGTCAGAGTTCTTCCCCAATGTTCTTTTCTCCCTGGTTTTTCATTTTTGTATGTGAAAATGAAAATGGGTTTGAGCTGTAGGAGAATGGGTTTAAGGTTGGATTTGAAAGGGGTTGAGGTTAGAAATGAAGATATGTTATCTGCAATTTTTTTTTCCACTTATAAAGAGAAAAGAGATAGGCTTTGAGGTTAAATGGGCTTTTTCATCAAACAAATTTTAAAATGAGCTCAAATTTCATTAAGTCAATGATTTTAAAATTTATTAACCCAAACTTATTTTAGTTATGTTTAATTATAATAAATTAGCTAGTACAACATTATTTCTCAAATATTATATTGTATCTTTTATTTAAGTTTTTGTTATAAAAAATATAACAAAGTGTCGCATCCCAAATTCATGATTAACGAAAGCATACATTTGGTGCGACTAATCAAGGTAATCACAACACATAAGATATAATGAACGACGCTGTATGCGTCGTTTATAATCTCCATTGATAATAACAAAGTTCTACAAGGTTGTGTTAGTTACAAAAGCTCGTAAGCCAAATGATAGAGATTCTAGGACATATCTAATTATACAAAATATAGAAATGCAAAGAAATCTCCTGATGTTTGCATGCAACTCGAGCTAATATATTCTGATAGAGCAGACCTAGTGCTGCTGAGAACCTCAGAATACATGCTAAAAGGTCAGCTGAAAGCTGGTGAGCTCATAGGTTTATATATATAAACATAATGTATAAACCGCAAGATTTAAGTATAATGATTTACAACCAAGCAAACAAATAAAATAGTCTGAGCTTAACTGAGGTGTCAGGATCACAATCAAGTGCCTGATCGAGGGTGTCTCTCTGCGAGTGTGTAATCTACACTCGTATGAACAAATAGTTACTTTGAGTACACATCCTTCTCTTAACGTCTTACCAAAGCCAAGCCCTTACGGCTTTGTTTAGCAAAATCGTATGTTCAATTATATTTTAAAATTTTAATAATAACATTGTCTATAGATACTACCATCGTATCTAATTTGATTGATTTTGTTGTTGTGTTACTCGTACTGAATCTGCAAACGATGAAATCTAGGGTTTCCATTTTCTGACGTTACTCAAAGTTAGCTTTTGATTGAAATTGAAGCTCGGAAGTTAATCTGTTATGCAAATCGGTGAAAGTTATAATCTAGGTTTAGTTCAAACCCTAGACCAGATTCTGATGGTTTAGTTCGAGTTTGGGGAACGCTGAGAGATGTATTGTTGTGGCCGTTGTACTTCAAAGTAGCTTCATCATCATCATCATCATCATCATCATACGACCAGCAATTAAACGTTTTGTTGAAGGAAAATCCAGTTTAATTCGTGGTTTAGGGTTTTGGATTAATTAATAATTAAATTTATTATTTATTATCTATTATAATTACAAAAAGAAAAGAAAAAAAGAATGGCGACGGAATCATCGGTGGAAGGGGGAGAAGAAGAAATGAAAGTGATGGGAGGAAACAGGGAATTAGTTGTGGATAATGGAGATTTACGAGAAATGGCAACAAAGATAGCAGCTTGGAGTGTTAGTTCTTGTAAACCTGGTAATGGCGTTTCTTCTCTTAGAGATGACAATTATGAAACCTATTGGCAGTAAGTAACTAACTAACTAACTAACTGTTCTTTCCTCATTTGATGACTTACTATTATTATTTCCTCGTTCTTTCGGTTTCATTAATAGTTAATACTTATATTTGTTTGATTGATGATTTTCGACGAGTTTAGATCAGATGGTGCACAGCCACACCTTGTTAATATTCAGTTTCAGAAGAAGGTTAAGCTTCAAGTAAGTAGTCTCATTATTATATATACTCTGCTTCAGTTTTTTATTCATTACGATGATCCCTGAAATCGGTTTCTCATAAGTATGTTTCATGTTTTCACAGTAAATGTTTGATAATAATACTGTTAATATAAGTTGGAAACCTGTGGGATATAAATGGTTAATGTTATTCAGTTTTTGCAATTCTTTTGAAAAGAAACTACAAAAATATTGTACAGCTTGTATACACTAGGATCGAAATTGTGTATGTTTTCTGAAATCAATAATTACTTAGTATATATAAGCTTTTGATTTCATTGAATAATACTTTCAGTGGCCCTTAACAAAGACGTTGTGGTTCAAGTTTCAATTGAAACAAAATGCAGACTTGTACAATCTCAGCAAACTTTACATTTTGACCTTTTGAAGTTGTTGTCCAAGATTAGTTGAATTTAAAAGTTGTGTATTGTTAATAAATACAAGTATAGCCTGTATAATGTATTAGCTTGATACTAGTTTTATCGATTGTAGAAGTTAAATACTTACTGTGTCATTTGTAATTTGTAAGTAGAAGCATTGCAATTCTTGACGTATGATGTATATATGTGGGGGGATGGATGAGCCATTTTTTGGTAAAGGTACGTTTTAGTTCCTTGGCTATGTGCCTCAAGTTCACTTTTTCAGTTTCGGTTTAGATTTTTAACCGAATGGAGAAGAAGAAATATCTTAGGACTGTGTAAATCGACTAATTTTTTTTTACTGTGTATATCTAACTTAGTTTTGGGGAAAGAAACTACCTGTATATTTAGGGAGTGCTTATGAGTTGTGATAGAATATGAATTGTAATTTTCAAATTATGGAACTTGTCAGAAACGGGAATACAGCTTGTTTTGTTCTAGTATTATTCCTCTTGCTGTCATTGTGGCTTATTTCATTTCATGGTTGCTTCTTCAGTTAGTGGCGCTCTATGTTGATTATAATCTTGATGAGAGTTATACACCTAGTAAGATCTCTATTCGTGCTGGAGATGGTTTTCATAATCTAAAGGTATTGTTCTCAAATTTCTGATTTCTGGCTTTAATTATTAGTTTAGTACTTCTGATAGTTGGTTGTTGAACTAAAAATTATCATGTAATATTGTTATAGTCCTTGATTTGAGAATCCACCGTCTTATCCAATATTTTTTATCCTGTTTTTCTGTATTATTCGGTGTAGGAGATAAAAACAGTAGAGCTTGTCAAGCCAACTGGATGGGTATACATATCTTTATCTGGCAATGATCCTCGGTAAGCAATATTAGGCAATGCTTGTTTTTCTTTGTGTTCCGACTCAATTCTGTCTTCTCCAGGCTGTTTTATCTTATTTATAATCTCTCTCAGATATACCATGAATTTTTGATCTTATAAGTTGCAATGTCTCTTGATTATATCATTTTCTATATGTATATCTGTAATTCTATACTAAAATATATCTGTAATTCTATACTAAAATATACTCCGTAATGCATTTGAGCGTTTTACTCTTTAGGAGGTTTAATACTTAATTTAAGGTAATTATAGAATACGTGTATAATTCTGACTCCATCACGTCTACCATGCACTCATTTTCTTCATAACTAAACCTCATTTTTCCAACACTTTATATGAGTCAAATGTGCATATGATCATGGCTAAACCATCGGAAAATAAGACAAATGACATAACAGTGTCATGGATTCACTGCTTAGATAAAATTTTGATTTCCGTTGCATTGCGCTTGTATTTTGCCAGTCTTATAGAAAAGCTTACAAACTGTGTACGCTTATGTATATTATTTTCCAAAAAAACCTACAATATAAGCCTTTTGTTATGGCAGGGAAGCTTTTGTGAATACATTCATGTTGCAAATTGGTATATTGTCAAATCATCTGAATGGGAGAGATACACATGTCCGCCAGATAAAAGTCTACGGACCACGACCGTGAGTCATACTTCATCTGATTGAGTTTTTCTTTTACTTCCAGCCGTGACCAAATTGTAAAACAAGAATCTTGTTTTGTGCTTGTACCGTTGCAGGAACCCTATACCACACCAACCATTTCAATTCACTTCAACAGAATTCATTACGTACTCAACAGTGAGATGAGGAAGCTAAGGGCGTTGAATCAAGTTTGATGGCCAATGGTCTTTGTACGGTGTGTTCCTTTTCTCTATTAAAAAGAATGGTTTTCTTGAGTGACATCAATGACATTGACCATTTGTAGTGTTTTTGGGGAATCAACGACAACCTGTAGCGAGTGATCTTTTTAATTTTTTTGATCTGTGTAGTAATTGGTTGTTGTTCTTGTGAAGTGTAAGAACACTTTCCTGTAAGTTAGAGGTGACAATATAAGCCCATTTATACGATATGTGGATGATTTCAAGTTATATATTATTGATGTCCCATTTTGCTAGAAAAGAAACTAAAGTCACCTAAAGTATTAATACATTACTTAACCTCTATAAAGTGGACTTGAAGAGTCTAAGCAGATCATCCTGGTCCAACAAGGGCTGTTTTGACTTGTTATCCAAATCTCCAAATGGAAAGAAATTCTTAAAATGCACATAATACGGAATAAAAGTGATAGTAAAAACCTCATAATTCTGTAAAACAATACTTGTCATCGCCGTTTTAAATCATATGTTATGTTAATCACTCTGTCATTTGAGCAAAATTAACTTAAGTTTTCCGGGTGTCTACCTTTGATTTTATCCAAACTGCTAATGTTTCGAGAATGTATTAAAGTTTATACTTTTTGCTATTATATGTATCCAAGTTTTTATAGTTGTGTGTATGGGACATTCAAATTTCTAATTTATGTATTGTAGTTTCTAATGTATGTATGAAAGTTTCTAGATACTTTCTAGACATTCACTAGCCATTTAGATAGTGTAATACATACAATAGAATTTCTAAAACATGGATACATACATTGGAAAAAGTCTAAACCTTATTTTGGTAATGGACTGGTTGTAACTAATATCACACTTTGAGTAGAAATGCAGGACTGAAATTCGCTCTATGATTAACTCCCTTCTTTAGTTATTTTAAATACAGTGGAGCAGTTGGAAAGCTCAAAACTGTCGATAGTTAAATGTTTGAAAATAACTCACTTTTTGGTAACTCATAGTTCCTAAGTGTAAGAAGAGACAAATGTCATCAGTTCAGTTGATCAGTTTCATTACAGACATTCATTGATGTCAAAGATCTGATGAAGAAGCAAAAAATATATCAGCGCTATGTTTCTGAGATCTGCAAATGAAAGGTTTTTATGTTCCCATCATGTATAGAAGATGAAAAGTATACAATGTATGTACAAGATTTATTCAACAAAGACGTATATTGACTTGAAGTCGAGTGAAACATGATATTACAAAGACAACTTGTCAAAAAAAGAAGAAACCTGGATGTAAACTGATATTTTGTATAAGCATGTAATACATATGTACACGTTAATGTAGGCTAAACTTTTGCTGCTTTCTCAGCCTCAAGTTTCCTCAATGTGGAGGAACTCAGCTTTTCGCCACTTGATTCTTCAGATACCAGATTCACAACTTCAATCTGTATGTAATTTCAAGTATCAAGAATAGAGTCCAAGGAAAATGAGAGAAGTCAGAAAATGTATGTAATATGCAGAACACATGCCTTTAGTTGCGAAAGGCCTCTCTCCGCTCTCTTTTTGTTGACGGATAATCCACCAGGTAATGTTTCCTTGCTGCCAGAAGTGCCAAACATGAGTCTCGTGTTAGATGGCTATTATATATGGCAATTTCAATTCATATAGTTGTAAATGGGACAATTGGCGATTTTATATATCTCTAGCCAGTCAAATGAGTAGCATTAAAATAATTACTGTAAGAAAACGGGCCAATAGTCAAACTAAGGAAGTCACTCAGAGTTATTACATAAATCCTGCTGTATCATCTTACTTTTAGAACTATATTACTGTTACAATAAAATGATGTTTACAAATTGGAATCATACTTGACACAATATATATAATAGAAAGTTTAGTAGCTGTGGACAAAAAATTACTTTAGTTCAACCCAACCTAACAAATAATTGAACATTTTGACATGTCAGCAAAAGGACTCCCAACCCACCTGATATGTCCGTTTTGCCACATCTACCAGCAACAGATCACCAAAGACATTTAATAAAGTAACTATAATAAGGTGCTAACCAGATTATTTTAGGTAGTTGATGGCCAATCAATTAATTTATTGATACGACAAGGGAACAATTTCAAAGATCTATACTGGCCACCACATTGGGGGACCATTGGGTGCCCTCTACCAACCAAAGCAAACTACAAATTGGCAACCAGCTGATTTGTCATATTCCTTTACGCGAAAAAAAAGAAAAGAAATACACTCCACCACAGAAATAATATTTTTTTCTTGCAAAGAATTAAATACATTAAGATCGAATTAGTGGTATAACCTAATATCTTGGCCGAGGAGCTAACCTGACAACAATCGCCTCTAGATTCGTGTCGACAATTGAAGGACCATATGGATCTGTAATGGGTTCAACTTGTACTACTAGCTCAGACTTGATAGACTGAAAAGACATGCAATTAGTGGAATAGTGGGCAAGTTCAAAAATGTGTTTATGGAGGGGGGGGAAATTTTAATATAGAAACTAATATATAGATTCGTGCATAAGGCAAATTCTAACAGAAAATGTAAAGAAGTAAATAGAAGCTTCGGTACCTTGATGTAATCTTCAACAGTTTTCATTCTCTCTTCAATAGGCATAATGAGTTCTGCAAACTACAAAAGTTGAAACAGCAACATCAGACGACATAAATTACAGAAATTGGTTTGAAGGACGGAAAACTGTTAGAATGAGCACAATTATGATAGACTTATGGAATGAATGGTCCACTGGCAATCAAACAAACGGCATCTTCTTGAGTAGTACTCAAAATTTTGTTAATACAAGACTTATAGGATGGGAAATCAAATTTTATAATCTATGCACCATTTAAGAGTCTATGTATACTCTTGAATGGCAAACATTCACATACTTGTCCCGGTTGAGATTTAAATCCACAACCTCTTGGTTGGTGTTGGTGCCATTTATGCTTGAAAAATTATATGGAAAAAGATAAATGGTCACTGAACTTTCATCATTTTTAACATAAATGGATCTTGACAACCATATCAGTGACACCTTCTCTACCGAATTATCATCTAGCTAAAGTAAATAAGGCAAGAGAGTTTTTCCAATTACACACCTTCACTGTCATATTGTTATCACCCTTGTCCTCTGGATCCAAATAAATCATTTATATTTGATAATTTTCTATAATGGAAAGGAATCCATGTAGTTTATATCATTGTGAGAATACAAGTACTGTGGTTTATCAATCTTTTCATTGAACTATGCAACTGAGAAAACCATGAAAGATCAATAACGACACTCTATTTTCGCAATGTTGAAACTTTACATAACAGTTTTTCCTATATCCTTGTGTGTGTGGGGAAGAAAGGGAAAGGGCGTGGGGGGGATAAACTGCTATATAACATACAGAGTAGTCAACTTTACACAACAAAACAGCGGTATTTGTGTAACACTATATTTTGATGCTATGCAAGTGCCGACATATAATGGTGAAAAGTGACATATATATAGAGTGTTCGTATAGCAAAAAGTGGGAAGTAGCAAGGTTTAAACCTGTTTCTTGGAAAGCATAGGTCCATCACAAACACCAACTACAATACGATCCCTTGCCAACTCTGCAGCTGCCTGTAATTAACATTCAAAGTCTCCAAATCACAAAGAGAATTTACGAAACATCATATTATGCTTATTAACAGAGTGAACAGGTGTGTATATGTGTGTCATAACACACATATAGGTAACAAAAACCTTGAGGAAAAGACGATGACCGTCGTGTAAGCGATCAAATGTGCCACCTAGAACGACGGCTTCATAGGAATTTGATGGGGAAATGGTTGACAAATTAGATTCGAGCTTATTTGAGTCCTCCATGATTGTCATTTTAGCACAGCTGTTCAATGTCTGATTTTTATTCTTTCAAAAGAAGTATATGAGCAAAATATTGTCTCATGAAACTGTCATATCACATTCATCAAATAAAAGCAATATTAGAATAAAGGTATACAAAAGATCCAAAAACTTCGGTTTTACTTGTATATCAAAGTCCAGTGAACTTTTTTAGTGCTAAAAAAAATTGATTGGTTAAGTTGATAGAATTTATCGAACTAAGGTTTGACACCACGAACTACCGTGGCAAGTGGAATACATCTTCAAACTGCTAATACATACCTCATATATGCACACAAGCAATAACTGAAAGTTTGATACGTAATATTGAAACATTTAATTATTAAAGTATATATAATAGGACTTTGAGTAAAGTGGAATACATACATACATTTTCAAACAATATATTAGGGGTTTATCATAAACCAAATCAATACAATATAGAGATAGAAGCTATAACATATATAGATAAAATTCATTCATTCAAATGGACTAATAATAGATAGATTTCATGAATAGTCGTGAACTGAAAACAAATCATGCATCTGTTTGGTCAACGATTGAGCTGAAAAGTATGAATCGAAGACTAAGTTTTACCTAATTAATTAGCAATCATAAACGCATAACATATAATATAAAATTAAGAAATGAATACCTAATAGATTGATGAAGCTTGGAAGATACAGATTGAAATTAGGAAATGATCACAAGTGGTTTCAGTTGTAGAAGTGTAGAAATAGGTAGGGTTGAGAGCATGAAGAGAATACAACAGGTTTCATTAATTTAATGTTAATGGAAATAGTTGAGTTTGGTGGGGTAAATTTTACAATTTTGTCATCTCTCTCGTTTATGTTCGATTTATTTATTGTTTCGTTGTCTAGAGTAAAGTAAGGTTCACACCAACTTAACTTGGAGTGAGAATGATCAACCTTTATTCTTTCTTTTCAACATTTTGAAAAATTAAATATCTCACAAACGGTAATTCGAAAAATCATGAAAATTACACCATAAAATTCAGCATTTTATCTTCTTCGATTTGTCATCCCTCAAGGCATACTTTCGAAAACTTTTTTTTTTTCTTCTATTTTTTGTGGGTCTTACAAATTAGTATCATATGTGTTAGTGATTGGTTATATATTTAATTTGGGGTTAAAGTTAGGGTCTAGGGTTAAGGTTAAAGTTTAGCAGGGTTTAGAATTTAAGGTTTAGTAGGGTTTAGGGTTTAGGGTTTAGTATGATTTAGGGTTTAGCGTTTTATAAAGCATTTAGGGTTTAGGGTTTGCCCCAAACCTCAAACCCTAAACCCTAACCCCTTAACCCCAAACCTCAAACCCTAAAGCCTAGACCCTAACCCCTTAACCCCAAACCCTAAACGCAACACTTTAACACATGTGTTAATAAATGTGAAACCCACCAAAAAAATGAAAAAAAACAAAACTCGTCGAAAGTATGCCTTGATGGACGGCCAATCGAACAGGATAAAACGCTGAATTTAATGGTGCAATTTTCATAATTTTTCAATTTGTCGTTTGTGAGATAATTGATGTTGGGGTAAAATGGGTTTTGTACATGTGGAGCATTCTCTTTCTACACATGGCATGATATCATTGGTTCCCTCATTCTCACACAAATTCCTATTCTCATTTGAACCCCACCCTGGTTATCTAATCTTTACATTAGATATTTTTTCAATTGTGGTATTCTATATAGTGAATTTGTCGTCTATTTATATGTAAATTTTCCCTTCCAGAGAGAGAAAAAAAACTTTTCAATTATAATCTTACCCGAAAAAGAAACTTTGGAAGATATTTACAATTTTAATACGTACAATAAATAGAAATTTTTAAAGTTATACTCATACAATAATAAAACGAGTAAAGTTTAATACATAATCAAATAATGAACCCTTCTTTTATGGTATGAGTCATGATTCAAATTAACCATTTATGGAAAATCACCTTAATAGAAACTCACCTTTTAATTTTGTCATAATTTTAGTAGTAATATAATATATTAACTTATAACCGAGGAAAATTGTGATGTGTCATGTATAATATTATACTATAACTATGATTTATATTATTGATACTTGTGATAATCGTTTTCTAGAAGTTAATAGTTCATCATTTCTATTTTATATAGTTTGTCCTATTTTTATCTATCATTATTGAAAAGATTATTAACATCTAGATCATCATAAGCTTACAATTTTACAATTATTACCATCTCGATCGTGACCACAAGAACTTATCATTTGTACTAGTTGCACGACCCACATCTTCAAATGTGAATGTTGATTTTTGTAATGTTATGTTTGTATTAAATCTAATGTTAACGCTTATCAAAACGAACAAAAATTCAACTCTATCTCCTCTACTATTTCGAAGCATCAATAATTTCGATTAGTGTGTTGGTCGTAATGTTAACTATGACAATTTCTTTATTTTTTCAAGACAAAAATAAATTAGAAATTATCAATAATTTTAAAGTTAGTATGATGTATATATACAAACAAATGTACCACTTGCATAAATGGCCTAGTGGTATGGAGTTTCACTGGCTTCTTCTTGAGGTCAGGTGTTCGACTCCAGACGCCCTCAGTGTGTCAAGGGAGTTGTCCGGAATCATCTTTGTAAGGTGGACAATGATTGGTGTCAAAAGCACACGGGACCAAGGTGTTATCGCCAAATTACACTTTTTTGCATATATATACAAACAAATGTAATTAGCCTAAAACTTACATATATAAAGGAAAAAAACACCGTATATGATTAACCTTACTATGATATGATGTAAATTTAAAAAACCTTGTATGTCAAATTTTACCTAACATGTTTATATATAAGAAAATAAACAGTATCATTCTTGGCATGACTTTTAGTTTTAATTTGAATTCTAAATGTAAATATGTTCTTTCTTTTTTTATTGTTCTTTTTTTCTTGTAAAATATACATGCAATCTCAAAAGTGCTTATGTGTTCAAATTTTATGGTTTTTTTTTTAAGATTGGATTAGACCACTCCCAACCTAAAATCAAACTGACAGAAACCGACAGAGCCACGTCAGCTTTTTCAGAAAACTGACTGAAACTGACAGACCCCTCTCATCTCTGCTCCGTCACTTTAACTTTTAGGTCCCGCATTTACCAATTTACCTTTCATTTTAACACACCCAAAATAAAAAAAAAAAAAAAAAAAAAAAACTGATGCTTCATCAGTTTGGCGACGGAGCCAACCGACGAGGCAAACCGATACATCACTCCTATCGGTGTCGGTTTGGTGACACAACCGACGGGGCAACCGACTAAGCCCGTTGGGAGTGCCCTTATGTGATAACATTTTCAAGAGTATTCTAATTTCATATAACAAAATGAAAGAAGATTTTGAAGAAGGTTGCTCAAACAAGTTTTAAGATGGTAGGTTAAAATTATATGTTGAAATTGTTAACGATACATTTATAATGAAGAAGCCATTATGTGGCTATCAATATCATTGCGTTAAGTTGTACAACTCCTTACTCTCAGCAGCAAAACAATCTTTCAAGAGTTTTGAACCAGAGATCGATACTTATCAGGGAACGTTCTGTAATTATCTACATGTGGGGTTGATACAAAGTTATATCTCGTTACTTTTCTACCAAGTTTCTTCTGGTGCTCAGCGAATGATTCAATACTCTGAAATGGAATGACCTTATCGGCTGTACTGTAGAGGTAGAGTTGTGGATAAAAAGGTTGGTGTTTTAAGAGAGTCCATATTACCCTTATCAGCCTCCTGTCACACAAAGCATTGCACCTAATAGTAGCAGAAAACTATTCCATCTGTCCTATAAACATTAAGATATTTGGGTCGGACGGCTAATGTATATAATACCCTTAGCATCAGTGTTATTACAATCACTAAATTCGTAAGTATAACTTTAGAATTTGCCAAAAAAATAAATAAAATAAACTATAAATAAATAAAATAAAATAAGAGTAATGATATCGAGATTGTAGCAATGGACAGATAGGTAGCTTAAACTTCAAATTTTCACTGGCGAATCACGGAGTAGAAACTATTACTAAAAGTTTTATGGGACAGATGGGGGTGGATTGTTCTCTATATAGAAACTAAAACATTGGTAGTAAGATTAGCTGCAACCAGTAATGTCATATGGTTTCCAAATTGCCCTTAAGTAATTACAGGCTATAGTGACCTCGCAAAACAAATGCGAAAACTTCAATATTATGAGTGCTAATGGTGGAAATTCTGACCATACAGTTTATTCTTATATCTTTTTCCCCCTTCATCTCTGACATGCCAAACAGGAAAAAGAAAAAGAAATCAAGAGAGAACAGTTCAAATTGGTGGTTTAAAGGACGGAAAGTCGTTCAGAGTATCTTCTTAATGCTAAAAACTCATAAATTATATGTATCATAATTGAATTTATAATATCATATTTGACATCAACTATTTAGATATATCAGGATAAAAAGTGTTTCCGGCCAACAAAACCCAACTCATTTCGACAAAATACTAAAAATTTCAACATATTATGAGTGCTAATGGTGGAAATTTTGACCATAAAGTTTATTCTTATATCTTTTTTTCCCCCTTTATCTCTGACATGCCAAACAGGAAAAAGAAAAAGAGATCGAGAGAGAACAACTCAGATTGGTGATTTAAAGGATGGAAAGTCGTTCAAAGTATCTTCTTAAAAACTCATAAATTATATGTATCATAATTGAATTAATAATATCATATTTGACATCAACTATTTAGACATATATCAGGACAAAAAGTGTTTCCGGCCAACAAGACCCAACTCATTTCGACAAAATACTAAAAACTCCTCAACTTGACCGGTTAGCCAACTTGCACACCCATGCATTTAACCACTTCAATTTGTGACGACGGACAAATACGATACTAGAATGGATAGTTCTATGTTAAGAAACAAGAATATTGGTAATTTGGTGGTAACCGGTAAGAACTGAAAATGTGAAAAAGAAAAACTACCAAAGAATAGGTACTTACTTCCTTACAACTGGGATTTGAAGAAAGAAAGTGAAGAACATTTCAAACATTGACAGCAGTGCAACCTCCATGAACGAAGGTTCCTTCTCCTCTGTATTCACAATTGCTGCTCCATTTTGTACTTCCCCAGGAAAATTAACCGCAGAGCTTTGCTTGTTAAGCGAAGTCTTAGTAAATCCAGCTACCCACAACTACAAATGATAGATATATCTACAAAATTAATTATAAATTCAAGATAAACAATTTATTCCAACAAAAGAAAATGCATTTAATGTGCATTACATGATTTTATCAGTCCCATATGATTTTATTTTTTCCATAAGCAGTCCCACGTTAAATGTAGGGTGTGAACTTCTCAGGCTAATGCTTTATGTATAAATTCAAACAAAAATATAAACCTTAGGATCAAGCTCAGGGGGCCCTCCTAAATCAACTATACACCCTTTTATCTTTCTCTAGTAAATCTTTTCTACCTTGGAATAAGTTCAAAATATGCCCATATCCGCAAACCCAGTCACAAAAACATACAAGTACAGCATACACAAAAACACAGACATCGAATAACACATAATCCAATGAATGAATAAATTTACATACGCAATCCAACCGGTATTACTGAACATATGAAAGATCAAAAACCTTTGTCTTCCATCAATCTCTATCTTCTCCAACCACAATACTATCTCATCACTCAAACCCTCAACTTTTTTTATATAAAGTCATCCCCATATCAATACTTATCACATCATTAACTGAAGCAGTAAACGTAATAGCATTCATACCTAACAAATTATACATCTCGGCATACCTCTTTAAATGTTCCTGTTTTGATCGTAAGAGCATCTCCAATGAAGGATTTTTCTAAAGCTTTTTTATGCAAAAAGCTTTTGAAAAGTTTTTTCTTCATTTGAGCAAAAAATTTATTAACCAAAAGGTTAAGATTTCTAAAGCTTTTGATGAAAAGCTTTTTTGATATTCTTTGCTATAATATTTTCATATTAGAGCACCTCCAATGAGAAAAAGCTTTTAAAAGCTTTTTCTCATGCCATGTCACCCTTTTAAAGAAAAACTTAAGAAAAAAGCTTTCCTTCCAATGTAAAAAGCTTTTTAAAAGCTTTTTTGATATAATTTTACATTTATAGCTATTAATTTCTAAAATATTGTTAACTCATCCTCATATCTGTTAAATGCTTTATAAAAGACCCTCACATATTTTATGTACATAAAAATATTAGTATCATTAAACATGTAAAAAGTAATCTAATAAATGACACCTTTAATAGTAGAATAGTACTAATTTCATACATCCGTCTCACAATACATAATGTTACATTAAACAAAGATAAAGTTAATAAACGATAACTTCCAAATAAATATATTACAATACACAAGGACAGTTACTGAAGCGTAGACCTATATGTTATATTTTGCCTTGATTTCATTACACAACATAATATGATATGCTAATTGCTCGTCATTTTTGCCTTGGGTACTTTGAGCAAGGATTTTTAATTCTTCAATTCTCTTTGAGGAGTTGTATGAATCTTTCATCTCTTTGAGGTGTTCATTTACTTCATTTATCCGAGACATCCGCAAAGAATTAGTTTCATGAATTAGCTCTCTTAAACCATCGTTTACTTCAACATTTGAAGTACTTGCCTTTTCTTTCCGTTTCCTTATTGCTTGTTTCTTGCCCATGGGACGGGTTTCAACCTCATCATCTTCAATATTAATGCTTGTTTGCATATCCGAAGATGATGTATCGCTACCATCACCTGTTGTTGTTTTTCTTTTTGTATGAGGCTCATCTCTGCATCCCCCACTCCATTTCGGTGATTTTCTACAAATTACCCATACATGCTCGTATTTGAAAGTTTTCTTATATGTGGAAACATACAATTTTCTAGTTCTTTCCTTAAGTTGGTCATCAGACCATCCACTGTGATATTCTCTATCTACATTGAGGAATATTTCGTTGAATTCGTTAAGAGGACCAAGCATTTGGTAGTAGTGATTCTTCACTTTTCCTTGCGACCTTGGAGGAAAAACATTTCTATTCTTATTGTAGTAATTCGTAATCCGAAACCAATAGTCTTTTGATTGTTGCCCATTGCCAGTGATGTTGTCAGTCGAAATGGTTAGCCACGCTTTTATCAACATTTCTTCTTCTTCGTTGGACCAATGTTCAAGTATTCTTGGTTTTGATTTGCTGCTTTTGGGAGTGTCAACATCGATACTTTCTACATGTTCTTCGGTGGAAAAAGGAGGGTGTTCTTGGGTGGAAAAGGGTGGGCTGGTGATATGCTCATCACTTGGTCCCGACGAATGTATGTAGCCTCCTGGTGGTGTGTACGTTGAGAAATGATTATTTGGTTGGTAGGTGAAATTTCCAAAAGTTGGTGTAGGTTGTTGTTGATATTGCACAAAACCAATGGGTGAAGAAGATCCAAAATTTGGAGTTTGGTAATTTGTTTGTGGCATGTTTTGTAAGTTTAGAAACCTGTTAAAAAATTTTGGATGGTTAGGATCCATATTTGGATAGTTGGGATCCATATTTGGATTTTCAGTTTAAGTGTATGAACTTGTAGTTTGTGTACTTGGAGGTTTAGTTTAAGTGTATGAACTTGTGGTTTGTGGACTTATCGATATATATTGTATCATTGCAAGCTAAACATGTACTAAAGATTCTTGCCATATACAACTTCCTTTGTGCCAGATAATATATTCCTCGATGGATTAGATTTATTGATGTGGATGGATTGCTACATATATGTTGTACAGAGAATATAGTTCTTATCGAACTGGACTACTAAACTGAATTAAACGGACCAACTTCCCTTTGTGAAATAATAAAAAGACAATACAATTACAGTAATTGCAAAATGCCATACAATACAACTTCAAATTATTGAAAGATGATACAATATCATGGACCAACTTCCCTTTCCCATATATGCTCGATCAAATCTGCTCGTAGTTGATTATGGACCTTTTTATCACGTACTTGAGCACTCCTTTCTATGAATTCGTCGAATGCTTCAATAGATCCATTTATAACAGGAATTGGAGGATTATCATCATGACACCAAACAGTTATTGCATTTCCCTCATTCTCAACTATCATATTATGCATTATGATACATGCGTATATGATATCGCTCATAGTTTTCGTGTTCCAAAATCTTGCAGCTCCACGTATAATTGCCCAGCGAGATTGAAGAACTCCAAATGCCCGCTCCACGTCTTTCCTTGCTGCCTCTTGCTTTCTCTTGAACATCGTCCTTTTTTCATCTAATGGTGAAGGAAAACTTTTAACAATCGTTGCCCATTCTGGATAGATACCGTCCGCAAGATAATAGGCCTTTGTGTAATCGTGTCCATTGACCTTAAATTTTACTTCAAGAGAATGCCCGTGTAACACGTCGTTGAACACCGGAGATTGATTGAGTACATTAATGTCATTGTTTGACCCAGCAACACCAAAAAACGCATGCCAAATCCAAAGGTCTTGAGAAGCAACTGCTTCCAACATAATTGTTGGTACACCATGATCACCTCGAGTGTATTGACCATGCCAAGCGACTGGACAATTTTTCCAAGCCCAATGCATACAGTCAATACTACCTAGCATGCCTGGAAAACCGTGATGTTCTTCATGCAAGTTCAGTAAACGCTCAACGTCTTCAGAGTTTGGCCTTCTCAAGTATACGGGACCATATATTTTAATTACACCCTGGCAAAAATACTTTAGACATTCGATAGCCGTACTTTCTCCTATTCTTACATATTCATCACTTTGATCAGCCGGTGTTCCATACGCTAGTTGTCGAATAGCAGCCGTGCATTTTTGTAAAGGGGAGAGACCTTTTTTTCCACGACCATCTAGCCTCTGTTTGAAATAGTCTGAAATGTTGGACAATGCGTTCACAATAGTGATTAATAGTTCTCTATTCATGCGAAACCTCCGTCTAAAGATGTTTGGTGGAAAAACTGGTTGATCTGAAAAGTAATCTGCAAAAAGACGAGTATTGCCCTCTTCACGCCCTCGGTCAATGTAAATTTTCTTCTTTCCTTGCCGACTTCAACTTTCTACTCCATCTTTGGCTTCTTTTTGTGCGAGCATCAATAAGAAATTGTCATTGGTATCGTCTGCTAATTCATCAATGACGAATTCATTTACTTGTATAAGAAGTTGCTCGATGCCTTCATCCGACATGGTTAAGAGATTAATAGATATGAGATATCGCTTTTGTATAGAACCTTATTTTTGTTGCACACAGTAAACCAAATCTAAAGAATGTAGTTCATTAAAAGGATGTATAAACTACTTATAGAGGTTCACGAGTCACGATTAACCAATAGTCTTTTTTTTGCACCCTTTTCTAAAATTACTAAACTACAAATTGGCTTTTGTCCTTTTTTATTTTGTTATGATTTAGAGTCTTTGATTGATAATGAAACCAAAGAAATAAAATACACAATGATTGCATGAAATATAATGGGACAGAATAAGCCTTAACAATTTCAAAAAAATCACATGGAATCGTTCACAAGAGAATGCAGTTTTTATTATTATTAATTAATCATATTGACATGGGAGCAAAATGTAAATGCAAATAGGGAGGGGTTAAAATGAAAATTAATTTAACAAAAAAGCTTTTGCTACAAAGGTTACAAATCTCAAGCTTTTCATAGAAAAAGCTTTTGCTCAAATGAAGTAAAGCTTTATCAACAACTTTTTTGCACAAAAAAACTTTAGATAAAGCCTCCATTGGAGGTGCTCTTGGTCCCCTTCTTGTATTTAATAAAGCTTTTCAAAAGCTTTTTAACATTGGAGTAAAAGCTTTTTTGTAAAGCTTTTTATAAAATAAGTGAGGTGGATTGTAAAAAAGCTTTTGAAAGCTTTTTTACATTGGGGATGCTCAGCTTCACAATCCACCGATTGTCATCTAAGAAAGATCCTAATTTCGTGTCATTTACGTTGTCGATTGCGTACTTCCATTTGAATGATTTGTTCTAGGCTCGGGATAAAATTCGACCAAAACGATATAATGATATCGAAGAAATAAAAATGGATAGGATTGAATGCATTGAGGATTGCATGAAGGGTGTGAACTTGAATTGGCGATTAGAGGGTGGCGAGTGGAATGTGATGATGACAGAAGTGAAATTGTGAAGGGTTTTGTAGGAGATTATGTTTTAATTGATGAAATGGCAGTTGGTGGTTGTCATGAATGATCTGGTTAACGATATTTCCATTTTAAGGTTTTGGTAATTATTATGGTTTTCGAATGGAAGACTATGGGTCCAGTTTTCAATGTGCTTTAAAAAAATGTAATCAAAACAGTACAAAACAAGAATATATATGGACTCTGATAGTGAGGTGCAGTGAAGTGATTTTCGTTTTGTGAAAATTGGTGTTACAATTTTGACCTCTCAAAATAGTCAATTCCGGCTAAAGTGTATACAGTACGCAGAACATGTGCCTTTAGCTGCGAAGAGCCTCTCTCTGCTCTCTTCTGGTGTACGGATAATCCCCAGGTAATGTCTAATTGCTGCTAAACAAGATAGTCAAACAAGGAGAAAGTCGCCTACTCCCACAGAGTGTATTTTTAATACATGAACCCTGCTACATCATCTTATGTATAGAATTATATACTTTTTATAATGTTTGCAATCATACTTGGCTATAGAAAGATTGTAAACTATGGACAGATGAACAAAATATTGCACATTTTACATGTAACCAAATGGTCCCAACCCACCATTTTACAATGTCTACCGGCAACAGATCACCAAATTTATTCAAATAAATAGCTACTGTAAGTTGGTAACCAGCTAGATTTACGTAGTTGATGGTCAATCAATTAAGTATTTAATATGGCATATGATATTTTTTCAAAGATCAGCTCCACCATAGTGGGGAATGCAAACCAGCAACCAGCTGACTTGTCATATTTCATATTTGGATGGTAAAAATGATAGTAGTAATAAAAATAAAATAAAAAGACCCTCCACCTCACAATAATTACTCTCCTTGCAAATACAAAAATACGTGAAGATCTATCTAGTGGGTATAAGTGTATAACCTAAGAATCTAAATTCTTGGTCGAGGAGCTGACGTGAGAACAATAGCCTCTAGATTCATATTGACGATTGAAGGACCATATGGATCTGTAATGGGTTCAATAACGTGTTTATTGAGGGACAAGTTACTGTAATATATAAACTAATACCTGCATTCCTAGGCAGGCCAATTTTAACAGAAAAGTAAAAATAAATAGAAGCTTTGTACCTTGATGTAATCTTCAACAGTTTTCATTCTCTCTTCAGTAGGCATAATGAGTTCGGGCAAAATGTGAAAGTTGGCACATCAACAGACAACGTCACACTACATAAGTCACACAAATTGTTTCAAAAGTCAGAAAAATGTTTGAATGAGCACGATTATGATAGACTTATGATATATATGGTTCACTGGCAATCAAACAAAATAGTACTTTCTTCAATCTTTTAGAAATAGAAGACTTGTAAGATTGATATTAAATTGTATAATCAATGAACCAGTTAAAAATCTCTCTTTGTGTCTTCAAGAACAGCGAACGCTAACACATACTAGCCCTGGTTGAGATTTAAACCCATCATCTCTTGATTGGTAGACCACTTCAATACCACTATGCCAAAGCCTTGTTGGTTCGATTTACGATTTTTTTAGGTGTGCTTGAAAAATTATATGCACAAAGAGCAAATGGTTACGGACCTTTAATCATTTTTTCACATAAATAGATCCTGACAACCGTGTCAGTGACACCTGCTCTACCGAATTACATACCTTCTCTGTCATGTTGTTATCACCCTTGTACTCTAGGCCCAAACAAATCACAAACACCAACTATAATACCATGTACAACCAAGCGACAGTATTTATATTACTGTATACTTTGATGCTATATGAGTGCCGACATACAATGGTGACAAGTGACATATATTTATAGTTTTCAAATAGAAAAAAGGGGGAGACAGCAAGGTTCTGTTTCTTGGACAGCATAGGTTCATCACAAACACCAACTAAAATATGATCCGTGGTCAACCCTGCAGCTGCCCGTAATTAACATTCAAACTCTATCACATAAGGAACCAACCAAACCTCATCTTATGCTTACTAACAGAGTAAACAAGTGTTTATGTATGTGTCATAATAGAGATAAAGGCAACAATATCTTTAGGAAAAGACGGTGACCGCCTGCAATCAAATGCTCCACCTAAAACGACTATTTCAATCAAATTTGATGGAGAAATGGTTGACAAATTAGATAGGAGCTTTGGATTCAGGTCCTCCACAATCATCATTTTATTATAGTGCAGCAGTTCAACGTCTGATTTTACTCTTTCAGAAGAAGTATACGAGCAAGGATTGTGCCATGAAATTTTCATCTCAACTAACCTAAGAAAGCTAAAAATAACACATCAGTTCAATAATATTAATTCTCATTACCTGGACACCGAATTACGGTGAACTTTAATAGGTTTGTGTGTAACCACGCATACATGTGGTGTTCAGGCATGCATTTTTATTATTTTTATAATTATGGTCAACATAATCAGAGAACAAAACATAACGCTATTCACACTTACTCAAACCTTTATTAGAATGAAATCAATCACACATTGGTAGTTTGGTACAGCATAAAATAATGGAACTAGTGCAAGGGCATGTATTAAACAATGGCTCGATGTTTATTGCGTGTATCCACCTTCATTTTCGTCTATTGTGTGTATTCAACTTTCGTTATCGTATATATTTAATGACTTACTTATCCGACACAAGGTATTTCTGATGACGTAGCAACCGTATAAGTATCCACATCATCGCCATGTCATAAGATATAGGAGCGATTACAAGTAGATTGTGCATGAAAATGCTACTTATTTATACTCCGACATTCATGGTGTGTATCAAACTATTCAGGTTTCCAAAGTGTGTAGCGAACTTGTTATTCATTGCTACAAAATGTAATTTGTGGTATTTTTACTTGTGTGTCAGCTGTACGAGGTGATACCTCTGATGCATAGAAACGACTACATAGGTGTTGTTCCCGTTTCAGATACAGCCGGGAAATGGATACGGCTATGAAACGTTTCATGATTCCAGAAACGTTTCAGGTCAGGTTTCCAAGGAGTTTCCGGTAAGTTTCGTGTAAGTTTCAGCGAAGTTTCCATATTTTTTTGGGTTTGCATGGGCTTTTGTAATGGGCTGTGCATTAAACCCTGCGACTACTTCTATCCCTTATCTTCTTCTTATGATCGATGTCGATATCAATTCCCTACTCTTCTTCTGCGACCGAATCAAACAATCCCTACTGATTCTTCTTCTCTTCTACTCTTCTAATCTTCTTCTTCTAATCATCTATGGTTTCTCAAGAAGCACAAGGATCGTCATCATCAACTACGAGTACAGACCAACCTCCATTGTGGGATAATGTAACTAGACTCGAAAAACTTCCTGGAGCAGGAGGGTGTTGGAAATTTCAATGTAACTTTTGCAGTGAAATCCGACAAGGATCGTATTCTAGAGTGAGAGCTCATTTGCTTGGTATCAAAGGTGATATATTAATCTTTGCATTGGTATTAAGTTGTCTGTTGCTAATAATTTTTGATATATCTTTGCATTGATAATAAGTATTCTTTGGATTAGTAATATTTTAATCTTTGCATTGACAATAAGTTGTGTACGTTGCAAATAATATTTAATATAGTCTTTCCATTGATAATAAGTAGTCTTTGCATTGATAATAATTTGCATTGGTAAACTATTAATCTGTACATTGATAAAAAGGAGTCTTTGCATTAATCTTTGATATTATGATAACAATTCAGTCAGTATGATAACAATATACTAATATAGTCTATTTGCAATATAGGTTTTGGGATATCTGTTTGCAAGAAACCAACAACAGCTGACAAACTTAACATGCAACGGTTAGAAGATGCGTACGAAAAGAATAAACTCGAGTCACAAGCAAAAGAAGTCGAGTTGCCATGTGAAGCTGGTGTTGGTTTTATGAAAAGAAAAGTTAGTAGTTCATCTCTTGAAAGAGCTTTTGGTGTTGAAATTAGGGACCAACTAGATCAAGAAATAGCAAGGATGTTTTACACCGGCGGTTTACCTTTTAATCTTGCAAGAAATCCACACTATCTGAGGGCTTTTCAGTTTGCTGCTAACAACAAAATTGATGGTTATGTGCCTCCAGGTTATAATAAGCTAAGAACAACATTACTACAAAAAGAAAAAGATAATGTTCACAGGCTTTTGGGTCCACTTAGGTCTACATGGAAAGAAAAAGGTGTGAGTGTTGTGAGTGATGGATGGAGTGATCCTACGAGAAAGCCTCTAATCAATTTCATGGCTACCTCAGGTAATGATCCTTTGTTTCTAAAGGCAGTGAATTGTTTTGGTGAAGTAAAAGATAGATTTTTATTGCTGAATTGATGAAAGAAGTCATCAATGAAATTGATCATCAAAATGTTGTGCAAATCATAACTGATAATGCATCGAATTGTAAGGCGGCTGGAGAAATTATAGGGAGTCAGTTTCCTCACATATATTGGACACCATGTGTTGTTCATACGCTTAATCTTGCTTTGAAGAACATTTGTTCACCAAGGAATGTGGAAACAAATCAACTAACATATGAACAGTGCAGCTAGATAAAAGAAGTTCACGAAGATGCACTTGTAATAAATAATTTCATCATGAACCATAACATGAGACTCTTGATTTTCACCAAGTTTACTTGTAACACCCCCAAATTTATTGTTTAGCGGAAGCAAGATTTGGGTGTTACTAATCAATAACAAAGCACAGAGATTAATAATGAACGACCACTACATGCGTCGTTTTACATTGATATTGATAAAATAAAAGTTTACATCAAAATATTGTCCATTAGCTCAGTTTAAAATTTAGAGATTTAAGTACATAATTAATCTATACAAAATATAATAATGCAGCTAAAATCTCTGATTGTTTGCATGCTGACTCGAGCTAATAAATCTTGATTGAGCAGTCCAACCTACTGCTGGTCACCTGTGATACATGCTAAAATGGGTCAGCGAAACGCTGGTGAGCTCACAGGTTTGTATATCAATATATATTTGTATGAACCGCAAGATTTTATAATTGAATTTAAAATGCAATTAAGCAAAATAAAAGTTATACAGCCATGAGCACATAGTCTGAGCTTAACTTGAGTGTCAGGTCCAATTAAGGAAACCCAACTGAGTTACCTCCTACGAGTGCCTAATCTACACTCGTCTTCCCAAATGCTAATACGTCCGTTTGACCAGTTAGTGCGTGCTAACCCGGACGAGGATTGTCAATCCTATATGATATCATATACTAACATTCACGCTACAGATGTATTACCAAACTATGTTATGGAGGGCTTTAAATTGATTAGTGAAAACAACTCATGTAGTATTTGATTGATTTGTACTTGCGTTCAACATGTAAATAAAATGAGCAATAATATCACACCCCTTAATGAAAACAGTAAAATAGGGGCCATGAGACTCACCTGAGCCTTGAGTGTTTATTAAAATAAACTTGAATTGATTAGCTGTGAATTGATGTCCGAAGACTTGTAACCTGTCGGGCGTTTAAAACGCATAATGTTATATGAGTGAGTAGATGTCTCAACAGACCATCTATGTTTGTTGTCCAACAATTTGTTATGTCCAAATGTTTGATTGTTCAACTTGGTTTATCAAAAACGTGTACGACCCGTTGGTGAAAGTTTGTAATAATAATTCTTTAAGATATTATCATTAATTATGTGTCATCGTATACATTGTTACATTATGTATCATGTGTGGTTATAAGTGATTACCCATGTTCAATACTTAGTGAAGAAACAAATCCCATAAATTCTGTCTTTAGCGACACTAGTAGCGACACTAGTGTCAGTGTCGCATGTCATGCGACACTAGGGTAAGTGTCGCAGTGTATGTGAGTGTCGCAGGTCATACGACACTAAGGTCAATATTACAGTGAGTTTATGCGACACTAGGATCAGTGTCGCATTATGGTCAGTGTCGCAGTGAGGTTATGCGACATTAGGGTCAGTGTCGCATGTTCAAACAAATTTTCAATAAGTAGCGACACTAATAGCGACACTATAGTAGTGTCGCAGGTAGTGTCGCAGGTCATGCGACACTAGCGTCTGGCCAAATTTCTATTTTTAGCCCAAGTGTATCCAAGTGTCGGTTTTCGTTCGGGAAACTTTCTAAAATTAGTTTTTGGTCCAAGTTACTTAATTAAGTCAACCAAACCCATTTTTGTTACTACTTTCCAAAAATAGTAAGTTTTTCGAAAATTAGCCACTTTTGTTGACTTGGTCAAACTTACTCGGTTTGACCCGAAACTTTCACCCAACCCAAGTATCAGTTTATAGAGTCTAAATAAATTGTCGGTTTGTGTCCAAGTTCACCAAGAGTGTCGATTCTTATAAAAGTTCCAAATATTTAAGATTTCACATTTCGACTTTTTGTCGGTTTATTCCACCATGTGTCTAACATATTTCTGGTCCCAACCAAGTCTCACCAATTTTTCTAACTGATCTTCTATGTGTTTAGGGTCTAACATATATTTTTCCAAGAGTCTTAAGTCCATGATCATAGAGAAACAATTTAATTAGTCATACATAGTTCAGTTTCTGCTTTTAGTCAGGTCAGTCCCAAAGATTGATAAATAGAGAAAAATACGTTCGGATCTGGTAAAAACGTAAAACATAAAAGTTGTAGATCTTTTCAATACGCAAATTTTAAAAAAAAATGCATCTTCTAAATCTTCTTAGAACTCAAGTTATGACATTTTTAGTAATCTGTGTTTTTCTGGACAGATTGTGTATCTTTTGTGAAAAGTTCATAAAAACGTATTTCAAGTTTATATTTGGACATAATCTTGTTAGGTGAGCTTTATAACATGTAAATAGACAATATGAAAGTAAGAAAGAGTTTCCTTACAAAGATCTTGATGGAAATGTGATGAGATGATGGTGTAAGTGTTCTTGAGCTTGTTATTATTACAAATAGTTAAGGAATTTGTTGGTGGTTGATGGTGGTGACTTGGTAGTTTATGGTGGAGTTATGGTGGTTAGAATTCTCTGGATTTTTAGAGAGAGAAGTGATAGAGAGAAGTTGGAGAAAATGAGAGAAAAAGAGTTAGTGGAAAATGGTCTTGCATGTTGAATGTATGGGAATATGGTGAGTGGAGTGCATGAAGGATTAGAGGATGAAATGGGAGGTGGTGCATGTGGCACATGGGGGGCATGGGGGGGGCCGGCCTAGGGGGCCCACACAAGGGTATTTTGGTCATTTTCTTGTTCCCAATTTGATTTGTGACGTTTTAGGTTCGTTTACTCGTTCGGTTTGGTGTTAAACGTTTATTACGCGTTTTTAAGTAACGATTTAAATTTCAATACTTTCACTTGAAGTGTTCTTTCTAAATACTTGGAAAAACATTTATATAGATGATTCGTTAATCTAGGGATCTCGATTGTTCGTTGTACGGATTTTAAATCACGTAACTGTTGTTTGTACGATACGAATTGATTACAAAGTATTATTATCAAGATAATATTTTTGGGAAAGATAGTGTTATTAAATAATGTTATATTATTTAATAAAATTGTTTCACCAACGTCCGTATTTAATTGAATCGAAATACCTTCGATTTGAAACTTGTACGATTTAATCAAATCGCATAATTGTATATATTCATCAATATATAATTTGATACATTAATTAGCCTAACACAGAACTAATTACATGTATTAACTATTGATTAGGCACTAATTACTAGCCCTAATTTGACGGGTGTCACATTCTCCCCCTGTTAGGAGAATTTCGTCCCGAAATTTAGTTTGAAGTCGTGTTTGAAGTAGCGTCAGCAAATAACTGAGGATACTTGAGTCGCATCTGGTCCTCCCGCTCCCAGGTGAATTCCGGCCCACGCCGCGAATTCCACCTGACTTTGACAATGGGAATACGACTTTGTTTGAGTTGTTTGACCTCACGGTCCATGATTTCGGCGGGTTCTTCAACAAAATGAAGCTTGTCGTCAATACGAATTTCATCGAGTGGAATGATAAGTGTCTCATCAGACAGACACTTCTTTAAATTTGAAATGTGAAAAGTGGGATGCACACTGCTGAGCTCGGATGGCAGCTGCAATCGATATGCCACTGGACCTACCCTCTCGAGGATCTCGAATGGTCCAATGTATCTGGGATTTAATTTCCCGCGTTTACCGAATCGGATAACACCTTTCCAAGGTGAAACCTTGAGTAGTACTCGATCCCCAACCTGGAATTCGAGTGGTTTGCGTCTCACGTCAGCATAACTTTTCTGACGATCACGTGCGGCTTTGAGTTTGTTTTGAATCTCGAAGATTTTCTCGGTTGTTTCGTGAATGATCTCAGGACCAGTGAGTTGACTATCTCCCACTTCGGTCCAACAGATAGGTGATCGGCACTTACGACCGTAGAGTGCCTCGAAAGGTGCAGCCTTAATGCTGGTGTGATAGCTGTTGTTGTACGAAAACTCGCACAATGGTAGATGTTTTTCCCAATTTACACCGAAATCAACTACGCAGGCTCGTAGCATGTCTTCCAGTGTTTGAATGGTCCGTTCACTTTGGCCGTCGATTTGAGGATGGTATGCGGTACTCATATCAAGACGGGTACCCAATGATTTTTGAAGTGATTGCCAAAAGTGAGATGTGAAGCGACTATCCCTATCAGAGATAATTGAGATTGGAACACCGTGTCGAGAAACAACCTCTTTGATGTAGATTTGTGTGAGGCGTTCCATTTTGTCGGTTTCCTTGATTGCCAGAAAATGGGCAGATTTTGTGAGACGATCGACGATCACCCAAATGGTATCGCAACCGCTCGATGACTTTGGTAGTTTGGTTATGAAATCCATGGAAATTTGTTCCCATTTCCATTCAGGAATACTGGGTTGTTGGAGTAAACCAGAAGGTTTTTGATATTCGACTTTGACTTTTGAGCAAGTGAGGCACTTGCTTACGTATGTAGCAATTTCAGCTTTCATATTCGGCCACCAATAGAATTCCTTGATGCCATGATACATTTTGTCGGAACCAGGATGGATAGAATATTTGGACTTGTGAGCTTCATCCATCACCAAGTCTCGTAGATTTCCAAAACTGGGTAACCAGATTCGGTTTGAGAAATACCTAATCCCGTTAGGTTTGATTTCTAATTGTTTGTCCATGCCTCGCAAGGCTTCGTTTTTGATGTTATCGGGTTTCAGAGCTTCGAGTTGAGCAGTGAGAATCTGAATGTTTAGATCATTGTGAATAGTCATGCTGAGGGCTTGGACTCGAAGTGGTTTCGTTCGTTCTTTTCGACTGAGGGCATCGGCAACAACATTTGCTTTGCCCGGATGGTATTTGATCTCACAGTCGTAGTCGGTAAGTAATTCGACCCACCGACGTTGTCTCATGTTGAGATCCTTCTGATCGAATATGTGTTGGAGACTTTTGTGGTCGGTAAAGATTGTGCACTTAGTGCCATAGAGGTAATGTCTCCAGATTTTGAGGGCAAAGACGACAGCTCCTAGTTCGAGATCGTGGGTGGTGTAGTTCTTTTCATGAATTTTGAGCTGTCGCGAAGCATACGCAATAACTTTGTCTCGTTGCATCAGCACGCAACCGAGACCTTGATGAGAAGCATCGCAGTATACTACGAAGTCATCGGTGCCTTCGGGTAAGGATAGAATTGGAGCACTGCAAAGCTTTTGTTTTAGAAGTTGAAATGCTGACTCTTGTTTATTAGTCCAATCGAACTTTTTGTCTTTCTGAGTCAGGGTTGTGAGTGGTTGAGCTATTTTTGAGAAATTTTCAATGAATCGTCGATAGTATCCGGCAAGACCCAGGAATTGACGTACTTCAGTTGGAGATGTTGGTGCTTGCCAGCACTTGATGGCCTCAATTTTTGATGGATCGACATGGATTCCTTGACTATTAACAACATGTCCAAGGAATTGAACGGATTGTATCCAGAACTCACACTTGGAGAATTTGGCATATAGCTCCTCGTGTCTGAGTAGTTCTAGAATGGTTTTGAGGTGTTGCGCGTGTTCTTGTTCGCTTCGCGAGTATATGAGAATGTCGTCAATGAAGACAATGACAAACTTGTCGAGATACGGTTTGCACACCCGATTCATAAGATCCATGAATACAGCCGGTGCATTAGTTAGGCCGAATGGCATTACTTGAAATTCATAATGCCCGTAACGAGTTCGGAAAGCAGTTTTCGGGATATCAATGTCGCGAACTCAAAGTTGATGGTAACCTGACCGAAGATCGATCTTTGAATAAATACTTGACCCTTGTAGTTGGTCAAACAAGTCATCAATACGAGGAAGTGGATAACGGTTCTTGACGGTTAGTTTGTTCAACTCACGATAATCGATGCACATTCGGAAAGAACCGTCTTTCTTTTTGACAAATAGGACCGGAGCTCCCCAAGGTGAAGAACTCGGTCGAATGAATCCTCTATCCAGGAGTTCCTGTAATTGGGTGGACAGTTCCTGAAGTTCGGATGGGGCTAATCGGTATGGTGCTCGGGCCACGGGTGTAGCACCTGGCACGAGATCGATTGAGAACTCAACCTGTCTTGGCGGTGGCAGACCAGGCAGTTCTTCGGGAAAGACTTCTGGGAAGTCTCGAACGATGGGTACATCCTCAAGTCGCTTCTCCTCCGACTTTTTCTCCATGATGTGTGCGAGGATTGCTGGATAACCTTTTCTCAGGAATTTCCGAGTTTTTAAGCAAGATATGACGTTTAGTCTCGTCCCACCGGTCTCCCCCTGTATGACCAAGGTTCTACCGACGGCGAGAGGAATACGAACGAGTTTATCATAACAAATGATTTCAGCGCGATGTTTGGACAACCAGTCCATTCCAATGATGACGTCGAAATTTCCAATTTCAACAGGCATAAGATCGATTGAAAAGATTTCGTTGGCTAGGTTTAAAGTGCAATTAGGTATCACACTATTGGTTTCTATGAGTTTACCATTTGCAAGTTCTACGGTGTACTTAACATCTAAGGCATTTGGGATGATGTCAAGTAGTGGGCAAAACTCATCAGAAATAAAGCTTCTATCGGCACCAGTATCAAATAGAATAGAAGCAGTTAAGTTGTTGAGGAGGAATATACCCGTGACCACATTCGGGTCCTGACGGGCATCCCCAGAATTGAGTACAAACGCTCTTCCCCTTGCGTTGTTGTTGTTGTTGTTGTTGCCCTTGTTCTTGTTTTTAGGACATTCGTTCTTGAAGTGTCCTGTTTCTCCACACCCAAAGCAGGATTTGGGTTGGTTGGAATTGTTGCGAGAGGTGTTGTTGTTGGATTTGGGGGCTCGGCAATCCCGGGTCAAGTGCCCGTACCTCCTGCAGTTGTTGCAGGGAGTACTGCATGGACCATCGTGGTGGTAGTTACACTTGGAACAATATGGCTTGTCCCCAGTGTAAGCACGTTTGGTTTCAGAATTGGTATTGTAAACTTGGATGGTGTTTGATTTCTTGTTCTGGTTGTTTTGGTGTTCGGAAGGTTTGCGTTTGTTGTTGTTGGAGGAGGATGTATTGGATTTCTCACGGCTGATCACCATTGCCATGAGTTCATGTGCTAGCCGGATAGCACTTTCAGTAGTGGTTGGCTTGGATGAAGCGACGTTCCCTTGGATATTTTCCGGGAGGCCGCGGATGTATCTTTTGATGCTCTTCTCCTCCGGATCAACCAAACCCGGGCATAACAGCGCAAATTGCTGGAATTTGGTGGTATATCCAGCAATGTCAGTTCCTTGCACAGTTAGGTGCCAGAACTCTTCTTCCAACCGATGTAGTTCTTCTTCAGGGCAGTATTTTTCCCTTAGCTTCTTCTTCAATTCAGCCCAGGGAAGTTGGTTTGCTATTTCGATGCCTACAGAGTTTGCGTGGGTGTTCCACCACGTGAGTGCACCTTCTTGAAAGGTGTAAGCAGAGAATTTGACCTTGTTTTCCTCAGCACAGTTGCAGAGGTTGAAGACGGATTCCATACGTTCAATCCATCGGATCAGACCAATGGCACCTTCCGTGCCTTTGAAGTAAAGTGGTTTGCAGCTGAGAAAATCCTTGTAGGAACAAGGCTTGATGACAGGAGTATTAACTGGGGTTTCGTCATTGTTTCGTGAGTTTCGGGGTGAATCCCGAGCAGCCAAAGCATCAGCCACAGCTCGAGATACAACAGCAGCAAGTTCGGCATCACTGTAACTTTTCCTCTTTGGCGGCATGATTCTTCAAGAAAGAATGAGCGGTACATAAGAAATTGCACCAGGATGATAATTACGATAGATGTATATATGTAAGAAGGGTAATATACAACATCACAGAGTAACAATCATATTGTAGAAATAACGAAAGAGATTGTCAATTCATAATACGAAATCAAACGATTACAGAAAATTTCTAGCTAGAGGTTTCAAAAGTTACAGACTTAGAAGTTTTACAAAAATTCCGGGAATTATTACATCCAGTCGAATTACATAGGTCCTATGAAAGCATAATAAAGTACAGGTTCAGCCTAAGCTAATCCTGACGTAGATTGAGTTGTGGCAGTAGTGTGGTGAGACGGTCCACAGATTCTGCAAGTCTGCTAACCAGGTGGAGGGCATCCTCGGTTTCCCTTAGACGTGTCTCACACTGGTTCAGCCTTGATTGTAGGACAGAAATTTCGTTTCGGTTGCCAATCACTTGATTGTGGACAACCTCCATGGGTTCGACGGTTTCACCCAGACGATTGTCAAGGGTGTTCACGTGGTTGATTGTATGTTCGTGATCCTCGGAGACTTGATTGATGCGTTCAAGTGATGTGAGTCTCCAGTTTTCGTTGGTTTCTTGGAGTTCGATATCCATAGTATCAAGTCGTTGTTCGTGTCGGTGTAGCCTAGTGGCTAAATCTGACAAAGTGAAGTGAATGGGGTATGGGTCAGCTCGAGGCAACCTGGTGTTCCTCCTAGCTACCCTTGGATTACGCGATCCATACGGATGAGAGCGTGATGAATTGGGTGGTGTGTTTGCCATTCTGAGACAAAGCGTTAGAAAAAGTGAGGCCTATATTCATATAATACATATATAATATAGCCTAAGATATAGAGTGAGAACGAGGCCTATCTATGTATATATATATATCACATAATAGCCTAGAGTGTCTAACACAGACAAGTTTGAGTCCCGGTTTCTCTCGTGGTCAGAGTCAACTAGTGTATCCTGTTCAGTCATGACTCCTTTCAGATTCCACATTATATTCTTTTAATTGTACATAGTTGATCAGGCTATGTTAAATTAAACTAATACAATGCAGTCACTGAACCTAATCATACTTAATAAGGGATACTGCCTAACGGTCATAGTCTAGGCCCACTAAATGCAACCTAGTTCACTATAACCTTAGGCTCTGATACCAATCTGTAACACCCCCAAATTTATTGTTTAGCGGAAGCAAGATTTGGGTGTTACTAATCAATAACAAAGCACAGAGATTAATAATGAACGACCACTACATGCGTCGTTTTACATTGATATTGATAAAATAAAAGTTTACATCAAAATATTGTCCATTAGCTCAGTTTAAAATTTAGAGATTTAAGTACATAATTAATCTATACAAAATATAATAATGCAGCTAAAATCTCTGATTGTTTGCATGCTGACTCGAGCTAATAAATCTTGATTGAGCAGTCCAACCTACTGCTGGTCACCTGTGATACATGCTAAAATGGGTCAGCGAAACGCTGGTGAGCTCACAGGTTTGTATATCAATATATATTTGTATGAACCGCAAGATTTTATAATTGAATTTAAAATGCAATTAAGCAAAATAAAAGTTATACAGCCATGAGCACATAGTCTGAGCTTAACTTGAGTGTCAGGTCCAATTAAGGAAACCCAACTGAGTTGCCTCCTACGAGTGCCTAATCTACACTCGTCTTCCCAAATGCTAATACGTCCGTTTGACCAGTTAGTGCGTGCTAACCCGGACGAGGATTGTCAATCCTATATGATATCATATACTAACATTCACGCTACAGATGTATTACCAAACTATGTTATGGAGGGCTTTAAATTGATTAGTGAAAACAACTCATGTAGTATTTGATTGATTTGTACTTGCGTTCAACATGTAAATAAAATGAGCAATAATATCACACCCCTTAATGAAAACAGTAAAATAGGGGCCATGAGACTCACCTGAGCCTTGAGTGTTTATTAAAAATAAACTTGAATTGATTAGCTGTGAATTGATGTCCGAAGACTTGTAACCTGTCGGGCGTTTAAAACGCATAATGTTATATGAGTGAGTAGATGTCTCAACAGACCATCTATGTTTGTTGTCCAACAATTTGTTATGTCCAAATGTTTGATTGTTCAACTTGGTTTATCAAAAACGTGTACGACCCGTTGGTGAAAGTTTGTAATAATAATTCTTTAAGATATTATCATTAATTATGTGTCATCGTATACATTGTTACATTATGTATCATGTGTGGTTATAAGTGATTACCCATGTTCAATACTTAGTGAAGAAACAAATCCCATAAATTCTGTCTTTAGCGACACTAGTAGCGACACTAGTGTCAGTGTCGCATGTCATGCGACACTAGGGTAAGTGTCGCAGTGTATGTGAGTGTCGCAGGTCATACGACACTAAGGTCAATATTACAGTGAGTTTATGCGACACTAGGATCAGTGTCGCATTATGGTCAGTGTCGCAGTGAGGTTATGCGACATTAGGGTCAGTGTCGCATGTTCAAACAAATTTTCAATAAGTAGCGACACTAATAGCGACACTATAGTAGTGTCGCAGGTAGTGTCGCAGGTCATGCGACACTAGCGTCTGGCCAAATTTCTATTTTTAGCCCAAGTGTATCCAAGTGTCGGTTTTCGTTCGGGAAACTTTCTAAAATTAGTTTTTGGTCCAAGTTACTTAATTAAGTCAACCAAACCCATTTTTGTTACTACTTTCCAAAAATAGTAAGTTTTTCGAAAATTAGCCACTTTTGTTGACTTGGTCAAACTTACTCGGTTTGACCCGAAACTTTCACCCAACCCAAGTATCAGTTTATAGAGTCTAAATAAATTGTCGGTTTGTGTCCAAGTTCACCAAGAGTGTCGATTCTTATAAAAGTTCCAAATATTTAAGATTTCACATTTCGACTTTTTGTCGGTTTATTCCACCATGTGTCTAACATATTTCTGGTCCCAACCAAGTCTCACCAATTTTTCTAACTGATCTTCTATGTGTTTAGGGTCTAACATATATTTTTCCAAGAGTCTTAAGTCCATGATCATAGAGAAACAATTTAATTAGTCATACATAGTTCAGTTTCTGCTTTTAGTCAGGTCAGTCCCAAAGATTGATAAATAGAGAAAAATACGTTCGGATCTGGTAAAAACGTAAAACATAAAAGTTGTAGATCTTTTCAATACGCAAATTTTAAAAAAAAATGCATCTTCTAAATCTTCTTAGAACTCAAGTTATGACATTTTTAGTAATCTGTGTTTTTCTGGACAGATTGTGTATCTTTTGTGAAAAGTTCATAAAAACGTATTTCAAGTTTATATTTGGACATAATCTTGTTAGGTGAGCTTTATAACATGTAAATAGACAATATGAAAGTAAGAAAGAGTTTCCTTACAAAGATCTTGATGGAAATGTGATGAGATGATGGTGTAAGTGTTCTTGAGCTTGTTATTATTACAAATAGTTAAGGAATTTGTTGGTGGTTGATGGTGGTGACTTGGTAGTTTATGGTGGAGTTATGGTGGTTAGAATTCTCTGGATTTTTAGAGAGAGAAGTGATAGAGAGAAGTTGGAGAAAATGAGAGAAAAAGAGTTAGTGGAAAATGGTCTTGCATGTTGAATGTATGGGAATATGGTGAGTGGAGTGCATGAAGGATTAGAGGATGAAATGGGAGGTGGTGCATGTGGCACATGGGGGGCATGGGGGGGGCCGGCCTAGGGGGCCCACACAAGGGTATTTTGGTCATTTTCTTGTTCCCAATTTGATTTGTGACGTTTTAGGTTCGTTTACTTGTTCGGTTTGGTGTTAAACGTTTATTACGCGTTTTTAAGTAACGATTTAAATTTCAATACTTTCACTTGAAGTGTTCTTTCTAAATACTTGGAAAAACATTTATATAGATGATTCGTTAATCTAGGGATCTCGATTGTTCGTTGTACGGATTTTAAATCACGTAACTGTTGTTTGTACGATACGAATTGATTACAAAGTATTATTATCAAGATAATATTTTTGGGAAAGATAGTGTTATTAAATAATGTTATATTATTTAATAAAATTGTTTCACCAACGTCCGTATTTAATTGAATCGAAATACCTTCGATTTGAAACTTGTACGATTTAATCAAATCGCATAATTGTATATATTCATCAATATATAATTTGATACATTAATTAGCCTAACACAGAACTAATTACATGTATTAACTATTGATTAGGCACTAATTACTAGCCCTAATTTGACGGGTGTCACATTACTCCTCGTAGACTGCTATCGGTTGCCGACACTCGCTTCGCCTCCGTCATTGTGATGCTCAAGAGATTGAAACTTATCAAAAGGGGTCTTCAAG
Organism: Pseudognaphalium luteoalbum; assembly: GCA_963422505.1. Lineage (NCBI taxonomy): Eukaryota > Viridiplantae > Streptophyta > Magnoliopsida > Asterales > Asteraceae > Pseudognaphalium > Pseudognaphalium luteoalbum. The sequence continues at coordinate 87,807,990 of OY730197.1, forward strand.
CTATGGTGATAAGCGATGAATGGTCGACTTATAGATTAGATGACACCGTTCAAGCAAACTCTGTGAAAGATTATATTTTGAATGATGATTGGTGGGAAAAAATGGCATATATTCTTAGTTTCACTGGACCGATATATGAGATGATTAGAGTTTGTGACACCGACAAGCCATGTTTACACTTGGTGTATGAGATGTGGGATGCGATGATTGAGAAAGTGAAGATTGAGGTCTACAAGAAAGAAAAACGTCCGACATCTCAAAGAAGTTGTTTTTATGATGTTGTGCATCGCATTTTAGTGGATCGATGAACGAAGAATAACACTCCCCTATAGCTCATTCTTTACATCCAAGGTATTTGATTTTAAATTTCTTTGCATTGATTTTAATTAGATACTTATGTTTTAACTTTTGTATGTTGTAGATATTATAGTGATGCATGGTTACTTGAGGATTCCACAAGATGTGCTCCACATAGGGATGGAGAAATTTCACAAGAAAGGATGAAATGTTTTCGGAGGTTGTTTCCTAATGATGATGAGTATAGCAAAGTACTTGATGAATATGCAATGTTTTCAATAAAGACTAGTCCTTTTGAGGATTTAACAAGCATTTCAAAAATGGGTACTATGGAACCCACGAATTGGTGGGTTAACTTTGGTGCTCAAACTCCTTTACTTCAGACTTTGGCTTTTAGATTACTTGGACAACCAAGTTCTTCTTCTTGTGCTGAGCGTAATTGGAGTACTTATGCATTTATTCACTCGTTTAGGAGGAACAAGTTGACTACAAGTCGTGCTGAAGACTTGGTTTACATCCACAATAATCTTCGAATTTTGTCAAGGACTCCAAAGGATGATGAAAAGATGTGGGATGTGGGTGGAGATGCTTTCGATTCAATGGAAGATGTGGGGTTTCTGGAGTTTGCCGATCTCTCACTAGATGAACCAGATTTGAAAAATGATTTGATTATTGATAAATAATTGCCATTGAGGGATTTCGTATTTTTGGATTTTGCACATTACATTAATATATGTCTATTTTGGAATTTCTTTAATATATATACATTTTTTTAATATTTTATATTTGCCGTATCTATGCCGTATCTGTATCTTGAAATTTTCAATATTGCCGTTTCCCGTATCCGTTTCCCGGTGCCGTATCCGTTTCCGTGCAACCTAAGGTGATACGTGGCATCATTACAAGTTGTCACGTCACCAAAATACATAGAGTAGCAATAAATTTAAAAAAAATCTTGCACACAATGTAACGCCGAGTACTTTGTTGCATACTATGATTGTTAGAGCATACATAGTTATACTTCCGTGCACTTAAGCCTTACAAGTAATAAGATGTCGAATACATATGATAGTCACTACTGAACGTTCAATACACACAATAGACCAAAATGATATTGAGAATGCACACAATAGACAACGAAACTATAGTTAAATACATTCCCGTGCACTACAACTTTTACTATAGATACCGACTTCAACTGACTGAGCACATATCATATGGACCCCTACCTATTTGTTCATCCGAAGATTAAACTTAAAGCATCTATCCATCTATCTATAATCTTATATATTAATTATTAATAACAATGAATGTCTATAAACAAGAATCACTCGATTAAGACTGAATAAAGAAAATAACTTTAAACTTAGAATAAAAATCATAAACGCATGAGTATCAAATTATAAGGCTGACGACACAAAAGCGAAACAAATACCTATAAATTTTGGAATCAAAAGATTGAAGCTAAAAGCATTTACAGATTCAGGTTGAAATGGAGAGGTGATCGAAAGTTGTTCCAGAAACTTTTGAGTAAACAGGTGATTAGAGAGGATGTCTTTGCGGTCGGTGTTCAGTTAATTAAGTGAACATCGGTGTATTGGTTAACCGAACTCCAAATGACTTTTAATTATTTATTTTTTGCAAATATTTAAATAATTTCAACATAAACAAAATAAATATTAGAAAAATCAAACAGCCCAACAAAATAACTATGACAATTATTTAGTGACTATAATATTTAGAGTTAATAGATGTAAAAAGACAAACGTTTAAAACAAAAGGAATTGTTGGTTATAAATATCAGAGAAAGTCTCAAAATAAGTGAGGCTGGCCTAATATACTAGTGTACCTCATAAGCTTAACATAAGAACAACTCCAATGGCACCTTTACAAGGTTTTTGTTTAATAGCTCAATTAGAATAAACCTTTAGCTCGAATGGGTAAACCTATTATAAACCTCAATATATATCAAACAGTGGCGGATCTTGAAGACATTTTATGGGGGGCCAAATTAAGTAAAGGGTTTAGTGTCTCGGAATGTATCAAACTTTCACCAAATCTCTATTGTATGTATCCAACTTACAAAACTCAATATTAATGTACTCAACATGTAAAAACCTTGTAAAAACCTTTATATTGATGTACTTTGATGACGTGTCATGCACATAGCATGCCACGTGGTACAAGGAGAGAGTGTGATGGAGGCCCAAGTATTGAAGATCGAGCCCACGTGTTTCTGGAGGCCCACGAGCGTGTAACTAAAAGGGCTGCACGAAAAAGGGCATAACTTGGGCTACAGGGCTCCGTTTCAGGCCCATGAGCAGGCGAATCGAAGCTCGGTTCGAGGCCCACCAAGCCGGTAACCACCATAGGTGGTTAGGCCCATGCTCGAAGCTCAAAAACGGCTCTGTTTGGGAGATACGGCCCATTATATATTTTTCCTGTTCATTTTGGACTTTTGTTTTGGGCTTTGTGTTTGGCCCGTTATGTTTTTTAGGCCCGTTTAAATTTCTGCTTATTATTTAAGCTTTCTTCTTCATTGTAATAAACTCAGTTTTAGTTTTTCAAGAATTTCGATTTTGCTTCCAATTTTGTGAATCAAGGTTCCAATTTTGTGAATCAAAGCATACCCATCCACGGTATTCTTGGTGAATCAACGTGCTTGGAAGAGTTTTTCCTGGTATTCATAAGAATCAACAGGTTTAAACTATTTATCATAATCGTGCGCTATATCAGAGTGACACGTCATCAAAGTACATCAATATAAGGGTTTTTACAAGTTGAGTACATTAATATTGAGTTTCGTAAGTTGGATACACACAATAGAATTTTGGTGAAAGTTTGATACATTCCCAGATACTAAGGCCTTAAGTAAATTGATACAAACATACTTCAACACATGGGCATCGTATAATACTTCAATAGTATTATGCTCTAATTAAGAAGTAGGTCATTGACCATAAGTTATATTATAACTTTGATTACATTAATCAAGTAATCAAGATTTAACTATATATAGAATAAACAACTATTTACGTTTTTTTATTCATCTAAAAGATATATAAAAATCTGTTAGCTGATAGAACTATTAAATAGACAGTTTAACGTTAATATATTATTTCACTATGAATTGAAGGCATCTAACATGTCAACATAACTATAACAATACTCCTATTATTTATTTTTATAATAAGTTTTATGGTAAAAAAAACAGAGTAGTATAGTTTTGTACTTTTGTAGAGCTAGCAAGATGAATTTATTTGTCTTTAGTGAAGGGGTGAAACTGAATATATTTATAAATTTAAGGAGGGTTTTGGTGAAGAAAGGTGAAATTTACACATTGACCAAGTCATATTCTTCATCACTCAATTTTATCACAGATCCTCCATTAGAATTCTACTATAAGTTTTTTTCTTTCTCCCTATATGAAAGAATACACACCTTACATTCTTATAATTTAGAAGCTATATCCCACCCTCGTTCTGTACATGACAATAGTTCTCCTGAAACTAACTAAATCATCTCAATTCTTTATAATTAAGCCCAAAATCTGTGAATATACTATATAACTAGCTCAGAATCTTGGGGGGGCCATTGCACCTTTCTGCCCCTATAAAGATCCTCCTATGACATCAAAGAATCACTAAAATAATATGAAAGAGGGTGTAAATAGGTTTTTGTTTTGTGTAAGAGGTTTGAAAGAATTGAGCTATTAACAATTTCTCTCATCTATGCTTAATATTTTTTAATAGATTTTGAGGTTTAAAATATGTTTATGCATTGGACCAAAATAAGGATGGCAATAACCCGTGATCCGTGGGTACTCGCCTATCATAGATGAGTAAACCCGTGTAATTTTTTTCCTGTTGTTGGGTTACGGGTATGAACTTTTACCCGTTGACCGCGAGCAAGTGAAGGGTATGAACTTATACCCGCGGATAAACCCGACCCGCGAACCTACAAAACACATTATAGATACCTACAAGTGAATTTGTATAATTTATTGCTTATATGTGTATATATAATGGTTAATTTGAACAATACATAATAAAAGTATTCATATAGTGACTAAAATGCATAGTTTTCATGTTTCGAATAGCAAACTTATCAAATGATCAAGAAAAAATTATCAAATAAATTGATAGTTATCGAACTATTAGTTCGCGTATCTTAAATTTTAACACTTTAATACGATTAAATATAATTTGAACATGCTTTAAAGCATTTCTATACATTAAAAATATATAAAATCTTATGATATTTTGATAAAATGTTTATATTATTTAGAACCCGTAGGTTACCCGAGACCCACGGGTCGCGAGTACGGGTGTAAAAATAAACTCGCTAGCGGGTATTCACGGGTTTGCAGGTAAAAAATTTTGTCGCGGGCGGGTAATGGGTTTGGTATATCCGTACCCACAACTCGCGGGTGCCATCCCTAGACCCAAAGCTTTTTATAAGTTAAGCTTTTAAACAAAAACCTTATAAAGATTTGCAAGTGGAGTTCCTCTAAGTAATCTTTTAGCCCAAGATAATATGTCTTCTTCTTCTCAAGACATACCTACGACGGCGGCACGCAGCAACCAAATTGCCATTTCTCATCATCTTTGTTAGACATATATTATGTATTAGGTTAAGCCCGATATATAACGAGCTTTAGGGTTTGGATTAGCAATATATATATATATATATATATATATATATATATATATATATATATATATATATATATATATCTTGATGTAATACATTGTAATATATACAACAATTATTCTGAAATTATATGATATAGTCAAATACCATAATTTTTATTTAATATTATATCCCTATTTTGATCAATTTATGTTGTATTTATTTGACTTTAGATACTCATTATATTAATATCTGCAAATAGGACTTAAACATAAAGCTTGGAGCAAAAATAAAGACATTTGAATCAAAAACTAAAGAAAAATATAAAAGTAGAGTTTTATGGGAGGCTTCACTATTTGAGCCATAACTCTCTCATCCGGACTTTAAATGACTTGAATTTAAAGCCCACGGTCTCTAAACTCATTGGGCTATAACATATCCAATATTCAGCCCGTTTGGAAGAATTTACCATTTGGACTTTGATGTACGTCAAAATGTGCTATTTTATAGTGTTAATTATCCCTTAATTCAATACATTTCTTATGCATTTCATGTGAATAAGATACTCAATTCGTTCATATTTGCATTTAGGAATTATTTGGACCTTGAATTGGAAAAGAAGCAGAAAACGAGTCATTATTGAAGAAAAGGAGGTGAAAATATTAAAGTTGAAGAATGGAGGTCGTTTTGGTGAAAAGTCATATTTTTCAATCCATACGGCGTATGGATGTCCATACGGCGTATGGATTGAGTGAGTCGGGCCGCCAGAGTACGCGGGTTAGATCCATGGGCTTTTCAATCCATACGGCGTATGGATGTCCATACGGCGTATGGATTGATTCGGCAGAAACCCTAAAAAGCCAAAATTATTTCATTTTGAGGGGTTATCACACACTTTTCTTCACAGCCGATTTTTACTTCTCAAAACCCTTAATCTGGAGCATTTGGATGATCAAGAAGCAAGAAGAATTGAAGGCCATCAATTGCTAATTCATTTATTTCCATTTCTCGGTTCGAAAACATTTCTTTCTTTCATTTGATTATGATTTCGGTTATGAATATGAATCTGAGTTTTTGTGATAATATGATTGGCTAATTCTTTATTGTATTTGCTTGGATAATGATACTTAGATTACGGATTGATTATTGATTTGCGGATTTGATTGGATTTATTGAAAGTTTATGTGTTTATTCGAAGAACCTTGGTTATTGAATGATTGTTAGTGATTACCTAACGTGGTTTTATGATTAATTGAGATTGATTTTCTTTTAATTATAAGATTATTGATAATTGTTGATTTAAATTGACGATTGTTGCTGAATATATTGAGTTTGACAGGTTAGGGTTAATAATTGATAATGGTCATTAATGAACGAGATAACTTTAATTAGTTATAGACTTTGTTGATTCAAGTCAAGAGAATAAATCACATGAACGGTGTTGGTTTAATCTAGAATACAATCTGGTGGGCAACATTAAATTGAACTGTTAGTGTGTTAAAATCAACCTTGTGTCTTTCTTGATTGTGTTTATATCAATTTGTCTTGTAAGGGAAGATTGGTTATATTTGTCAAAGCACCAATAAATCCATATGTTAGTAATTCAGTAAGATGATTTCCGGAATCTAAGGAGAGTAATCTAAGCAAATGCATTTCTTTTATCATTTGAATTAAATACTCTGTTAAGTAATTATTTTATCATTTCTTTATTACCTAATTAAGTTTTATTTAATAAATCAATTTTTATAATTGTTTGCCAATTGTCGATCGGAACTAAAACGCCCTCCTCTTTTATTTGTTTTTCTTATTTGTATAAATTTCCATTTTATTTGAATTAATATCCGTTCCCTGTCTTCGACTCGTACTTACCATACTATACTATTACACGATCAGGTATTCTTGCCTGGGTTGTGTATAGTAAGAAGGTATTTCTATTTATAATTTTGACTCTGTTTACACAACATCAAGTTTTTGGCGCCGCTGCCGGGGAGCGGTTTGATTCAATTTGGTAAATTGGATTTTGTTTTCTGTAAATTATTAGTTTTAATTTAATTTTGTTTACCTGTCTATTTGTATTATTTTGTGTTTAGGGATTAATTGTTTAGTTGTTTTGTATTTAAGAGTCTTGTTCTACCATTCGTATTTGGAGGACGATTTTAGAGAATATTTACGATCTCTCTTTGAACCACCCATCGATCAATCAGAACCAGATTTAGAAATGGCAGACGACATCGCCAACATTTCTCTCGAGGAATATTCGAGCAGAAGGCGTAGCGACCTTGGCCCAGGAGTAATGAGGCCCGCGATTGCAGAAAACGTTGAGTTCGAGATAAAGGGACAATTCCTAATGGAGCTTAGGGAAAACCCGTTTCGAGGAGAGGAGAATGACGATGCTAACGAGCACGTGGAGAGAATCGTCGAGATCGCCGATATGTTCAACATCCCTAACATTACATGCGATCAAGTCATGCTCCGAGTGTTCCCAAAAACACTCAAGGGAGCCGCAAAAAGATGGATTACTAATGAACCAGCTGGATCTATCACCACATGGGAAGATCTCCGCACAAAGTTTCTAAAGATGTACTGCCCGCCATCCAAAACGTCGAAGATGATCAACGAGATTCGAAACTTCAAGCAAGACTTTGACGAGTCACTGCACCAAGCGTGGGAAAGGTACCAAGACTTGATGCATAAATGTCCATAGCACGACCTAAACGACCAGCAAATTATAATGGTATTCTACAGGGGAGTGGATCGTGCTACAAGACAGCAATTAGATGCTCAAGGGCCTATCCCGAAGAAGATTCTTAGGGATGTCTTAGCAGCTATTCGCGACCAAGCAAAGCATTCTCGGTTATGGGATGATGATACCTCTAGGAGAAAGAGGACAATTAGCGATGATGATGGACTCGCCGTCATAACTGCCAAGCTGGACAGCATGGGAAGAGACATAAAAAAAGTGACCGAGACTGTCCATGCAATCCAAGTAGGGTGTGACAACTGTGGAGGAACGCATTTAGTCAAGGATTGTCCCAAAATGAATTCTGGAGAAGTGAGAGAGGAAGTTAAATGTGTGGAAAGTCACGGAACCTACTGCCAAGGCAGTGGGGAATTTTTCCTAAGACCATACCAGGAAGGAGGTCGCCAGTTCAGCCAGGCTCAGCCAGAGTTTTTCACTAAGGAACAACCCTCGACAACCTTCCCTGACAAGAAATCCAATTTGGAAGAAATGATGGGGAAGTTTTTGACCGCTAACGAGAAATTTATTGCTTGGTCTGGACAGCGGATGGACACCATTGAAGCATTAGTTCAGAATCAAGGAGCGGCGATCAAGCAAATTAAGGGAACCATTTCTAGCATAGCTAAAGTTCTCCAAGAGAGACCCCCGGGAACTTTACCAGGATTCACCAAAACCAATCCACAAGATCACGCAAAGATAATAACTACCAGAAGTGGAAAGGGTCATGAAACCCTAAGTTTCAAAAGAATCATGTGTCGAAGCTTTTGCCTGAAGGGAGAAGGAAGCGGAGGTTGCTAAAAATCCAAGGATGAACACAAAAGCTGATCAAATTGCTAGGGATAAACAATATGTGAAGGATCATGCACCACCCCCACCTTACCCAGCAGCTTTGAGGCGAGGAAAAGATGAAGCTCATTATCACCAATTTTTAGAGAATCTGAAGCAGGTTCATATTAACATTCCGTTTGTGGAAGCCATTGCCCAAATGCCTAAGTATGTGAAATACTTGAAGGAGCTCTTGACTAATAAGAGCAAATTGGCAGAAGAAGCCACGGTGATGATGAATGAGCGATGCTCAGCCGTGATGCAAAACAAGTTGCCACCAAAAAGGAAGGATCCAGGGAGTATCACTATACCCTGTCTAATTGGTAATTTGAACATTGTGAATGCACTAGCGGATCTTGGGGCTAGCATATTCATTATGCCTTATACTATGTACGCTAGACTTGGGCTAGGAGAACCTAAGTCCATCCGAATGTGCATCGAGTTGGCCGATCACTCTGTTAAATACCCCAGAGGGATGGTTGAGAACATTTTTGTCAAGGTTGATAAGTTTGCGTTTCCCTGCGACTTTGTGATTCTCGACATGGTAGAAGATCCCAAGGTACCTATTATTCTAGGTATACCCTTCCTAGCCACTTCCAGAGCGTTGATCGATGTTTTTGATAGAAAAATAACCATGAGGTTGGGGGATGAGAAGGTCGTATTCAATGTGAATGAATCTATGCAATATCCGAAATCAGTGGATGAGACTTGTTACTTTGCTAGCATGAGAGAATTATCTGAGGATGATGAGAGTTTGCAAAGTTTGAAGGGTGACGTAGATTTAGACCCAATAATTCTTGAAGGATGGACGGGAAACCTCGAGAAAATCCGTGACATCGAAGAATTCGATAAATTGCTCGAGGAAATAGAGACAACTTGCGATGAGGAGTTAGAGAACGAGGGCATCAAGCTAAAGGAGAGTAAAGGGTCAATCTTGACAAATGGAATCTCGATCAAAACGGAGACGCGAATTACTATGCATGGTGTCCAATGTTCGAGAGCCGAGGTGTCGGTGGTTAAATCCTCTTTTGAAGAGCCACCCAAGTTAGAATTGAAAGAGTTGCCGACTCACCTTGAATATGCAAATTTACAGGGGGATTCCGACCTGCCGGTAATCATTTCAGCACATCTTTCAACTCATGAAAGAAAAAGATTTTTCTTGGCTTTGCGACATTACTTTTGGGAAGACCAATTTTTGTTTAGGAAGTGTGCTAGTGATGTTGTGAGAAGGTGTGTTCATGGAAAAGAATGTGCTAGAATTCTAAGTCATTGTCACAATGGTCCTACTAGAGGGCATAAGGGACCTAATTACACATCACGAAAGATGTTGAAGGCAAAGGCACTACCTATAAAAGATGCATGGGTTGTGGTGAAGTTCCTTAAGCATTTGTTTTCACAATTTGGAACGTCAAAGGTTTTGATCAGTGACAGTGAAACACATTTTACGAATGCACAATTGAAGAAAGTGTTAGGGATGAATGCTTATGTTAACGCTCGACTATATATGGAGCGCACCAAGAAATGGCATGATTCACGCTTTAAATCAAATTGTTTATTTGAAAAAGGTGATAAGGTTCTCCTATACAGTTCTCGTATGCATTTGCTTCCTGGTAAGTTGAAGACACGTTGGACAGGACCTTTTGTGGTAGAGAAAGTTTATCCTTTTGGTGCTGTTGATCTGCAAGGTCATTCTGGAAAAACTTTCAAGGTTAATGGAAGTCGTTTGAAGAGATACTATGGTTATTCAAGGGGCTCCAAGCGTGATTTGGAGATGAATTTGAGTTAAGTTACGAAGTAAAATGTCGAGCTTACCGACGTGATAAATAAAAGCGCTTACGGGAGACAACCCGTTATTTTTATTATTTTGTTTTCTTGTTTTTGTTTGTAGGTTTGAACTTTGTGGGTGTGTTCTTTGGAAACCCTCACGAGACTACAACTCGTCCATTCAGGATACTGAAGGGTTTAAAGGCTTGTTGCATACGCTAAATGCAATCGTGTAGCCTACGGAAGTGTGCTGTTGTATATTTTTCTTATATGTATCGCTTTCTAATTTTTTCTTCTTGATCAGGGGAGTTTTCCTGTTTCACTTCTTTTCTATTCCCTATATTATTGTTTTCTTTTGCAATGAGGACATTGCATACTCTTAAGTGGGGGATGGGGGAAAAGAAGTTTGTTTGTCCTTAAGATATGCATGGTAAATATTGAGTTAAAGGACATTCTATGTTAGTCATTTTTCAGCCTAAATTTTAAATTTTAAAATTGTATTCTGCGTAAATTTAGCAAATCTTGTAACATATTTTGAGAATTCAATGGATGAAATGTATCTAATTTTTAAATATTAGATAGTTCATTATGTGATGTATCGATAGGCAATCTTTTTGAAGGTTATTGAGCTATTAAGAAATTTAATACTTAAAGTAGGGATTTTCCTTAAGAGGATCTTTAGCAAGGTATGACTTTAGTCTTAATTCTTATATGATAGCGTGTTATAATCCATAATTTTGAAATCCTAATTATCTTCATTTGGGAATATATGGGTGTTGACTCCTATGTTGTACGTAAGTACAGACCTGGTTTCCGTCAGTATATTTGATAAAAAAAAAGAAAGAAAAGAGTACGAAAGACTCATGAATTGAAAAACCAAAACCAAGTTATGTCGCTCTGTTGTACTGAGGTACAGACCTGTCACCAATGTCTTGGTTTGAAAAATGATTGATTTATTTGGATGTTCATTATTTGGAAAATTGTGACACGTTATTTATATGAGAGTATTTTGCTATTCAGAATCAAGGGTAAAGCCTGCTAGAATAATAAAAGTTGAGCTCAATTTCTGAAATTTAGATTGTTTAAGTGGTCAACAATATTGATAATCGGAGTGAATTGTCTTTTATGTCTAATAATAATGTATTAGAAGTTGTTTCCCTCTTGATTGCTAAGCTTTAAGATAGAATCGATTTTAAGATAGAAATTTGGTTTGACGAGTGTTGTGTAGTATGTAAGTTCTTTTGCATTTTTGTTTGCCGTTCATATGTAAAGTTTTGAATATTTTGAATCAATAGTCTACTTGAGGACAAGTAGGATTCAAGTGGGGGATGTTTGATGAACAACAAAATGTGCTATTTTATAGTGTTAATTATCTCTTTATTCAATACATTTCTTATGCATTTCATGTGAATAAGATACTAAATTCGTTCATATTTGCATTTAGGAATTATTTAGACCTTGAATTAGAAAAGAAGCAGAAAACGAGTCATTATTGAAGAAAAGGAGGTGAAAATATTAAAGTTGAAGAATGGAGGTCGTTTTGGTGAAAAGTCATATTTTTCAATCCATACGGCGTATGGATGTCCATACGGCGTATGGATTGAGTGAGCCGGGCCGCCAGAGTACGCGGGTTAGATCCATGGGCTTTTCAATCCATACGGCGTATGGATGTCCATACGGCGTATGGATTGATTCGGCAGAAACCCTAAAAAGCCAAAATTATTTCATTTTGAGGGGTTATCACACACTTTTCTTCACGGCCGATTTTTACTTCTCAAAACCCTTAATCTGGAGCATTTGGATGATCAAGAAGCAAGAAGAATTGAAGGCCATCAATTGCTAATTCATTTATTTCGATTTCTCGGTTCGAAAATATTTCTTTATTTCATTTGATTATGATTTCGGTTATGAATATGAATCTGAGTTTCTGTGATAATATGATTGGCTAATTCTTTATTGTATTTGCTTGGATAATGATACTTAGATTACGGATTGATTATTGATTTGCGGATTTGATTGGATTTATTGAAAGTTTATGTGTTTATTCGAAGAACCTTGGTTATTGAATGATTGTTAGTGATTACCTAACATGGTTTTATGATTAATTGAGATTGATTTCCTTTTAATTATAAGATTATTGATAATTGTTGATTTAAATTGACGATTGTTGCTGAATATATTGAGTTTGACAGGTTAGGGTTAATAATTGATAATGGTCATTAATGAACGAGATAACTTTAATTAGTTATAGACTTTGTTGATTCAAGTCAAGAGAATAAATCACATGAACGGTGTTGGTTTAATCTAGAATACAATCTGGTGGGCAACATTAAATTGAACTGTTAGTGTGTTGAAATCAACCTTGTGTCTTTCTTGATTGTGTTTATATCAATTTGTCTTGTAAGGAAGATTGGTTATATTTGTCAAAGCACCAATAAATCCATATGTTAGTAATTCAGTAAGATGATTTCCGGAATCTAAGGAGAGTAATCCAAGCAAATGCATTTCTTTTATCATATGAATTAAATACTCTGTTAAGTAATTATTTTATCATTTCTTTATTACCTACTTAAGTTTTATTTAATAAATCAATTTTCATAATTGTTTGTCAATTGTTCGATCGGAACTAAAACGCCCTCCTCTTTTATTTGTTTTTCTTATTTGTATAAATTTACATTTTATTTGAATTAATATCCGTTCCCTATCTTCGACTCGTACTTACCATACTATACTATTACACGATCATGTATTCTTGCCTGGGTTGTGTATAGTAAGAAGGTATTTCTATTTATAACTTTGACTCTTTTTACACAGCATCAGACTTATTCAACTGGCGGCCTGAAGGTCGACCATAAATGATTTTACAAAAAATAAACACTGGATTCGGCAGAAGTTGATAAAAAAAACCCTAATTCTCATAGAGGTTGATTATGAGAGCTTTTAGCACGATTTTGTAAGGAGAAAATCACAAGATTGAAGCTTTTCAGTCTATTGAAGTTTGTTCGTCTTTCCGGTTTGAGTATCGTGACTTGTTTCATTAAGACTATGTTTGTTTTTATGTTACTTGTTCATATTTTTCAAATCTATATGATGTACCAATTTACTATTGTATTCGCTTAGAGGAAAAGACCTAGATGATGGTTTAAGTATTATATACGTTTGGATTTACTCATTCTATTAAAGCTTATTATGTTTATCCGTGGACTCATGTTTGTTTGTAAATGATAGTTGTCTACTTAACATGATTGATTGAATTAAGCTAAAACGGACGTTTTTTAGTTTAATTAGTTGTTTGTGGCTATTTAACTCGTTAGATAATCATAGCTTGAAACTATGACCAGAGATAGGTTAACCCAACTAGCAACTATTGATCTAAAATGAACATGATAGTTATCACCCTAATAATAGGGTAATTATTAGACTATCGTTGACGCGAAGTCGTTATGGTAAATCATAATAAACTATGAGGTTCTTATTGTGTAATTTGAGGTGTACAACGTGTAAAAGGACTCCTAGCGTATTCAATAGAATCTAGTGTATTTCCAATAATTATAGGATTAGTTGACTTTGATAGGATATAATGGTCCAAACGAGCAAATAGATAAACATGATTATCGGAATCTAGAGAAAATAGTCTAAGTGAATACATCTTCTTCTTTAATTGTTCACAACTCTTTGAAATTGTTTGCTTGCTATATAGTGTTTTAATTAGTTACTTTTAATTGCTTTTACTTTTAAATTGGTTTTCTAAACACGTTCGTTCGGAACTAAAATGCCCCCATTGTTTATTGTTTTTTATTATTTTAATTGTAAATTCCGTTTTAATTAGATAAAATTAATGTTTGTTGTGTTTGATACTCATGCTTACTTGTGCTATATTATTTTACAATTTAATTGGGTATTCTTGCATATACTGTGTGATAGTCATAACTTTAGTACTTTCCATTTCATAAATATTAGAAACACTATTTCACACACACCAAGTTAGTGGCGTCGATGTCGGAAAACATTTTAATTTTATTTGTTAATTTGAAATTTTTAGTTATTTGATCCTCCCGAGAAGATTTATCACTAAGGAATTACTGAATTTCTAATATTAATAGAAGCTTTCAACCGGATGTTGGAAGCTGTTACTCGCACGAGTTTCTCTCCAACCGGCGGCTGGACATATTCAACCAGCGGTTGAACCTCTGTGTTAAGATTTTTCATTTTCTGCTTGTTTCTAGATATTTTTTGGTTTGTCTTTTTGTCTACTATTTTTTTCTTTTCTATTTGTTTCATGGATATGTGCACAACTCATAGTATAGATGCGAATATTTTTTGAAACGCCAGAATCGAACCCACCGACTCCTTGATACTTGAGGAGTACATAAGCCAATCTCGTAATGACTTTGGTCCGGGTTTCTTCGGACCAGCGGTTGTTGGAGCTATTGAGTACGAGTTTAATGATCAACTTGGACAAGAATCGCACAAGTTTTATGCAAGGATGAAGCTCAAACACATTTACCCGAGAAAAAGGTGAACTTGGAGGAGATGATGAGTCAATTGTTGACTACAACTATGCAATTCTTGGCAACTTCAAGTAAGAGAATGGAAAAAACCTAAGTAATTGTACGAAATCAAGGAGCTTCCATTACGCGTATAGAGGGGATGGTTCATCAAATCGATAAGTTTCTTCACTATTTTCTTTCCTTTATTACTTATGAGGTTTCTAGTAAATTTGAACAGGTGGAAGAACTCAATATAACAATTGGAGAAGAAAACGAAAACAATATATGTTGCGATTAGATTCCAATCGGCGGTAGGATTAAAATCCACCGGCGGTTGGAGTGTATGCCACAACAGACTTGCTATTTTCTGCAACTGAAGAGCATTGTTCGCAATGTTAGAATTTGGAGATTCACACGTCATTTGAGAATCCTAAACATTTGGATTATTTTTATTTTCAAGATATGTCCAATTTACCTATTACTTTGTATTCGGCTCTAACATATCAAGGAAAGGTGATTTTGTTGCAGATTTTGAGGGGTTTTGTGGCACCACTACTACAAAAGTAAGCTATTAAGGCGCCATTAAAAGGCGGTCCTAAATATATAACAACACTTATCAACTAAAAAGGTGGGGACAAACAACAATTAATGACGGTTTTTGATAGGAAACTAGAGCGGGCAACAATAACCCGCCTTACAGAGAATAAAAGGTGACGGTTTAGAAATCCACCTTACTTATTAACGCAGGCAGAAAAACCTCACCGCCGTATATGATATACGTATTTTGAGCAGGTCACAATACTTCGCCTTTACAATATCTACCTTATATGATATTTGTAATTAACTCTTAAACTCCAAAGACATAAGCTTTTAATTCACTCGCGCCAACAGTTAGGCGTTAAAATAATTTAATAATATACATATAAACTTTAATTAAGAGCCTATAAATAATTGGACTTAAGTTTCAATTTTCCAACAAACATACACATTTTACTCTTTACAATGGAAGAATCAACAACTTCATCAAAATCAGATTCTAAAAGATGTTCTTTACGAGCAAATCGGACAGTTTTAACATGTTACCAAGCATTACAACTTCAAAACACCTTTACTTATCACCTCTCGTTGCAAGGATTAAGAATTATATATAAACTCTTCATGTGACCAAAGACTTGAGTTATTTGTCCATATGATTTAGCATTCCACAGATATATAGTAAGACCATTTGTTGAAATATATATATTACCTAATACACTTTCCAACCCAACCCCGGTTATAAACTATATCATAATACTTTCATAAATGGGCTTTCTATGAAACATTTTACGTAGTCATGGTTAGTAATATTCTGTTACACAAACAGAATGCAATGTATAATTATGAAGCCATTCTATGGCTATCAATATCACTGCCTTTACAATTGCTTACTCTTCAGCAGCAAAACAATCTTTCAAGAAATTTTGAACCAGAGATCGATACTTATCAGGGAACGTTCTGTAATGATCTACATGTGGGGTTGATACAAAGTTACATTTTATTACTTTTCTTTCAAGATTTTTTTGGTGCTCAGCAAATGCTTCGATATTCTGAGATGGAATGAGCTTATCGGCTGTACTGTAAAGGTAGAGTTGTGGATAAAAAGGTTGGTTGTTTGAGAGAGTCGATATTACCTTAACCAGCCTCCTGTCACACAAAGCGTTGTACTTATATTAGTAAGAAAACATTACATCCATCCTATAAACATTATTAAGATTAAGATATTTGGGTCAGAGGGCAAATGTGTAATACCCTTAGCATCAAGGTTGTTAGTTGTTACAATCGTTCAATGGGTAATTACAACTTCCAAATTTGCCAAGAGACAGAACAAGAGCATTATTAGGATTGATGACCACAAAATAAGTCAGGCAATGGTCACCGGATACAGGTAAAGCCAAAAACAAAAAAAGGTACTTACTTCCTTATATCTGGGAATTCAAGAAGAATATTGAAGAACTTTTCAAACATCGTCAGAAGTACAACCTCAATGAACGAAGGTCCTTTCTCCTCTATATTCACATTTGCTGCTCCATTTTGTACCTCCTCAGGAAAATTGACTGCAGAGCTTTGCTTTTTTAGCAAAGCCGAAGTAAATCCACCTGCCCACATCTACAATAAAAAACAGAAAAATTAGAAGAAAAAATATTCCTACATCTGATTTCTTCCATCATCAGAAAACACATAATAATTATCATCTTTCTGTATCAAAGTGGATTACATGACTTTACTAGTTCCATGTTATATGTAGGATGTGAGCTTCGCGGCTAACACTTATATTGCTATGTTTGGGACTGCTTTTGCTTAATCAATAAGCATGCATCAGCCTACTCAAATATAACCACTAATTCCTTTGATTTAAGCACATAAGCAGTTTCCGACAAAATGTTAAACCTTGCTTACTTGCTTTCTAAAAAGTTTGCAGTATAAGCACTTAGATAAGCAATCTCAAACACCCGCTTAAATATGAGCAACACGATTGAAATATAACCTTGGGATCAAGTTCTGGGGCCCCTCCGGAATCAACGACACACCCTTTTATCTTCTCTAGCAACTCTTTTCTATCTTGGAATAAGTTCAAAATATGCCCATATCTGCAAACCCAATCACAAAAACATATAAACACAGCATACACATATTAAACTACACGTAATCTAATGAACAAATGAAAGAACCTACACAAACCAACCAGTATTACTGAACGTGTGAAAGATCAAAAACCTTTCGCTTCCATTATTCTCTTTCTTCTCTAACCACAACACAATTTCATCACTCAACTCCTCAACTCTCCTCTCCATGTTCTTCCCCAAATCAAACCCTAACACATCGTTAACCGACACAGCAAATGTAACTGCATTCATACCTAACACATTATACATTTCAGCATACCTCCTTAAATGTTTCTGTTGTGATCCTAACCATCCTAACACCACTGCAGTCACAATCGGCCGTTTACCGTCCGATACAAACCCTAATTTCGATTCCTTTACATCGTCAATTGCGTACTTCCATTCGAACGATTTTTCAGTGTTTGTTGCGGATGCAATTCGAGCGAAACTATCGATTGATTTCGAAGTATTCAAATTGGATTGGATTGATTGGAATGATGGGACTGAGGATTTAGCGAAATATGAGGGCTTTGAATTGGGGATAAAATTGGGGCTACAGAAGTGAAATTGTGAGGGGTTTCGGGGGAGATTGTGTTTGAATTGAAGGAATGTGTCGATAAAATGGCGATTGGAGGTTTTCATGAGGGTTCTGCTTACTAAGATTTCCATTTTAGGGTTTATGATGATGAAGCGCTAAATCTAGCAGGCGAGATTGGTTGTAGTTACCAACTTACCATCGTTTTCTGATGACTTTAAAAAATGTTATCAAATGTGATGATGCGTGGATCGATTGATTGATTGATTATGAAGTTTCGGATGTTTTCCTGCCTTGTTGGTTTTTATTTGAGATAACACATTTTTTACTAATATTATTTTATATATTCCTCCCTCTCCTCAAAATAAGAAAATTACTCCGTATTTCAGTATTCACGGAGTTTAGACTGGTATCAATGGTTTCTTCGGTTCTACCATACGTCGTCAGTTAGCCGAAGAAGGCAAAGGGTGTGTATATGGGCCAGCTTCATTTTTTTATCGTTAATTATTGTTTAGTGTACGTAAACGTATGTATATTGATAAATGTGGAGCTCAAAAATTAAATGAAGAGATGATTGTTGGTAGTGTTTTTTCAGTCTTTCGTCAGTTTTGGATGTGCTGATGTGGCGCAAGGGAAAAAGGAAGTGACGAAAGCACTGTTGGGAGTGGTCTGAAATTACATTGTTTGATAGTGAAAATACACTTTGCCGTTCAACCACTTCGATAACCCTCGGTTTACTAGGGTGGTTCAAAATACACTTCAACCGCGATATAACAATGTAAGTCGTACTACTCTTAAACGTGATGCCCTTAAATTGTGGAAAGAAGCTAAAAAACAACTAAAATTCGGTTTTGAAAATTTAAATACAAGTGTATCATTAACAACCGACGTTTGGTCGGCTCCTCATGGTTTGCCCGGTTCGTACCTTTGTGTTACCGCACATTGAGTTGATTCCGCAACTTGGCAAATGATGAAACGTACCATTGCTTTTGAAGACTTTGAGTATCCTCACACGGGTCAAAACTTATTTTACATGTTACGAAATGTAATTAAAACGTTTAAATTGGAAGAAAATGTTTTCTCAATCTCTTTTGACAACGCGAGTAATAATACACTCGCCGTTTCAAAATTAATACTAAAATACGCACCACCTTTGAAGGGCATTTTTTATCATAGTCGATGTGTTACACACATCATTAACTTGGTTGTGCAAGCCGGACTAGCGGTTTACGAAGTAGATGAAATAAAAACTAGATACAAATCTATGTTGCAAGACATATTTCAAAAGGGTAAAGCTAGATACAAATCTTATATGAAATTGTGTAAGGAAACGAATTCTATTTTTCTAACCCCTAATTGGGACATGCCCGTTAGATGGAATTCGACCTACCCTATGTTTGTATGTGGTTTACGCCAACGCGATACTTTACAAGTTTTTCATGATCATCTTGTTCAAAAAGGTCTTGCAACACCATTTCCAATGGCATATTGGGATATTATTAAAAAGATAGTCGAATTGCTCAAACTTTTCAAAATCGCGACTACTTTATTATCGGGTGTTTATTATCCAACTAGTCATCTGGTGCTTAATCAAATTTGGTTAGTGACTACAAAATTAAATGACTACCTATATGAACGTCCTTTATTTGAAGAAATGGTGGCTCCCATGAAAGAAAAACTAAGAAAATGTTTTCAAGAAATGTCACCGGTAATTACTTGTTCCGCCGCAATGAACCCTTGTTTGAACCTTACCGGGGTGGAAATGCTTATCGATAACATTTGTCACAATTTGAATTTGAATGACGTGGACCCAATGTTTTCACATAATGCAAAAGCGGATTTTAAAAAATGTTTGGGAGATTTATTTGGCGTATATTTTCAAAAATATAGTTCAACAACACATGTGTCCGGTAGTTCGGCTAACCCAATGTTTTCTTCATCTTCTTCTAGCAATCCAATGCTAAACTTATATAATAGTTTAAGACAAGAAAACCATAAACGGGCAAGGGGGGAAAGTAACCAATACACCACTAGCGAATTTGGGAGATATACCGGAACGGATTTTTTGTCCACTATTCTACCCAATGAGTTCGAACAATTTGATATTTTGGCTTGGTGGAAAGAGAGGGAATCTTAATTTCCCGTTCTAACCATCATGGCCCGAGATTTACTAACCGTCCAAGCTTCTATGGTAGCTTCGGATTCCGCATTTTCTCTTAGTGGCAGGGTATTATCTATACGAAGAACAAGACTCATACCGGTCTCCTTAGAGATGTACAATTGCTTGAAGGATCACTTGGATGTCGCGGAACGTATACAAAATGTTTCTAGTCTTGAAGATGAAATGAAATACGAAGAAGATATACACAATATGGAGGTGGAAGAAGGTGTGACAATATCACTTTCCGACGAAGAAATTGCTCTTGATTAAGCTTCGCGCGAGGCTACATCCGAAGAAGATTTCGACTTTTGAAGACTTTGAAGATGTTTGAAGACTTGAAGATGTATACAAGTTGAAGATTATGAAAATTACAAAGATTATGAAGACTTTTTTCTATTCGATAATATTTTCAAGAAGACTTAGAAGACTTTTGTTTAAGTTATTATTCAATTATGTTTGTATTACTAGTGTTCTACGAATTCAATAAAAAAAATTTGCTCCAAACATTGTTTTTCCTTAAAAAGCCTAACGCTCGAACCATTTTGATTTGGGAGTTGATAAATGTAAGAAAGTTTTTACTAAATTCACGGAAAAGTACAACTCTTTATGCTCACGGTACCACTTTTTATGCACATATTTCCTTGCATTTAGTAAGAACTTCCTTGAATATATCAGCTCACTTTGAATTTTATAGACTTTTTTCGATTCAATAATTTTTTTAAGAAAACTTAGAAGACTTTTGGCTAGGTTATTGATCAATTGTGTTTCCATTACTAATGTTCTACCAACTCAATGATTTTTTTTTTACCCAAACGTTGTTTTTCCTTAAAAAGCTTAACGCTCGAACGTGTTTGAATTATATAGACTTTTTCGATTCAATAATTTTTTTAAGAAGATTTAGAAGACTTTTGGATAAGTTATTGATCAATTGTGATGCCCTTACTAATGTTCTACAAAGTTGATAAAAAAATTTGGCCCAAACGTTGATATTAATTAAAACGCTTAACGCTCAAACGTTTATGAATTATATAGACTTTTCCGATTCAATAATATTTTTAAGAAGATTTAGAAGCATTTTGGTTATGTTATTGATCAATTATGTTTCCATTACTAATGTTCTACAAAGTTAATGAAAAAAATTTAGCTCAAACGTTGCTTTTCCTTAAAACGTTTAACGCTCGAACGAAAATACCATTTTTATAAAAAAAAAACCGGTTTGAAATCGGTTTTGAACCCAAACCGGGTTGAACCCTACCCTAACCGGTTTGGGTCGGGTTGGGGTCTTGGGGTGTCAAAACCGGGTTGAACCCGAACCGGTTTTGGCCAAACCGGTTTTGACCAAGTTTGACCAAAACCGATTTCGGGTTGGGTCGGGTCGGGTTTGCGTGGAACCGGTTTTTGTGCAGGACTACTCCAACCTATGCACACAAGGAGTAGTTTTTAATATTATATTATATGTTACTTATTTAATTTAGGTAATATTTTCTTTTTCTTTTATAACTTTTTATATATAATGCTTAGAATAATTCTGAATATATATTTATAATCAGTGTAATTTTATCTACATTTCGATATAAATTTTATCGTCATATGATATATATTTAAAGAACGTATTTTTTTGCCTCGAAATCAACTTTTTTTATTATCAATAATGTAGATAAAAATAAACTGGTCGTAGTGGTATATTTGATTTAATACAAAAGGTTATATAAAAAAAGTTAAAAGCTAAAAACACAATAGTACATTATTAACATTATTTGAATATAATTTACATTTTAATATTAATGCCCATGAATGTTTTTTAGGTTGTATTCGACCTGCATACTTTCAAACCTCCATTATCAATAACAACGATTAAGGGTCTGTTTACACGTATCATTTTATTACATATGTAATTATGTGAATAGTAATGTTCTAATATATATTAAAAGTTTATTATAATTTTAAAGTTTGTAGGTGTTTATAGTTCAAACATAATTCAGCTGTCAACACTTTGTGTGATCGTGGTGGTATTTACCAACATTGTTAAAGATTTAAATACTTAATTGAACATCATTGTGTTGTTACACACAGACGCATTATTACACGTTAATATGCCCAAACATTTGTTATATGTTAACATCTTCTATGCAAATAGAGTTGTATATGTACATTAACTTTACGATATTACTGAGATTTTTATATGACATCCATTTAACTGGACAACGTCCGGGTTAAATACTAGTTGGAAAGGTGGACAGATATTTTGAGAGTTATTTGAAAACAGATGAAATATCTAACTTATGGATCCTTTATTATATTATTGAAGTGTTAACTATAATTGTTTAGTGTATGGATTTAACCTACTAGTCCCTCCGTCCCATCGTAAGTGTCTACCTTACTATTTTGAGTTATCCCAAATAAATGTTCACTTTCATATTTTAACCATTCGAAAGAGACTTTAGTGGGTAGATTTGTTATTTGATTGGTGAAAATTGTAGTTAGTGGAGAATCCTAAAACTATGTGCAAAGTTAAAGTGGACACTTGAGATGAGACGGATGGAGCATATTATATGTATATACTTCTTCTGTCCTAATTTGTATGTTCATATTTCCTTTTTGGCTGTATCAAATTTATTGTCCACTGTCAAATATAGAAAAGAACTTTGATTAAGTTTATCATTTTATCCCCATTTGAAATTAAAATTACATAAAAGGTAATGAATATTTAATTAATTAGTCAAAGGCAATAATGCAAAAAGTATGGAGTAATGATTATATCTATAAAACTGCACGTTTTTGTCCGGTAATAATTTTATTGGACGGAGGGAGTAACTTACAAAAAAAACATCATTTCATGTGGCCAAAAACATGCAACATAACGCCTTTAAAAATCGAATACATATAATAGAAGGTTTTAGGTTAAATGATAATATACAAAAATCCCCAACTGAAAGGTTCTCTACATTTTAAAACTATAAATCCTATTCAAGATTGTCGATTTTGGATGGTACCATAGTGATCTAGCATGTAGGTGTTGAACATCAATGTTTATAACTTTCTTTTTCGGTTTTTCCTAGCGTTACGATGGAGCTTAAATAAATACAAGTTTATCATGAATAACAATTGTTTTGTAGACATTGAATATGAAATATTGTATCAATATACATTATACACACGTGAAGGAATAACATCTTTGCTGTTTTTCACAGACGTGTTTGCATTGAAGGTAAAACATATATAATTTCGACCATTTGCATACGTCTTTCCATTTAGTAGTAATACAGCACGTACATTGTTACACTACTATGTTAAAGTAATAGTATTTCGTTAGCATGTTTGCTCCATTTTTACTAATATTGTAATGTATCTGGCAACAAATATATCATTAAGTTTTTAAAGATACTTGTACTCCTTCAACATGGTTTGATTAATTGATGAGTTGATGACACCAAAATCATCTATATACGTATACCTTTTTTATAACTTTTTAAATATATTACTAATATACAAAGTTTTACATCATGCCGTCGATAAACTTTCAACATCTATTCACATAATCACAACATAAAATTTATTTATATATATATATATATATATATATATATATATATATATATATATATATAGCAGTGATCTAGGGGAAGTAGCAAAATAGAGGGAAGAGGGAAGTGAATCTGAGCCATCCATTTCATCCTTTTAAAAAAACACATGGAGGGTAGTCTAGTCATTTAACAAATGCCTTAATTAAAACATAAAAAAAAGAAAGAAAAAAGAACGGATGAATCATTCTGCGCCTCTGCATGAAAAAACATCAGTTTCAATTCTCAATTAGGGTTTCCAATTTCTTGTGGGCGTCTGAAAATAACATATTCATAACGTAACAAAATTAAAGCAATCGAACAACAATCAGATACATAAACACAATCTATATGTAACAGAATGATGTATTCTTTGCCAGAAATGGTGTGAAGAAGATTGAAATCGATGATATGAAGAAGTTGAAGCTTTTGAATCAATTCGACGAGGTTTCATTCCGACTAACGAATGCTTGATTTAGCTTGTTGTGCGGATTCAAGTTGACGCTGCAACTCGAGTAATTCTTCATCCATATCTTTGCTTGTTTTCAAAATTCTGTGATTTGTTTTAGTATCTAATTGTTTCGGTTCTCGTCAATTTTCAAACAATTCATAAAAAAGGAGATTCATCAATGGCGGCAGGTTCATTGGATAAAGGGAAAATAATTGCATAAAGTGATAAAGAAGTATCAAAGCAGAAGAGAAATAGGTGAGAAACAATAAACATGAAATATTCATTAGAGTTTATTTTTATTTTGAAAGTTGATGATTATTAGTGAATATTTACCGATTGTTAATGAATTAAATAATTGTGGTGAGAAACAATGCATACTATTAGTACTCATCCGCGTGAGTGTGAACATATATAGATATACATCACTACGATGTAAACAATTGTTAACATGCATCACAGTGTATACTATGAGTACTCATCAGTTTCAACGTAAACATGTATCAATATACATCACTACAATATGTTAACATGCATCGCAGTGCATACTATCAGTGTTCATCAGCTTGTATGTTAACATGTATCAATATACATCAATACGAATCAAACTTATGTTAAGATGCATCATAATACATACCATTTGGGTCAGAATACTTGTAGATGGATAAGGTTGACTTTTTGAGTCAATTTAAAAAGTCCAATTGCATGTTTCTTGATTCATGGTTTCTTAATGAATTGGTAAGGAGATTAGCAATTCAAAAATATGTGGGCTGTGTTATTTCATTTGGTCATATGGGCTTGAGCGTGTTGACTGAGCCTTGTTCTATTGACCTTGTTTTGGGTTTAATAGTCAAGGCAATTGGGCAGAAATTTGATGGTATTGATAGACATGGACTTGATGTTGAAAATGATTGGATCACATGTATTGAAGACTGAGTGCAAGTCTGTTTGGGATTAGGGTGGTGATTGTGGACTTGAAGACATAAAGATGGAAAAGCTTGAAGACCTGAAGACGTTTTATTTTTTTTGTTTTCTAGGAAATACCATAAAAATGATCATGGTTGTATAAATGGTCATTTTAGTTTAAATTTTGATAATAGATATGGCCATTTTAGTTTTGTTAAGTTTGAATGTAAAAATGGCCATTTTAAGTCTAGTAATAGTATAATAGTAGTAATAGGTTATTTTGCAAGTGTTTGGGATGTTCACTAAAAACATACCCTCAGGCATGGCCGTTGTAAACGTGTAATTATTTGTTTTTGGTTGTTATAAAATTTTTCCGAGGTATTGTTCCCTTTACCAAAAAAAGACTATTTGTATTCAACCATCTGCTTATAAAATTAGGATGTCTTGTATGTTGCATATTTTTATACACTTGATTTTAAAATTTAATATGTATGACATTCAGATGAAGCAATTCATCAAAATAGAAACATGTTTCCACATGTACTTCATTGATGGCTTCTTTGGTATGTTCTATCCATTTATGTTAATCTAGATTCATGATCAATTTCTTTGAAGATATGTAGCATTGTTCTATCCATCACAATATATGCTAACATGTATCGATATGTATCACTACGATGTGAACCAATGTTAACATGAACCCAAGTGCATACTATTAATACTATTAATACTCATTAGTTCGTATGTTAACATGTATCAATATACATCAATACGATGTAAATTTATGTTAAGATACGTTACAGTGCATGCTATTAGTACTCATCATCTCGTATACTAACAGATATCGATATACATCACTACGATGTAAACTTATATTAAGATGCATCACAATGTATACTATTAGTACTCATCCACGTGAGTGTGACCATATATCGATATATATCACTACGAGGTAAACCAAATGTTAACATGCATCACAGTGCATACTATTAGTACTCCTTAACTCGAATGTAAACATGTATCAATATACATCACTACAATGTGAACCAATGTTAACATGCATCCCAGTACATACTATCAGTGTTCATCAGCTTGTATGTTAACATGTATCAATATAAATCAATAGGAATTAAACTTATGTTAAGATGCATCACAATACATACTATTAGCACTTATTAACTTGTGTATCAAAATACATCACTACATTGTAAACCAATGTTAACATGCATCGTAGTGCATACTATTAGTACTATAGACAGCAGAAACGATGAGATCAGCAGAAACTATGAAGGCAGCAGAAACTTTGTATCAGCAAAAACTATCGCCAGTAGTTAAACACTTAGAGCAGCAAGAAATATACCAACATCAGAAATATAGAGAGCAGCAGAAACAAGAAGATCAACAGAAACTTTATAGCAATTGAAGTAACACAAACAACAGAAAACAAAACAAGGAGATCATATATCGATATACAAGAAGATCATCGTAGTGATGTGAAACTTATGTTAAGATGCATCACAATGCATATTATTAGTACTCATCCGTGTGAGTGTGAACACATATCGATACACATCACTACAATGTAAACCAATGTTAACATGCATCATAGTGCATACTATGAGTACTCATTAGTTCGAAGGTAAACATGTATCAATATACATCACTACGATGTGAACCAATGTTAACATGGATCACAATGTATACTATTAATAATCATCAGCTTGTATGTTAACATTTATCAATATACATCAATACGAATTAAATTTATGTTAAGATACATCAGAATACATACTATTAGTACTTATCATCTCGTATGTTAACATGTATTGAAATATATCACTACGTTGCAAGCCAATGTTAACATTCATCGCAGTGCGTACTATTAGTACTCATCAGCTCGAATGTAAACATGTATCAATATACATCACTACAATGTGAACCAATATTAACATGCATCACAGTGCATACTATCAGTGTTCATCAGCTTGTATATTAACATGTATCAATGTACATCAATACGAATTAAACTTATGTTAAGATGCATCACAATACATACTATTAGCACTCATTAACTCGTATGCTAACATGCATCGAAATACATCACTACATTGTAAACCAATGTTAACATGCATAGTAGTGCATACTATTAGTACTTATCAGCTCGAATGTAAACATGTATCAATATACATCACTACGATGTGAACAAATGTTAACATGCATTGATGTGCATACTATTAGTATTCATCAGCTCGTATGTTAATATGTATCAACATACATCAATACGATGTAAACTTAGTTAAGATGCATGACAGTGCATATTATTAGTACTCATCCGCTAAAATATTAACATTGTTGGGTTTTAAATATCCAATTCATTAGTGCTGCTCATGCAATATTAATGATGATACTACATTGTTACTACTGCTCGTACAAGATTACTACTGATAGTACAATATTAATGATGCCAAGTGTACTTCAAGATTAGTGCTGCTAGTGAAGAACCAATTATTAATAATGCTTATGTAACAGTTAGTGGATTGTAAAAGGAATAATATATTATTATTCCTTTAGATAGTGCATCGTGGGTTATAAAGTGCAGCATGAGCTATATATTTAAATTCGAAATCCACTGCAGAACCTGATGGTTTTTCCAAACAGCAGCAACAAATGGATCACCGTGTCTTCGTTATTCAATGAATATTATTTATTTTTGAATTTGTGATTCAAGACATATGTTTCTATATCGCGTAAATATTTCATTGTGATCGGATGTTTCTATAGGGAGATATGAAAATTCAAAGCTACTGCTGTTAGTTTGTGTTTGTTTTCGCGCAGCTGAAGTCAAATATTTAATGTTCATTTGTTAGCCGTTGGATCGACTTGATTTTTGGCTTTGATGTTAACGAGACGTTGATAGACTTTATGTTAAAATTTGAGCCTCATCAGATGTGTCATCAAAGAGATATTCACTTCTGAAGTTTCTGCTGTTCGATATAGTTTCTACTGTTCGACATAGTTTCTGCTGTTCGACATAGTTACTACTGTTCAACATAGTTTCTGTTGTTAGACATAGTTTCCTCTGATCGACATAGTTTCTACAGTTCGACATAGTTACTACTGATCGACATATTTTCTACTGATTCGAAGAAGTTACTATTATTCGCGAGTTAGTGCTGATAATGCAAAATTAAAACTGCTCCTTATGTGGTTAGTACTACAATGTAAACCAATGTTAATAACATGCATCACAGTCCATAGTATGAGTACTCATCAGCTTGAATGTTAACAAATATCAATATACATCACTACGATGTAAACTTATGCTAAGATGCATCACAATGCGTAGTATGAGTACTCATCCATGTGAATGTTAATTTTTAACATATATCGACACATACAAATATTAAAAACCTTTTAAAAAGATTTATACATTTTTTAATACTAATATTATCATTCCAGCTTAATTTTGTTTTAAGAAATTTAAAAATAGAAGAACAAACCAACCTAATTAGACAATAGAATTCAGAATACAACCAACCTAGTT
Organism: Pseudognaphalium luteoalbum; assembly: GCA_963422505.1. NCBI lineage: Eukaryota > Viridiplantae > Streptophyta > Magnoliopsida > Asterales > Asteraceae > Pseudognaphalium > Pseudognaphalium luteoalbum. Next base: position 87,836,534 of record OY730197.1, read on the forward strand.
AATTAGTTTTCTACGTGTTCATTTTTTGCCATCAACGAGGATCTCATTTTATTCACAAAAGGTAATCTTATTTTCATAACACAAAAAGAACACCTTTACATTTAATCCGTCTTCTACATAGATTATATTAGGTAAAACTAAAACCTAAGTATATAGTAAAATTGATAGTCAAATGTATTCAACAATTATTTGGTACTTATTCTAAAACTATATTCTAAACTATCACCATTGTATAACAGCAATGAATGTGTTCAGATCACACTAGTCAAGTAAAATAATGAACTCATTAGTATTCAATACCAATACTAACTTAAAAACCGACTATTAAGATGAGTATCAACACACTATAATCTAAAATAACAACCATATAAAACGTTGATTGTGAATACATAACAAATAAATCAATTAAAACTGTGTGCGATGACCTTGATAGCCTCTTCATAGCAAATTCTTGTCTCTCATTTAGAATTCCCTGTAAATAAAATAGTTTAACTTCATATATAACAAGAGTTAATTAAAAGAATGAATGCCCAATATCCTTAAAATTCCATTGTTAATCATTCTTGAGTGGACTAACATTACCTTGGTTATTTAAAAAGAATTTCACCATAAAAAATATATGAGGTTATATACAATAATGAAAGTATTCTTCACGTGAATAAAATTTCAAATTCATGAACTTTATCAAGTAATGAACACCATTGTTTATACGATGCATTTGCAAATCATCAAACTTGATTATATAATACTTCCCATTCATAAATTTGCATCTGACACTAGCATCACAACCTGTCTTGATAGATGACGATTTGCAATTACTGACCTTTTTAACACGCTTTTTTTCGTTTATGTGCAGGTTCAACAATAGCTTTAGGAACAACTTTTAAAGTATCAACAATTAACTTCTAAGAAAAATCAAATCTATTACACCTATAAACTTTATACTTCACAGACCCATCTCTAAACCTATTATGTGATAATCTCTTAACATCAAAACCACTAACCTCAGCATATGATTCATAGAAATTGAAACAATGATCATAAGAATTGAAAACAAAACCAAATTTGGGTTTAAACAAACCAGGAACAATAGAAAACCATAATTTTGAGGCATTTGAATGTTCTAGTTCAAATGATGAAAGAACATGCCTCTTTTTAACTGAGCTACAACCTAATAATTAAATAAGATAACAAAATTCATCATAATGTTCGACAAATAAACTTATGTTAAGATGCGTAAATTTGTGATATACTCATATACATCACTACGAACTAAAACTTATGTTCAGATGCATCTAAATGCATACAATCAGTACTCATCCACATGAGTGTTAATATGTATCGATATACATCACTACGAGGTAAACCTATCTTAAGATTTATCTAAGTGCATACTATTAGTAGTCATCCACATGGAAATAAACATGTATCAATATACATCACTTCGATGTACACCTATCTTAAGATGCATCATAGTGCATACTATTACCAATGCAAGAAGAACAAATTGATTCTTTAGTCATTCCGCTCACAATTTCTAATAGGAGAATTCTATAAATATTGATGTGTTTTATCTGTGAGGTTATGGTAACACGCCATGCTAATTTGAGAGCATATATACTGAAATTTGTAAAGCTAACAGAGAATGCAATAATATAAATCAACATAGATACTTTGGTAAATCAAGGCTTGTCAAACAAAGAAATCAACAAAAAAAAAACTGAACTTTGAGTTAAGTATAAACCTCCTAATTAGTTGTGAAGATCATAGACATGCCACCAACAGTCATTGGACTACCTTTTAATGAGGGATATGATTGTTCAAGATTTTAATAGCTGCATAAATGCATCCATGTCTATATCCAACCAAATCCTTGATAGATCACGCGTAGCTACTAGTTCCGCATTTCTTTTATAAGCAACCTATATATTGACATAATAATTAAAAGAAAAAAGTTCATTATCAACATATTAACTTACAAATGATTTAGAAACTATAGAAGTTGGACCTTAGGTTTCATTCATTAATTCAAACTCAATAGATAGTTGGATACATATCAGAGATAGATAACATTCGTTACGAGTCATATTATCATTATTTCAGATCAGCATCATATTTCATATCAGCATGAACAAAGAAGTTGCAACATTAAAACTTTACTTTAAGAATAACTTACTGGATCAGGAACACTTGAATTAGATTCTAATGCAACATTGGAACTAGAATTCATCATAGGAGCTGCAAAAACACAATTACACAGTTAAAACCTAAAAAACATAAAAACAAACATATATTATTAACCTAAAGATGAACAATACAAATCAACAAAACGGAATCAAAACATGTATGTACAATCAAAACAGAAAGAATCAAAAGAAAAACAAAAACAATTGAAATCGATGAATAATCTCAACAACAAACCATTGAAAACAAAATTAAAATATAAAATACAAAAATCAGCAACTCATTGACCTAGAATTGATAATTAAAGTGAACTTAGTTGAATGAATCGATTAACCGTGTATTACTGATTACAAGAATCGCGTTTAGAAAAATTAGACGTGGAATCTAATTAGTACGTGATTGTTGCTATATCTGTTTAATTTACAACATCAATATTTTATTACATTATAAAGGAGAAAGTGAAATGACGAAGTTACCCTCGTCCCTAAAAACAGAATCAAACGCAGGTTCATGGTAAGAGGTTGCACCAGACAATTTCATATCAAATGGATGGTTAGATGGTCACTTCCCCCTTCCCCACAAAAACACCCATTCCTTCTGGATCATGCCACTATATATATATATATATATATATATATATATATATATATATATATATATATATATTGGGGGAAGGGGAAGCGTTAGTATTCAATAAGAAGCATATTACCTTCACCCATACAAATCTAAAAAAAAAACAAACTGAAATTTAGTAAATGTTAATCAGAGTTGATGCTATGAATGTTAAGCTTTTTTGATAAATTCTTTCTGCAAGTTATAACATTGATTTATGAATATTAGATCCAAATCCGTTAATATGCATCGCGGTGAATATTAGTTAGTATGCATTGTAATGAATATTAACAATAAAAATATTTTTCAAATAATGTGAAGTTTTATTATGCATTGTGATGCATATTAGTTGACATTCATCATAGTGAATATTAACAATTTATTAAATAAATATTCATCAACTAATGTTATGACTTAAAAATGAAATTCATTCGTTAAAATATTCTTTGTAACATCGATTTTGATTACTATTTACCGGTAAAAATAATTTTTTATTGACTTTTTGATCGATTATTGTAATATGATTCTTAATGAATAATAACGCTTTCCCCTTCCCCAAAAAAGGCACTTCCCTCTTGAGCACTACCCTCACTATAACAAAAAGGCTATTTGTTCACACTTTTTTTCTTCACAATTTTAAAAAGTGTGAACTTTTTATTAAATTTCTCACACTTATGTATAAATTTATAACATTTATAAGCGTAATATATCATCACATTTTCAAACATAAAAGTGTAAGGGAAAAAAAGTTCACACTTATTAATGTGTATAAACATAAACTTGATCACACTTAAAATTGTAAAGTAAACTTGTCACACCTCATTTCCTCACACAAAAGAAGTGTGAACAAATTGAGTGTCACAAATTTAGTTTAACGCTTTTAGGTGTGATCAAGTTTATATTTGTACACACCAATAAGTGTGAACTTTTTTTTTCCATACACTTGTATGTGTGAAAATGTGATATTTTTCACCCTTATAAATGTCAAAAATTTATACACATTTATAAGTGTGAAAAATTGAACAAAAAAATTCACACTTTTTAAAAGTGTGAATAAATAACTTTTTTGTTGTAGTGCATATATATACATATACATATATATATATATATATATATATATATATATATATATATATATATATATATATCATAATGAATTCAAAGTTATGTACTTGTAATAAAATTTCATTACCTAGATCTATAGTAATTGATGGTTATGTCCATACTCCTACTATGCCCGTATACGACTCTAAGCTCACTATCAAGGATTCAAGGTATCATACCCCTCTTGGACTCCCTTTAAATCACATTCTATATTCCCTCACCAAATCCTAACTCTCACACAAGTTTCTTAATTATTGTTATCTTCGTACATCAGTAGTAAATGTCAAAAAGATGATACTCCATACAAAAGTCAAATATTATTTACAAGCTAATCCGACCCGATTTAACATGTTACCAACCATTTTAACTTTAAAACACCTCATTGATCACCACATGTGGACTCGTTGTAAGGATCTTTTTAATATTATATGAAAACTCCTCCTCAAGTGACCAAAGACTTGGAATTAATTTATCCATTGGAAGGACATTAAAAATGATTTAGCATTCCATATATACAAGGTAAGACCATCTCTTGAAATATAGAGGGTTTATTGTTTCGTTATGTATTAAACTTTACACTTTTTACTATTGTATGAGTCGAAGTTTGAAAACTTCTATCGTATGTATTGAACTTGTAAATATGGTCTATTGTATGTATTATTTCCTTTTTGGACAAGGCCAATTTTTTTTTTGCCTTACCCAAAAAGGAAATAATACATTCAATAGACCATATTTACAAGTTCACTGTAATGAATCAATAAGCCCAAATATAAATGTTACCTGGCTACACTTTGCAACCCAAATCCGATTATGAACTAAAAGCATATAACTTTCATAAATGGCCCCGCCGTGAAACATGGTACGCAGGCATGGTTAGTAGTATTCTGTTACAAAGAGAATTCAATGTATAATTAAGATGCTATTCTATGTCTGTCAATATCATCGCGTTACATTGTACAATTGCTTACTCTCAGCAGCAAAACAATCTTTCAAGAAATTTTGAACAAGACATCGATACTTATCAGGGAACGTTCTGTAATGATCTACATGTGGGCTTGATACAAAGTTAAATTTTGTGACTTTTCTTCCAAGATTCTGTTGGTGATTGGCAAATGATTCAATACTCTGAATTGGAATGACCTTATCGGCTGTACTGTATAGGTAGAGTTGTGGATGAAGAGGTTGGTTTTTTGAGAGAGTCGATGTTACCTTTATCAGCCTCCTGTAACACAAAGCATTGTAATTATAGTAGTAAAAACCAATCCGGCCATCCTATAAACATTAAGATACTTGGGTCAACTGCTATTTCAACAATACCCTTATCATCAAGGTTATTAGAATCACTAAATGGGTACCCACAATGTCCCTTGCCAGGAAACAAAACAGGATCATTATTAGGATGGCCAGGGAAAAAAGTCCGGAGACAGTCAGGGGGATACCAGGTAAGCCAAAATGGCTCGACTTTCCCAGGGTAGCATGAACAGAGATTCCTCTCTGTTTACCCGTTACTAGTGGGAACTAAAAAACGCTGGGTAATATTTCAAGACTCTAAATAATAACAGATTATAAGATTTTTGTAGGATATAAGTAATGATATCAATATTGTAAGAATGGACATATAGGTTGCTTAAACTCCAAATTTTCATGGGAAAATCCCAGGTAGAAGCTGTTACAAAGTTTTATGGGACACAGGGAGTAGACTGTTCTACATTTCTAAACTAAAACGTTGTTAGTAGCTACAGCCAGATATGTCATGTACAAGTAAATTTTGCCCTTCAATAATTACACATTATAGAAATGTCTAATAACAACAATAAACACATTATGAGTGCCAGAGGTGGCAATAATGACTATTCAGATTATTTCTTTACCTTAATTATTTGTTTACCTCTAACACGGCAAGCAGGTAAAGGGAACATAGATCGAGCCACAGCCCAAATTGATGGACATAAGGACTAAACGTCACTCAATGTAATTTTAAATCATAAAACCTCCTAAGTAGTTTTATTGAGAAATATTATGTTATACTGAAATTATAAAGTTTTTATCATCATAGTTTTCACACCAACTAATCATCATAAAGAAGTAAGAACAAAAAGTGTACTCACTTTGACTGGTTACCCAACCTGACCACCCCCACACAAAGAAGTAACTAACCAGCTCCACTTGTGACGCTATACAAATGAGTAACTTGAACTTCTTAATTCATTTAGGAAACAGAAACTTGCAATGTATATCATGGTAAAAGCTATAATGAAAATTATTGGAAGCTTCACGAGACAATTATCCGTGTTAAGAAACTGGAATATCGGTGATTTGTTGGTAATAACTAATAACAGTGATGACATAAAATTTTTAAAAATGAATAACCACAAACAGGTACTTACTTCCTTATATCTGGGAATTCAAGAACTTTTTTGAAGACCTTTTCAAACATTGCCAGAAGTACAACCTCCATAAACGAAGGTCCCTTCTCCTCTGTATTCACATTTGCTGCTCCATTTTGTACCTCCCGGGAAGAATTAACCGCAGAGCTTTTCTTTTTAAGCATAGCCGTAGTAAATCCAGCTGCCCACATCTACAACAAACAGATAAATTAGAAAGAAAAAAAATCCTACAAAATTACTTTATACCATCATCAGAAAATATATTATAGTTATCATATTTCAGTATCAACATGCATTACCTGACTCCACTAGTTCCAACTTATATGTAGGATGTAAGCTTCTCGGGCTAACACGTATAATGTAATGTTTGGGATCGCTTATACAATAAGCATCCATCAACCTACTCATATTTGTTTCACTAATTCTCTTGATATAAGCAAGCAAGAAGTTTTTTAATGAGATGTTTGGATTTGCTTATTTTCTTTATTAAAGTCTGCAGATAAGCAATTAAATAAGCGACCCCAAACACCCCCTTACATATCAAGATTTCACAGGTAACATAAACTACACAAATGAAAGATATAACCTTGGGATCAAGCTCTGGGGCGCCTCCTGAATCAACAACACACCCTTTTATCCTCACTAGTAAATCTTTTCGACCACCCAGTAAGTTCAAAATAACGCCATATCTGCAAGCTCCATCACAGAAACAAGTAAACACGACATACACACAAACACACACACATTGCCTAACGCATAATCCAATGAACGAACGATTTAACATACGTAAGCCAACCGGTATTACTGAACGTATGAAAGATCAATAACCTTTCTCTTCCATCAATCTCTTTCTTCTCTAACCACAACACAATCTCATCACTCAAACTCTCAATTCTCCTCTCCAAATTCCTCCCCAAATCAAACCCTAACAAATCATTAACCGGAGCAGCAAACGTAATTGCATTCATACCTAACACATTATACATTTCAGCATACCTCTTTAAATGTTTATGTTGTGATCCTAACCAACCTAACAACACTACAGTCACAATCGGTCCTTTATCGTCCGAAACAAACCCGAATTTAGCATCACTTACGTCGTCAACTGCGTACTTCCATTCGAACGCTTTCGAATTATCTCCGGATAAAATTCGAGCAAAACAATCATTCGATATCGGAGTGTTGAAGTTGGGTTGAACCGATTGGATTGAGGATTTAGTGAAAAGTGAGGGTTTTGAATTGGGGGAAAACTTAGGGTTTGACGAGAGTGAGAGGGTGGTGAGAGGAATGTAATGACGAGAAACGTGAAATTGCGAGGGGTTTCGGGGGAGATTGTGTTTGAATTGAAGGAATGTGTTGATGAATTGGCGATTGGTGGTTTTCATGAGTGATCTGCTTACTGATAATTCCATTGCAGAAATTAGGGTTTATGAAGAGATGATGATGATGACGATGAAGATGAAATTGGATGAAATTATGAATGTTGCCGGAGGAATTGGTATTATCGTTTCAAATGCTACAACAGGAGGTGCTACAATGAAGTGACTACCAAGTTTTGTTTCGGATGTTATTCTGCCTTCAACATTAACGACACATATTTGACTTTTAAAATATACCGTAGTCAATACGGAGTAATTAATTAATTTTGAACTAGAAAATTACTAGTACAATGTAGCGGTTACGAATAAGAAAAATATAAGTAAAATGGTCATAATTAACAATAATATTAAGGGGTCTTTTGTTTTTTCTGAATACTAAAAGCTGAATCTGAAAACCAGTTCTGAATAATAAGAGCCAGCAGCTGAAATCTAAATACATAATATTAAGATCCATTGATAAATATGAAGTGCAAACATCTGAATACACATGTTTAACCATTTTTTGGCGTGACACAAATTAGATGAATACGACATTGAGTTACAAACAACTTCACGTAAGAAAAAAGAAAATTACAAGAGGTTCTCGAGACAATGTTTTAGAAACCAATAATAACTTCAACAAATATATTGTCATGAATAAAAAGAAGACTAAAATACATAAACCAAAAAGGAAAAAATATATTATTTAACACATAAACTAAACATATGATATCCATTTATGTAAGACACTAATGTATAGATAGTTAGGGAATTTGTTTTTCTCAATTAGAAGTTTTAAGCAATTGTAAATAGCTTATTGAATAAGGGGTTTTTCAGCTAAGTTAATACTTAATTGGAAAAAACTATCAAAACATCTTAATGTCTTTAGCTTAATGAATAATACAAATTCCACTTTTACGACATAACAAGCCTAAACAAAAGACCCTTTGATATTGATTGTTATTATTAGCGGGGTACTCATTTAGAATAGCAACAAAATTCAATTCTCGATAATTGGATTTATAAATGATTCATTATTACTTTTAGTATTATTAAATTCAATGATACTCTCACTGTTAAATTAAAAGTTTACATTATGGAATGGAATTCAAATTGATGTTAAAAATGGAGAGTAAGGTTCAAATGAGTACACCAACTTTGAATGAGAATGAGGGAACCAACAAATTTCTGTCATGTGTCACTTTATTCACTCTCCTCCACATCTTTAAAAATTAAATATCTCACAAACGGTAACTCAAAAAATCATGAAAATTGCACCATTAAATTCAGCGTTTTCTCCTCTTCGATTTACCATCCCTCAAGGCATACTTTCGACAACTTGTTTTTTTTCCATTTTTTGGTGGGTTTTACAAATTAGTAACACATGTGTTAGTGATTGGTTATACATTTAATTTGTGGTTAAGGTTAGGGTTTAGGGTTAGGGTTTAGTAGGGTTTAGGGTTTAATAGGGTTTAGGGTTTAGTAGAAATTTGGGTTTAGCATGGTTTAGGGTTTAGAGTTTTGTAAAGCGTTTGGGGTTTAGGGTTTGGGGTTTTGGGGTTAGGGTTAAACCCCAAACCCTAAACCCTAAACGCAACACCTTAACACATGTGTTAGTAAATGTGAAACCCACTAAAAAAGATGAAAAAAAAACTCATCGAAAGTATGCCTTGAGGCGTGACAAATCGAAGAGGAGAAAACGCTGAATTTAATGGTGTAATTTTCATAATTTTTTGATTTGTCGTTTGTGAGATAAGTGATGTTGGGGGTAAATGAGTTTTTTACATGTGAGCATTCTCTTTGTACATATGACATGATATCATTGGTTCCCCCATTATCACACAAATTCCTATTCTCATTTGAACCCTACCCTAAAAATGGAATGTAATAATTTTCTTTCCATAACCGGTTAAATGGTAGTTTAGCCTTTTCTAATATATGGTCTTTTTTGATCTTTAGTTTTGTAAGGCTATGAAGAAAATAGTCAAACAATTTATAAGGTGTATAAATAAAGTGTTGAGTCACTGGTCGCTGACCATACTGAAGTTGCTGGTCGCTGACCATCTCAACTATACACTACTCGATGAAGAAATGAATTGTATCAAAGCTGCTGTTGCTGAAGTTTGTTATTACTGATCGTTATTCATTCTATTCTCAAGGTATTGATATGCTGAGGAAGATTAGAACTCAACTATGTGTGACGCTGATATTAAGCAGCGAGAGTTCTACATCTTCAAATCAATAAAGGCAAAAGTCACTGCCCGAATAATAGCTAGTCGCTGAAGATCAATATTTCAAGTCACCCTATAAGAGCATGTTAGCTCGCAGTGAGTGAGGAGAGTTAGTGCATCTTCAGTGACTATTCAATAAAGCCTCTCCATCAACAAGTACACATGTACTGCACTTATGTATACTTCAGCAAGAGTTGTCAAATGTGAAGAATATTCAGAAGGATTACGTGGCAGCGAATGATTGGTTTAAAGGAAAAGAGATATTTGCGGTAACAGAATTGAGACCCGCAGAATGTCGGTTCATCAGTGGTCAAGCCAATCAAGCAGCGACACGTGTCATTCCAAGATCTTATTTTGTAGGAGATATTCTAGGAACTCTTGTAGTATAAATAGTCCAGTATATTGTACTTTAAAGGTTAGTCATTCATACGTGTTAATCACTTGTTTGTCAATGAGTAGTTTGTCTAAGCACGTATTATCGATTCAGCGAGTGAACAGTCAACGTGTTTGTCCACCGCTGTTCATCTCATTTGTAATAGATTAGCTTGTGTGTTTGATTTGGATTAGCTTGGGCTATTCCATTCCGCAATCAACACTTGTGAATTTTATGAATAATATAATTCACCATTCAGCTACTATTACTCCTTTACTTTGATATTGTCATATCTATTATTGCATCCTCTGTTTGTATTAAACAATTAAAAACTGTCTAAGTAACTTGGTTAAAATCAGGAAAATTTTTTAATTGTATTCAACCCCCCTTCTACAATTAATCTTTACTTATTGCGATTCCATTTCACTAATCAATAGTGAATTTGGGACACTCAATTGGTATCAGAGCAGAGTTGGTTTAAATCAATTAACCAGATCTGCAATGGAATCGGTAAAGTACAGTTGTGTTGACTCTGAGTATCAAAAGGGAAATGGTTCTACTACCAAACCTCCAGCGTTTGATCCCTCTAGGATTGAAACCTGGATGTCCCGGATGATGATGTTTTTGGACCTCGTTGATGATTGTCTTTGCAATACAATAACCAATGGTCCCCACATTCCAACCACAATTGTTCCTGCTGTTATTGCTACAGCTACTACTCCTGCTATACCAGAAATGGTTATGGCCAAGAGAGAGGAATAATGGTCGGATGAGGATAGACGATTGGTTAGGTTGGATAAACAAGCTAAAATCAACATAGGCATGGCACTCCCTGATGAAGTGTTTGAATCTGTTAGACTTTGTAAGACTGCTAAAGACATGTGGGATACCCTGAGAAATATCTATATTGGAACTCCTGATATTATTCGATGCAGGGAAGTGAATCTCACTCGCCAGTACGAGTTGTTTGCCTTGGAGCCCAATGAGTCTCTATCCTCTACTTATACCAGATACCAGTCGCTGATGAACAAAATGGAGAAGGCTGGTATAGGTAAGGAACAGAGATTTGTTGTTGAGAAGTTTCTGGAGTTGCTGCCAAGAAAAGTCTGGGAACCATTGCAACGTGCACCAGACAGAGGAGTGATTATACAACTCTAAATCTTACTCAAGTCTATGGTATTTTGCTCAACTGGGAGCAGTCTGAGAAGCAAGCTGATCAGAGTGAGCATATACGTGCAACTCTTGGAAGTCAGAAGATATCTAATGCCCTTGTAGCTGAGCTTAATGAAATCGATCAGAGACAGAAGTCAAAAGCCTCCAAGCTGAGCTCTAAGTCGCTGAAAGTTGATGAAGAAGGTGATCAGATTGATGATCAACCACAGTATGAATATGATGAGGGTCTGGAGAAGTTGGAAAGAGACATGGCCATGATGGTTGCTAATTTCAGAAGGAACACCAGATCAAAAAGATTCGCTGGTGCTCCATCATCTGATAATTTCCAATCAAAAGGTGAATGCTACAAGTGTGGAAAACCTGATCACTTTGCAGCTGATTGTAGATTGAAGTCAGTTAATCCAATCCCTGAACAAAAGCCAAGCTTCAGAAATGACAAGTACAACAAGTACAAGGCAAAATACAAGAAGCTGAAGGCAATGTCCAAATATGGGAAAAAGAAGGGAAAAGGTTTTGTCGCTGAAGAAGGTTCATTCAGTGACTCTGACTCATCCTCATCATCTGACGATGAAGAAGCAATGGTTTGCTTGAACAAGGATTACTGTCTGATGGCTGATGACGCTGAATTCCATGAAGATATCAAGGAAGTAGCTCAAAAATGTTCAGCATCTGGATGGGATCCTGAAACTCTTTATAAAGGCATTCTTAGAGAGACTATCTGGTATCTGGATAACGGATGTTCCAGACACATGACCGGGTGTAAGTCTTTGCTCACCGACTACCAGGATGAAAAAGGTCCTGATGTAGTATTTGGTGACAACAAGGTTGGCAAAACGAGAGGGTATGGTGTCTTGTCCAATGGTAATGTGATGTTTAAGCGAGTGGCATATGTGGAGGGACTGAAGCACAATCTGTAATACCCAGTTTTCGGGTCTGGAATTAAATAGTATTTTAATATGTTTTAAAATGGTTTATTTGAAAATAAACAAGTAAAAGAGCCTCATGTTTTATTGTGACTAGTAAAAAGTTACTTGTTTTAAATTAATAAAGTTGACAGTAAAATAAAATATTTTGTTTCGCGGGTATTTTCAGGTTCCAGACAATAGAATTAGAGAGGATAAAATTTAAAACAGATGAAATTGGGGGCGGTGGGGATTAGGCCGACCCATTTTTCTTCACCTAACATTTCATTTTTTCATCTCTTCTAAATTTCTCTCTCAAGTTCTTTACCATTTCAAAGAAAAATCAGTGAAGAACAATTAGTGATTAAATCTTGCTAAGGAAATCTGATTATCCCTATCATCATCTTCATCTTATTAACCTGAAGATTGTAAGTATTTCATGTTTTTATCTTGAGTTTGATTTGATGATAGAAATTATTAGGGTTTATGATTTATGAAAAGAAATTGTTAGATAGGATGTTTGTTACTGATTATATGATGATATTTGATGGTTATGTGAAGATTTGATGTTAGAGTTTGTATATGTTCTTCAAGTTTGAGTTTTGAGTTAGGGTTTAGTGAAATTGTGGATTTGATGATGATGCATGTTTGAGATTGAAGATAGATAGTTGTTTATTGTTATATTATGTTAGTGTTTGGTGTTTGTGGTTTTTCCTTTGGTAATTTCGTGTTTATAAGCTGGTTTTATGAAAATTGGGTTTTTGGTTCGTGGTGTTTAGTTGTAGAAATGTGCAGGTCTGGACGACTAAGGGAATCCGGCGGATTCAAGGGAATCCGACGGATTCTGGCCAGTTTTGGGTACCGGATTCAGGTTAAATCCGGCGGATTCATGGGGCGGATTCTTTAATAATTTTCTGGTCAATTTCTGGGTTGGAAAGAATGGTTGAATCTGGCGGATTCATGGTGAATCTGACGGATTCCCCTGTTGGTCAGAAGTTTAATTTATTTATTTTGAGAACTTATACTTATGATAATGGATAGTATATTACATTTATAATATGATTAGTATAGATGATGTTGATCTTAAGAATATAAGTTGTGAAGAATGTTATTATTTATGTGATGGAATAAGTTTTGAAACAAGATACTAATTTGTTATTATTGTGTTCTTAGATAAGCAGGCGGCAACTCAGTAATATAAGACCACTGGGTTGAAGGATTGGTCGTCTTGGTGAGTGGATACTGTAGTCCCCGGTTCTACTCAGTTGTAACGGGTTCGGTTACAACGGGTAAACCAGGATAGTTTTGGATATATTATGTTATTGTTGTTTGGTTTATATTGTGATATTGATTAGTTGATTTGTAGTTGCTGATTGTTATTGGTTGTTAATTGTTGGTTGTTTGGTTGGTTGACTATGTGGTTGATTCAGAGGTCAACGTTGGTTGGTTGGGCTTGTGTACTACTGTGTAGCTGTCTGGGTCTTTCGATACACATAGTTGAGGATGTACTTATGTCAGTGAAGGTAGTACTCAAGCTATCGGTAGGTTTCTGTGATGGTATACCAGGAACCTCCGATCCTCTTGACGATACTTGCTTATGTGTTTACTTGTTGCAGTTTATTAGTTGTAAGACTTGTTATGATTGGATTGAACCGTCGGTTACGGTTCCATTCACTTAGCGTGAGCTAATCCCCTCGTTGTTGAATCTTTTGCAGATTTTGGTTAGATTTTGAGGTAGATCGGGATATGGTGGTTGACTGGATGTTTGACTGAATTATCGCGCGCTCTGACCTTTTTGTTAATATTATGTTTGAATAGTTTTCATAACACCCGGTCTATTTAATATAGTTATGTAATTATTTAATAGTTATGTTTTGAGAATCTATAAACGTTTAGTTACGATAAATATGTTTTGGGACAACGTTTCCACATGGATAATATTATAAAATATGTTGTTTAAAATGTCGGGTGTTACACAATCTATTGAGCATCAGTCAGTTTTGTGACTCCAAGAACAAGGTACTATTTGATCATGAGGCTGGTGTTGTTTACAACAAGAAGGGAAGTGCTGTACTTGCTGCTAACCGAAAATCGAATACTTATGTGGTCAACATGGACTCAGCTCAGTCAGGAACATGCTTTTATTCCAGAACCGTTTCAGAAGAAAAATGGTTGTGGCATAAGCAACTTTCACATCTGAACTTAAAAGCTATCAATAAATTAAGCAAAAATGAACTAGTCACTGGACTTCCAAAATTGTCTAATGACAAAGATAAGCTATGTTCAGCATGTGAGAAGGGAAAGCATCATAGCTCCTCATTCAAAAGTAAACAAGTCTCATCAGTGACTAAATGTTTCCACCTACTTCACATGGATCTGTTTGGTCCAGTGAGTACTTCAAGTCTTTGTGGGAAGAAATACTGCTTGGTTATTGTAGATGAGTATTCCAGATACACCTGGGTATTATTTCTTAAAGCCAAGAGTGATGCTGCCAGCGAGATCATATCCTTTATCAAGAAAATGGAGAACTTAAATGGTAGTCTGGTGAAACATTTAAGATCTGATAATGGTACTGAATTTAGAAATATTGACCTGGAAAGTTTTTGTGATTCAAAAGGTATTTCTCAAAAAATTTCAGCACCTAGAACACCCCAACAAAATGGGGTGGCAGAGAGGAGAAATAGAACCTTGATTGAATCTGCCAGGTCAATGCTCATTGATGCTGGTCTTAATACCTACTTCTGGGCTGAAGCAGTGAGTACTTCCTGCTACACTCAGAATAGGTCACTGATTGTCAAACTACACTTAGAAACCGGACATAAGTTTTCTCCATATTTTTGGTAGTACTTGCTACATCTTAAACAAAAGAGATCACTTAGGAAAGTTTGATCCAAAAGCTGATGAAGGAATATTTGTTGGCTACTCAATCATCTCTAAAGCTTTCAGAGTTTACAATAAACGAAGAGAATGCATTGAGGAGTCAATGGATGTTACTTTTGATGAGTCATATGATGAGTCACTCACTGATCCAACATAATATGAAAAACTTGTTTTTAATGAAATGGATAGTGACTCATCAGTCAAGGGAAAGCCAATCAATGAGAAATACAAAAATTCTCATCTGATTCTGAGGATGAAGGTAATGTCTCTGAAAACATCTCTAGCTCTACTTCAGCTGAGAATATTTCAGGAACATCACCCTTACCCGCTGATAATCAACCATCAGCACCTCCATGTTCAAACCAAAGTTCACAAAGTAATAATAATTCTCACAATTCTAATACTGATCTGCCATCTGGACCATCAATGGATAGGCAAGTCGCTGCTGAATCTCAACGAATGACTAATTGGACAAAACATATAGATAATCAATTGATTATTGGTAATCCTCAGTCCAAGGTCCAGACGAGATCAGCAACTGCTAACTTCTGTCTGTTTGTTAGTTTTGTGTCTATGATGGAACCAAAACAGGTTGATGAAGCACTCATTGATCACAACTGGATATCTGCCATGCAAGAAGAATTGGCACAATTTGAAAGAAACAAAGTCTGGAAGCTAGTGCCGCAACCTGCTGGTAAATCAGTGATTGGAACAAAGTGGGTATTTAAGAACAAAAGGAATGCTAATGGAGTCATGGTCAGAAACAAGGCAAGGCTGGTTGCTAAAGGTTATTGTCAGCAAGAGGGTATTGACTATGATGAAACCTTTGCACCAGTGGCTAGACTTGAGTCGACCAGACTATTTCTGGCATATGCAGCTCACAAGAAATTTAGAGTCTATCAAATGGATGTAAAAAGTGCCTTTCTGAATGGCAAGCTGCAGGAAGAAGTATATGTCAAAAAACCACTTGGATTCATCAATTCCAAAAACCCTGGTTATGTGTATAAACTTGAAAAAGCTCTTTATGAACTAAAACAAGCTCCTAGAGCCTGGTATGATACTCTCTCTGATTATTTGATAAAGTGTAGCTATGTCAGAGGTAAGATTGACAACACACTATTTATCAAAAGAGATAAGAGAGATGTCATATTAGTTCAAATTTATGTGGATGATATCATTTTTGGGTCTACTAATAGTGACATGTGCAAGGAGTTCTCTGACGTTATGATAAAAAGTTATGAAATGAGCATGATGGGTGAATTAACATTTTTCCTTGGTCTTCAAGAAAAACAAACCAAAGTTGGAATTTTTATAAACCAAGGAAAGTATGTTAAAGATTTATTAAAGAAATTTGAATTCACCAACTGTTCATCCCTTGCTACACCGATGTCACCTACAGTGAAACTACATGCTGACCCTGATGGTAAATTTGTAAACATTACTGCTTACAGAGGTATGATCGGGTCACTGCTGTATCTAACTGCAAGTAGACCAGACATTATGTTTGCTACATGTCTCTGTGCTAGGTATCAAGCTGGTCCAAAGGAATCTCATTTACTCGCTGTTAAAAGAATATTCAGATATCTGAAGGGTACACCCATTCTCGGTCTCTGGTACCCATCTGGTTCAGATTTCTCTCTGAAAGGATATTCAGATTCTGATCATGCTGGATGCAACTGGATACAAAAAGCACTTCTGGTAGCTGTCAATTTCTTGGAGAAAAGTTTGTAAGCTGGTCCAGCAAAAAACAGAATTCAGTTTCAACCTCAACCGCTGAAGCTGAATATGTTGCTGCAAGTGCCTGCACAGCTCAATTTCTCTAGATGAGAAATCAGCTCGCTGACTATGAATTTAACTTCAACGAAATACCAATCTACTGTGACAGTCAAAGTGGCATAGCCATTGCCAATAATCCAGTGATGCACTCAAGGACAAAGCACATTGATGTACGATATCATTTCATCAAGGACCATGTGATGAAAGGTGATATTGAACTTCATTTCATTCCAACTGACTATCAACTCGCTGATTTGTTTACAAAACCTCTGGATGAGAAAAGATTTAATTATCTCATCATCGAGCTTGGTATGTTAAACCTCAATGAATAAATGAATTCCCTGAGCTCATTTATTTATTGTTGTTTAAATTACTTTTATGCTTTTGAATAAAATGACTGTGTGAAATATAGCTTTAGCAGAGCACATTCACTGATCGATTTACATCAACTGATTCAATCAGCAAGTGTAATTGTCAGTTAGGTATGTTACGCTAATTTTATAATTTAGACAGTCACATGAGTATTTCTTATGTTTTTATATGAGTTTTATATCATTGATCTATGTTTTCTCTAACTGATCTTGTTTGTATTCTAAGTTGTAAGTAGATCAGTGAAAGTTAATGCAGTAATATGTTATACAATTTATAATAAACATAATCTATACTCATTTCTGCTTAATAAATAATGTAAGTATTCAAAAATGATAAATTTGATTTACATCAATGTTGTGACTACATCTCAATGATTATTCAGTATTCTAAGTTGTGCTTAAATCAGCGAGTTAGACTCTCAGCCAGATACAAGATTATTTTTATTTTTCTTTGATACTTACATTTCTTTTTGGTAGATAATCAACTCTTGTTGATTATATATATCAGTGACTCCCTGATATATTGGCTAATGGCGGTTAGATTACGGATTTCAAAAATAATCATTCTAAGGTACAACGCAAAAGTCGCACATTCTGACATTCTCTCTCTTACGTCAGTGCATTTTTCCGGCACACCTCTCCAATCACCATTAATGCCACCAGTCCACCATCATTACCCCTACGCCACTACCACCACTACTCACCACCATCATCGACCACGTTGATTAAGTTTTAACCACAAGAAAATCAAGAGGCGCTTCTATAAATCAGAAACTTAATCCCATATTAATCTTTACGCTTTCTTGATTTTCATAAAACTTTTTCTTTCAAAATCTTTAAACGGAAATTCTTCATTTCTGTAATGACGAAATCAAAATCTTCTAACAAAACTTAGTGACACTGCAGAAGTTAAAACTTTTCGAGCTTCTGCAGTGTGTAAGGATTTTGTCATTACGGTATCAAAATCATATTTTTTGGAAAATCATCTGTACCCAAAAACAGAGTATGTAGAGATACTAATCTTTTTGAAAAAAAATATTCTATTCTCCCTGCTCTTACAAATCACCAATGCCCTGCTTTCAAAATTTTTTTCACTCTTTGGGCACGGATTAACTGGTCACTAATCAACACTTTTAGAGTTGATTATGCAAGTGTGATTTTTGAAGAACTAATTGATAGAGTCACTGAAGCTACCAGGGTTAAATATGCACCTTATTCTAAGTTCCTTTCACTGACCTTTAAAAATCAGTTCAAGGCTTATAATAAAGTTTCATTCAAATTTTTTGAAACAACCCTGGTAGACAGTCAAAAATTTTTAGTGACAGTGTCTCTATCTGCTTTCATAAAACCACAGGGGATACTTGCACCCCAGCCTGTAACTGTTGAACAACTGTCAGATCATGCCCCCCAATCGACCATGTCACTGACAACACCCCCAGTGACTATAGTTGGTCAACCACCAAAGAAAAATCCACCAACCACCAAAAGAAAATCCAAACTAGGGTCCTTGACATTAAAGGATCAAGGACATAGCAAAAAGAAGACGTCTAAGGACGCCAAGGGTGAAATAGAGACTGAACGTTCAGTCTCTGCAAGCACTCTTGCTGCAACCAAGCCTTCAACTGCTTCGCTGGACTCCCGAAAGTCCACTGACTTTAAAAAGGGAAAACTACAGACAGCTACAATAGCTCAAACCATTGATAGCAGTGATTCGGGTGCATCCCACACCCCCTTATCGAGTCAACTCATTAGCCACTCATGATTCTCAAAAAAGGATGGTGTTTTAAACAAAGGGCAAGTGGCATTAGTGGGTGATAACACACCCATCGCTGATGTCACATCACTGGCTACAGACCCAGGCCATCTCTCATCTAGTACTGTACCAGCTGTCAATGTCTCTCTCCAGTCACATGGAGAGACACAGGCTGAACTTTCTGTCTCCAATGATCCATCAGCTAAAACACAAGCTGATGATGATGAGGATCTCCAATCAATGGCAAAATTCAAACAACTTAGGTACAACATTTCGTGCTATCATCAAGGGGGAGAAAACATGAAAAACCAATGCTGCTCATGCGGAAAAGCTGCTGATGCTACCAGAAATGCTGATAAACATGTTCATTGTAGCTTTAGGTCCTGGTTTGCATGGGTTTGCATTCTCCATGTCAGATAAACTTGCTGAATTGGGAATCATCTTGCTCTAGAAAACAGATATTGTAGACCTCAGTATCTTTGGAACCATGGACGAAGAAACCACTAGAAACATGTTCTCCATTTTTAGGTCATGGTTTGCATTCTCCAAGTCAAACAATGCCTGAGCAACAGTCTCTTCAAACTCAGAAGGTTCGACAGTAGGTTTGATATGTCAAGAGTCACTACAATTCATGATCACTGAAGATAGTAGGTTTGATATGTCAAGAGTCGCTACAATTTATGATCGCTGAAGAAAGCAGGTTTGATATGTCAAGAGTCACTACAATTCATTATCGCTGAAGATAGCAGGTTTGATATGACTTCTTCATTTTATCATTAAGGAAGCCATGACTAGACAGTTCAGATACCTTCCATCCACAGAGAAATACGAACTAGCTGACGAGCTCGGAATTAACAAAGCAAGAAGAGATATGAAGCAGCTTATAATATAGTCTGTAATAGATTAGGTTTATTGTAACTGAAACTCTTTGTAATTCATATCATTTTACAGTTCAATAATATCTGATCGTTTGAGAAAACTAAAGTGCAAAACTCAGATCATATCAAAAGAATCCAAAAAGATAAATGAATGGATCACAAGTACAAGTCACTGAATGTTTAAATTCTTAAACAATGACTATAAACTTTCACATCAACAAGTTTGTCTAGGGAGCTTTGATCACAATCATTTAGGGGGAGATTGTTGAGTCACTGGTCGCTTACCATATTGAAGTAGCTGGTCGCTGACCATCTCAACTATACACTATTCAATGAAGAAATGAATTGTATCAAAGTTGCTATTGCTGAAGTTTGTTATTACTGATCGTTATTCATTCTATTCTCAAGGTATTGATATGTTGAGGAAGATTAAAACTCAACTATGTGTGTCGCTGATATTAAGCAGCGAGAGTTCTACATCTTCAAATCAATAAAGGCAAAAGTCACTGCCCGAATAACAGCTAGTCGCTGAAGATCAATATTTCAAGTCACACTACAAGAGCATGTTAGCTCGCAGTGAGTGAGGAGAGTTAGTGCATCTTCAGTGACTATTCAATAAAGCCTCTCCATCAACAAGTACACATGTACTGCCCTTATGTATACTTCAGCAAGAGTTGTCAAATGTGAAGAATATTCAGAAGGATTACGTGGCAGCGAATGATTGGTTTAAAGGAAAAGAGATATTTGCGGTAACAGAATTGGGACCCGCAGAATGTCGGTTCATCAGAGATAAAGCCAATCAAGCAGCAACACGTGTCATTCCAAGATCTTATTTTGTAGGAGATATTCTAGGAACTCTTGTAGTATAAATAGTCCAGTACATTGTACTTTAGAGGTTAGTCGTTCATACGTGTTAATCACTTGTTTGGTAGTGAGTAGTTTGTCTAAGCACGTATTATCGATTCAGCGAGTGAACAGTCAGCGTGTTTGTCCACTGCTGTTCATCTCATTTGTAATAGATTAGCTTGTGTATTTGATTTGGATTAGCTTGGGCTATTCCATTCCGCAATCAACACTTGTGAATTTTATGATTAATGTAATTCACCATTCAGCTACTATTACTCCTTTACTTTGATATTGTCATATTTATTATTGCATCCTCTGTTTGTATTAAACAATTAAAAACTGTCTAAGTAACTTGGTTAAAATCAGGAAAATTTTTTAATTGTATTCAACCCCTTTTCTACAATTAAACTTTATTTATTACAATTCCATTTCAGTAATCAATAGTGAATTCGGGACTCTCATAAAGTATTACAAAACCTACATTTTTTCTTTATTTTTTCCATTTTGGTCTATAATTTCAAAATATATATGTGAATGTGAGTCTAGTAGACATTTTAGTGTTGTCTTTATTTAATTGTAGTTTTTGAAGTTATCAAAATTTATAAGGAAAAATTTAATTAGTGCCCTAAGGGCACAAGTTAGTGACATTTAAAGATGTTTAATTTCTGTAAATAATATAAATTGTAATTAATGATGATATATAATTGGAAATAAGTGAGTTTAATCAATGAATTTTGGGATATATATAGAAAGTTGTAGTGCAATTAGTTAAGCTTATCTTGTGCTTTTAAAGCACAAGTTAGCCAAACCCAATTTATAAACTTGGTCGACCCGTTACTCTGCTACCCTAAATTTTTTAGTAATGCATTATGCTAACATCAACTTAAAGCCCGATTAAATTAGTACACTAACTTAATCACATGATTTACGTGTGACATGTTTCGTTAGAAATAATTGACTAGCATGTGAAATATTAATTAATTAGGTATTGAATTTTATTTATTTATTTATTTATTTTTTGCATTTTGAGGTATCGACTAGATTTTAATGTAATTTGTTAAAAAATAACTAATCAAATATAATTTTTTTCTATCTTTTAAGGTTTTTTTTATTTAAAAGAAGTTAATAACAGTTTATCAAATGTTGATGCATTATGTATGTCAGTCAGTTGGTCTATCGAGTTGTAAGTGTCGTTAGTCAATTATATTAGCAAAGTCATTTTAGTTATTAGCGACATTGAGTTTTACTTTTGGGCGACACTTGCCAAGTGTCGCCAATAGTGTGTTTAGAAATATATGCGACACTTGAATCAGTGCCATATGGCCAATGTTTACGACACTTGGCTAAGTGTCGCTAAGTCGGTCAGTTTTAGTATAAATACCAACCTACGGGTTCAGAGCTAGGGTTGACGAAACCCTAGCACCATTTGTCGAATTCACCTCTGTAAGCAAGCTCATATGTTTGATTATCAATATAAACTTGATTCTGATTCGATTGTTTGTTTTCGGTTTGATATATAGACTTGTTTGATTCCACCTTACAATCATTATCGTCAATCTTCTGAGATCCATACAAGGGGCACTCACAAATGGTATCAGAGCATTTGGTGGAGTGATTGACGTTTTGATCACGTGTTGGTTCGTTTTCAGTTCGAATCTTGAATAATATTTAGATAACTCGCGTTATTTGGATCAATTGGGTTCAAATCAGGTGTTTTAGATACACACTTATAGGTTTCGTTCGATTGGGATCGAAGAATTTTCGTAAGGGTTACGAAAATTCTTTTTTTTAGGGTTTTTGGGTGTCATCAGCCGTTTCAGCGACACTGCCAGAGACACTCTACAGGTTTGAAATTAGGGTTTTCCCGTCACTCAAGTGCGTCACTACTTAGCGACACTTGTGTGCGACATTTGATTGATTCAGCGACACTAACCTTTAGTGTCGCCTATACCTATTCTGCGTCACTCAAGTGCGACACTTGATTGATTAAGCGACACTAATCCCTAGTGTCACCTAATTCTATTGTGCGTCACTTTCAAGCGTCACTTGAATTTGACTTTGTTTGACCTTGCGACACTTACTCAAGTGTTGCTACCGCTTTGCGACACTAACCTAGTGTCTCCTATTATTATTAATTAGTTTTTGTTTGTGTGCTTTAGCTAAATTCTCAGGTATTTTTATTGGCTCAAGATAAAGACAGTATTCAAGGTATAAGAGATATGCTAAAATAGAGTAATGATGTGGGTAGCAATAGTAAACCACCTCTATTTGCAGCAGATATGGACTATGCATATTGGAGATCTAGATTTGAACAATACATTGATTTTCATTGTCCTAAACTATGGGGTCCTCTACGAGAACGTTATGAAAAGCATGTTGCTGAAGGTGATTATAGAGGGGTGCCTCCTTCAAAGACTTATAAAGCAATGACACCAGAAGAAAAGAAGAAGTATGACATAGAAAGAAAAGCACATTCAACTATATGTATGTGCTTAACATAAGATGTCTTATGTCTATTCAAGCATCATGATATTACTTATGATCTCTGGAAGGCTATTGAAACCAGATGCGGAGGTAATGAGAAGTACATGCAGGCTAAGTTAGAACTAGTCAAGAAGCAATATGACCTTTTCGATATTCTTCCTAATGAGACTACGTCTGGGTTATTTACTCGATACTCACAGCTTGTAAGTGGGTTAACTGAAGGAAGTGTCTCAACACTATTCAAAGCGACACTTACCTAAGTTGTGAGTGCCCCTTGTATGGATCTCAGAAGATTGACAATAATGATTGTAAGGCGGAATCAAACAATCAAATCAAACAAGTCTATATATTAAACCGAAAACAAACCATCAAATCAAAATCAACTTTATATTGATAATCAAACGTATTAGCTTGCTTACAGAGGTAAATTTTTGACAAATGGTGCTAGGGTTTCGACAAATGGTGCTAGTGTTGGTGCATTTTGTGTGTAAGTCAGTTGGTCAAACATATGTACGTGTCAAAGTTAATTAGTCTGAGTATGTTATGTATATGTTGATATGTAATATATAGAAATGTCTAAATGTGTTTAGGTGATACTTAGTTAGTGTCGCTATTAGTGACACTTGGCTAGTGTCACTAGTGGTGTTGGACATCCTATATGTCGCACCCCCAAAACACGTGGCAGCGGAAGTGGGAGGTGTCACGGGGGCGCCGACCAAATTAAATATCACAACACAAAGATTGAAGCAAACGACCTCTACATGAGACGTTTGAAAAATAGTTACATTACCATAAGTTAAATGTTTACAAAAGCATCTGGAGTTCGCATGATATAAGCAGATTTACATAGTTATAACTATAAAATATAGGAATGCAATTAAATCTCTTGTTTGAAAATATGCGACTCGAGCTATGCTTCCCAAAAGCATCCTACTGTCTTGTTTCCTGTAGGTAGTCCTACTGCATCTGTAAACCTGAGAATACATACTAAAAGGGTCAACATAAAGTTGGTGAGTTCATAGGTTTAAACAGCTGAAAACATGAGTATGAAACACACGATTTCTTTTGCATTGCACGAATGCGAAAACAGTTGTAAAAAGTATCATGTTATCCTTTGTTAACCTTTGTTATCTTTTGTTATCCTTTGTTTTCATTTTTTATCCTTTGCGTCACGAGCTCATAGTTCGAAGCTTAACCCTTGTTGTTGCCTCGACAAGTGTCTAATCCGGAACACTCGTTTAAACAAATAATACTGCGTCCGTTTGACCAGTTAGAGCAACCTAACCCGGACGGGGGTGTCAATCCCCGATAGATCTATCCAATAATATTCACGCTTCAAAATTAACGAACTACGATGTGCGAGGGCTTTGTTGGATTATGGTCTCACTCATGCGTTATCCTTGTTATCCTTTGTTTTCCTTTGTTTCCTTTGTTATCCATTGTTTATATAAACAGTTGTATAAAAATAGTTGCACAACAACAGTTGTATAAAGCATGTATAAAGACAGTTGTATAAAAATAGTTGCACAACAACAGTTGTATAAAACATGTATAAAGACAGTTGTATAAAACATGTATGTATGTATTCTCCCCCAAAACAATTTAAAACAAGTAAAAAGGGGCTATGAAACTCACTAGAGTTAAGCAGGTAGTAAACAATATCAAATATTAGCAAGTAGTGGGTGTTCTCGTTCCCGTGTGCAACCTCCTAACGCCCTAAACGTATGAGGTTGTATAAGTAGATGTCTCAAAAGACCATCTATAGCGATTGTATAAGTGGGGGTTAATGTCCACTTAATCCAATCGGGTAGGTGGGGCTTTTATGTCCACCTAAAGCTAGTTCATCAACTAGTATGTCCAAATAGTAGTTCAAGTTCGTTTATCAAAGACATGTACGACCCATTGGTGAAAGTTTGTAATAATAATTCGTTAAGACATTATCATTATGATGTTGTATCGTGTGCTTACAAAGCATGTTTATGTGTTATCGAGTTATATCGTATAAGTTTAGATGTTACATGAAGTTCAACACTTAGTGTGAAATCTAGTTTTAAAGTTTCTGTTTAGGCGTCACTTAGGGCGTCACTCAGGGCGTCACTTAGGGGCGTCACTTAGTTGGTTAGCGACACTAGGTCAAGTGACGTTAAATGTGATTTTTAAGTTGGCAGCGTCACTTGGGGTAGTGACGCTATATGCAGCACTTGGTTCAGGCGTCACTAATGGTAAGTGACGCTATAGGCGTCACTTGAGTAAGTGTCGCTGGTAGGGCGGCACTTACGCCTGATCTAATTTTCAATTTTATATCCAATTGTTCTAAGTGTCGGTTTTCGTTCGAGAAACTTTCTAAAATTAGTTTTTGATCCAAGTTACTAATTAAGTCACCCAAACCCATTTTTGTTACCACTTTCCAAATATAGTAAGTTTTTCGAAAACGAGCCACTTTTGTTGACTTGGTCAAACTTACTCGGTTTGACCCGAAACTTTCACCCAACCCAAATATCAGTTTATAGGGTCTAAATATGTTGTCGGTTCATGTCGGAGTTCACCAAAAGTCTTGGTTTTTATAAACGTCCAAAAACAGTCCATATTTATGTTTTTCGGTTTTGTCAGTTCACTTCCTCTATTTTTCTTAACTAGTTATATTCTGAGTTAGAGTCCACAATTTTTACCAGTTGTTCTACCATGTGTCTAGAGGTTAACTTAATTTTTCCAGTAATTATAGTGTCCATCTTGATAGGTATAAAATTTTATGGGTAGAACCATACTCAGTTTTCAAGCACATGCAGACCAGTCGCATAGATTCGTATTTATGTGAAAATCCGTAGATTTCTGGAAAGATCCATAGCAGAACTTTTTGTAGATCTTTTCAATATGCAACGTTTAAAAAAAATGCATCTTCTAATTCTTTGCAGAACTCAAGTTTTGGTCGATTTACTAAACTGACTTTTCTGAGACAGATTATGTAAGTTTGAATATAATTTATAAAAACGATTTTTGTCAATGGTTTTGGACATAAACATGATAGATGAACTTTATAACATGTAAATAAACATTATGTAAGTAAAACTAATGAAGAGTTTAGGTGATTTATACCAACAAGATGAAGAACAAGTGATGATGAGGAAGATGATGCTCTTGAGCTTGAAAAACCCTAGCAAATGGTGGTGGTTGATGGTGATTTAGTGGTGGTGGTAATGGTGGTTCTTGGGTGGTGAAAGGGACTGAGTTTTCTGGAGTTTAGAGAGAGGAAGAGTGTGAGAGAGAATAGAGAGAAAGTGGAAATGGGTGGAGTGTAGAATGAGGAGTGAGGTGGAGTGTGGGATTAATATCCTTGCATGAAATTTGAATGGGGGAGGGGAATGGGCAGCAAAAAGGGGAGGAGAGGGGTGGCTGGTCGTTCTCAAGGGCCCCACCAAGGGCATTATGGTCATTTTTCATTCCTAGCTTAATTTGTTGCGTTTTACGTTCGTTTACTCGCTCGGTTTGGTGTTAAACGTTTAATACGCGTTTTTAAGTAACGATTTAAGTTTCATTATTTTTATTTGAAGTATTTAATCTAAATACTTGAAAAACATTTATAAAAATGATTCGTTAAATTAGAAATCTCGATTTGCGCGTTCGTTGTACGGATTTTAAATCGCGTGACGTTTTATTTGGACGTTTTTAGTTATCGTTTAAAGATACGGTATATTAATTGATAACTTTTCACTAATTAATATATTTTAGATTCAAAAGTGTATTTTGAATTTCGTTCGATTGTCGGGCGCATTCTGCGCGTTTTCGTTACGTTTGAGACGTTTTAATCGGAACGTCTAGGTTTTTCGGGTATTATTATATAATAATAATAATATATGATAAATAACTTCTAAAAAAAATAGATTAAAGTTATTTATAGAAATGTTTTCACCAACGTCGTATTTATACAGTGTCGGACTCCGTCCGGTCGTTTTGCACAATTTCACCAAATTGCGTAAGCGTAATATAAATCAATTTCGGGGGTGTATATTCACATAAATATACAAATAGTTACAAGTAATTACTAGTATTTATCCTAATACTAAACTATACACACGTAATTAGGGTTTCTAGTAGGTTAATAAGTAACCCTAAATCGTCGGGTGTCACACTATAAATAGAAGAGTAAAAGTCAGAATTAGGGTTAGACATTTGTAAGAGTGTGTGAACCGTTTTCAGAGAGAAAGATGGTGAAAGTGTGTGTAAACATTTATACTTAATTGTGAATAGAAAGAAAACTTTATAGAATTCTTTGATTCAATTTATACGTTCAATACTTAATCGTTTAGATTCCGCACGTTCGATTGAGTTTACGATCTGATTTAGGTCCAGTACGGGAACCTACATGTGGTATCAGAACCACAATCTTCGGACTACGTGGTATTAGATCGTGTTTTGAGCGTTTTCAGTTGTTTCGCGAAGGTATTAATCGATTATAATTAGTTTATGGATTATTTGTGTTGATTATATCGATTTTTGGGTTAATTTTTGGTGCTAGTTCGTCTACTGTTCGTCAATTTTTCTTAGGGTTTCAAAAAATTTCATTTTTAGGGTTTTTTTGGAGCTGCTGCGCGTTTTAGCGACACTTCCAGACTTCCTGCGACACTTACCAGCGACACTTAATCAAGTGTCTCAGCACTATTCATAGCGACACTGACCTAAGTGTCTCAGCACTATTTATAGCGACACTTACCTAAGTGTCTCAGCACTATTCATAGCGACACTTAATCAAGTGTCTCAACACTATTCATAGCGACACTTAATCAAGTGTTTGAGCACTATTCATCAGCGACACTATTTCAACGATGCTTTTAGCGACACTTCCTTAGTGTCACTAAAATAATAATAATAATAATAATAATTTTTTTTTATGTTTATTAAAAAAAAATTGGATTAGTGTTGGAAAAGTTTCGTCGTACTCGGGCAGCTTTCGACATTTTCGAACCAAATTTTGAAGGGAGAATTTGGTTGTTTGTGTTTCACTAAAGTTCTTATTTAAAGATGTCGCTCTTACATAGAGTTCGCAATAAGCGTCCGATGTTCACCCAAGATACCAACTACTCAAGCTGGAGAAAAGATTTTGAGGTCTACATCTCTTCTAATGATCTAGACATGTGGCTTCCTTTAATTGATAGATATGAAAGGCCAGTCATTGAAGAAACAAACATTGAAAAACCATATATATCAATGACAACCAAAGAACGTAAAGATTTTGATGATGAACGGAAGACTCTCACAACAATTCAAAGGTCTTTATCAACGGAGATCTTAAAGCTGTTTAATCATCACAATACTGCATATGATCTTTGAGTTGCCATCGAAAAGCATTGCGGAGGATATAAAAAGGAAGAAGAACCTCAAAACATTGTATTCATGGATCAAATAAAAGAGGTTAATTCTGATTCATTTAAATGTTTATCTTGTATTCAATTAACTGGTTCTAACAACATGTATAGGGATGACATTGAAAACCTGCGATCAAATCTCAAAAATTTGAGCCAGGCAAAATAAGGTTAAAAAAGAAAATGAATTAGTTTATGAAATGAAATTCAAAGCCTATCAAAATGAGTCTAAAGAGTTCAAAGCTAAAATCTATATTCAACAAGATGCTATAGATAGTTATTTAAAAGAAATAACTTTACGTAACAAAGAACTTGCTGACTCTAAATCTGAAGTAGATGATCTTAAACGAAAAATGTCAAATTTTGCTACGTCATTGATATCGCGTAAAAAGTCATATTTTTACTGCCGATATCTCTCTCATTCTAGAATGATTCTTGGCATTTTAAACTTAAAACCAATACAAATCAATGATATTATGCCAAGATGGTCAAAACAAGGTTGCATGATAAAAATCAAGAAAAACGGGTGAAAAA
Organism: Pseudognaphalium luteoalbum; assembly: GCA_963422505.1. NCBI lineage: Eukaryota > Viridiplantae > Streptophyta > Magnoliopsida > Asterales > Asteraceae > Pseudognaphalium > Pseudognaphalium luteoalbum. The sequence goes on from OY730197.1 coordinate 87,865,737, forward strand.
TGAAGATTCCCTACACGTTTGAAGATTCAAGGCATCAAAAGGAGATTTCAAGACAAAAGTGCCCATCATCAACATCCATCTCACCCAAGATGTTCGTTTTCAAATTACGAATCCAACAGAAGAAGAATCAACAGAAATGGAAAAAGAATGAAGATTCTACGCCCTCCGAAAGATCCAAATGATTTGTACGCAATATCTAGAGATAGGAGACATATTTTTGGGATATCTTTACATCAAAGTCTTCTTTTTTGAATTACAAATCCAACGCAAAAAGAATCAACGCAAACGGACGTATAACAAAGAAGATAAACACGAATTAAGCAACGCAACGAAAGACGACGGACCGGGGCGGGTGGCAGCCAGCCGCCGCCGGCCAGCCACCAGCCATCGCTGGCCAGGTGGTGGGCAGCGCTGCCTCCCCTACCCCCGTCTCTTTTCTGCTTTTCCGTCCTTGCGTGTACCCGGTGCGCCACCTTTCGCTACTTTTTCATACCCGGTGCACCACCTTTCACTCTTTTTCTAATGTGAGCCTAGGGATGCTAACGTGAGCCACTTTTCACCTATAAATATCATCCTTTAAACCTCATTTGAACACACACTCAAATACACTCCTACATTCTAATACACTCATATATTCTTACTCCTTTTTCATTTCCACTTTCTCATTCTAGAAATTCTCTTATAGTCTAAGATTATTGTAATTAATCTTCGGATTAGTATAGAGGCTAGAACGAACGTTAGGAGGTTTGAAGATTTATCTTTGTACGTTTAAACAAGTTGTCAATCATAATAATACGCTGCTGCGCATTTATTTCCGGGTGATATCTAAACCTTTATCATACTTGCTTTATTCCATATTTTAATTATGTGTTATTGCTTGGTATGTGATATATTTGTTGCCATGAATTGCGAGTAGTTTATTATTGTGGTTGTTGTTGATGTAGATAATTATAAGTAAGGATGACATTATATAATCAATGTATGACAATCGTAAAGAGATATGACGGCCCCTATTCGACTGTTTACCCGATATAGTACCGGAAACGCTTTAAGGCGGAGTACAAATGTATGGAAGTCGGTAAACGACCGAAGGTAGTTATATCTCTGGAATCAACTCTGGTTTAATAGTTGGAATCCCGAAGGGGTAATACAACTTCACAACTAACTGGTATACCCTACGAAAGTCAAAACACTATAAAATGATGTTCGTGAAATACGTTCAGATAAAATAGGAATTAGTAACCCTTGTAGCGTCAAGACTTTATGAATTCAAGTTTAATTTATGGATTACCCTTTCTGGTTATCCACATGACTACAACCTAGTAATTAGGACCTGATCAACCTTAATTATGGTAAGTAGTTATCTGTGCCCATGACATACAATAAGTAAGATACATTGAAACCACTCGTTGTATATATTAGGTTTACATTTCTGCACTGCTTTACATTTAGTTAGATAGAGTGTCACTTTCACTGTCAATTACTCTCGACCGCATGTTGATATAAGAAACTGTGGAACTACTATGTAAAGTACACTGTCTATCATTGAAAGGCATGGTCCGCATATGAAACACGTTTTAACAAACTACGAATAATCCGGGGATGTATAACTATTTGAAAAGGAGAGATTTGAATCATAAGTCGAAGTAATTAGAGCTTAAATGAATGATAACACGATTTCGGAATAAGATCAAAGTCATAATGACCTAGAATATTTAAAACACCAAATCTTATAAAATCGGCGGTCTAAACATACAAAGTTATTAATCTGCATGCTAATAGGACAGTAAACTACCTTAGGAGTTAAGAACGGTCGGACCTATGAGACGATACGCTACTGATCCATGAACCTCGATATAGAACCAAAATAGGTTGCTTACCTTTCAACTAGATAAGTATTGAAAGTTTGCGTATTGCTCCGATCAGAATCATGATAACCTAGTTCCTAGTGACATGCCAATGGGAAATCGAGTTGGTAGGGTTCTAGAGTTTACGCCTAGTAGTTTAGTTGCCACATTAGTATCATCCCTATTTATTCTGTCATCCCGAAATATTAATTATCAAAATCTCAATAATCACATATTTATCTTTATCTGCTTTCCTGTACTTTAATTTCCTGCATTTTAATTACTTGTCTTTAGTTTAAAACTCCCAAACCTACCTACTTTGTTCCATCCTAGATACTTCACTACCGAAAGTGCCAACTTTAATTGCCCACACTTTTGGATTCATAGAACGATCTTAGGTTATACTTACCGCTTACTAACCAGAGTAGGTAGTACATATAATTTAAGCCCCGCTAATTATAAAATTTAAAACCCCTGTTGGCGCCCGATTAGTTACCATCAACGACACCGATGCTTTCGGGTGCCATCAAGTTTTTGGCGCCGCTGCCGAGGAATCACAAACGTACAATTTAAAGCCACCTTAAGTAGTAGTATTTAGGAGATCCTTCCGAACGAAACCCTTTCAGGTATCTTTCAGAAGTTAATTTGAGTAATTTAGTTAATTATTAATTAGTATTAGTTAATTAAGATAGTATTAGTTTAATATGACAACTCGAAAACCCACTTCTTACCTCATTTCAAAAGATGAACTGACAGCAATGGACGATACGGAATTCTTTGACTACTTAGTAGGAGAAATAGGATCTGATTTCTTTTCACCCTCTTCCTCTAAAGCTAAAGAAACCTCCGAAACCCTAGAAGAATTTAGGACCTCACTTTCTATTCCAAAACATTGCCTGGACTTTGATGACACGGATCAGTTGCCTGACCTGGCATCATCTCCAGAAGATCACTTTCCAATTTTGCATTCGTCTCAAATACCAAATTCTGTCCACTTCGATAGTCCTTCCGAAGAAGATTATAAAGAAAAACCTCCGAAATTATGTGACTTAATCACCCTCATTCCTGAAACGTCAGTGTATGGCAACACTCTGTCAAATTCTCGTAATGACGGCATCTTTCCATTCCTTTCACAAGAACACGAATACACCATCTATCGAGTGGTGGATAAAGTTTCATCAGTTGAGCCAGAAAAACCTTGTTCTGAAGAACGCCACCTCGGCATATCCTTTAATCCTTCTCGCAGAATAGATGTTTATAGGGCATTCGTTAGGAAATTAGACTCCTCCGATTATCCTTTTTCATATGACCAACGAGAAAAGACTACCAATCTTGACGAACAACTCAATTTCTCATCTCGCCTGTCAAATGATGAATACGAAAGCACTTTCACCAATTTCAGAGACCAAGAACTAAAGTTTACAACAGATTTGGATCTACTTTTTGAATCACTTGCCGACATAGATTTTCATCCAATATCTATGATATTAATCAATCATAATGTTGCTGCAATGATCAATGAACTTGAGTTCTGGGTAGAACGGGAACCGATGATTCCTATCATCATCCCTGGTAAAATTCCATTCTTTGTTGACCCCGCTTCTTACTTGATCTCAAAATTGCGAGACGTTTTTCATGATTCCACCAAAAGACATGACACCACTTTCTTCGCTAAACGGAAATACCTTCACGTTAAGCTTGTTCAAATCTTCGCTTTCACCAAATACCCCTTCACTTCCACACAAAAAGCCCTGATCAGTAAACTCGTAAGAATAGTCAATTCTACAACCGGAGAACCTGATTCGCAAGAAGATAAAGCATTCCTGGAAATCATGGATAAACTCAATCACGATCTAAATTACAAAGATCAAGGACCTCGCGACGGATTGTCAAACCCTAAGAAGATAAGAAAGGCATATAATAAGTTAATTAGTGATCTTGTCAATTTAGGATATGAAGAAAGAGAAACCCTAGGGGACATAAAGAACAGTCATTATTTAATTTATAACGTCATCTGGGAGCTTTTAAAATATTTTGTGCCTAAAAACATTCGTCTAAGGGAACAAATCTCGACCATTTCCCTATGGAAAAATCAGAACGAATCATAAAACAATTCTTTCCTAAAAGGTCGAGGCTCGCAACTTTAAACGAACTTATTTTTAATATATAATTTTTGAAAGTTTCTGTTAAAATATATATATATATATAATAATAAATAACTTAAGTTCAATATTTTAGGTTGATTATAATCGTCCCGCAAAAATGTGCGCGTTCCCTAAATTATTTATAACGTGACAAGAAACTAACAAGTACCAAGTCACAATAAATACACTTAGGATTCGTAATAATTATTAATAAGACATTAGAAGTTAACTTAGATTATTAGCTTAAAAGTACATTAGGGACCATGTAAGGAATATGGTACTTGGAACTAGGACATATATTCCTAGGGGACCATTAAGACTTCCATGCACTCTCATAATTCAAAAACAAAAACACTTTCTTCCTCCCCTTTGATCCCCCATGGCCGGCCACCACCATGAACCACCATTAAATCTCCATCAAACTCTATAATTTTACGTCCTTTTGAACTCCTCGTTGCATATTATTCTCGGTTGTACATTTTTTTTGAAGTTTGACGCACTACAATAAAGGTATGATCATGGGAAACCTACTTTGAACTTTGAATATCCTATTTTATGAAATTAGCTAAGTTAGTAACTAGGAATTACTACTTTCCTTGGTTAGATGCTTAGAAATTACATACTACTACCACTTACCCATGCTAATTCACACATGTTCGACTTATTAAAAGGATGAACTTTGACCTATTAATTAAGTCTTTAATTATGTGTGATTAAGTGTAGTTGTTAGGTATTTAAATGATCATGGTGATTTGAATTATTACTCTATGTTAATTGCACAATGCGAATGAATTAGGATTAGCAAGTTAACTTTTGAAAGTCTACAAAAGATTAGCTAGCTTGCTTGAATAGAATAGTAAATCACTTGACAATTCTTGCTCACTAGAATCTTGTACTTGTTTGACTAGTCAAAGTAGGCAAAATAACTAGAAAATCATTATTGTGAAAATAAAAGTCTTGAATAAAATCAAACACATGGATGACATAACTCTTATTGCATGACCTAGCTTGTTCACCAATTAGGAAATGATTGAAATGGTTTAGGTCATATTTACATGGATAGGGTATAATTTCGGCATACGGATGCTTGAAGTTATCATTCGAAGTAAGCTTTGACCTAAAAAGTCAACTTGAAGTATTGCATTCTTAAAAAAAATTAACTGAATTTTTAAAACCTTATTTCAACTTAGACTTTTAAAAAGTCAAAGCCTACCGATAACTATAAATTGTGAAATAATGACATTTCAAATTTGGGTAACACCAAACTTTGTAAATTACATTACTTCACAATAAAGCTATTGCCATTTCATGACTATATATTTTTCACATATTAATGATTGCCCTATTTAAACTGATTATTAGTCACTTGGGGACATTTGATATTTACTGTAATATTTGGACTGTCAAAAATTAAAGGCCTTATTTTGAATTTTCCATTGAAAATTTCAAATAAGTGCTTTAAATTTTCTCCTTCTTAAAAATCCATTACTTTAAATCTCTCATGCTCTCAGGTATTATGTCACCGAAGAAGAAAAAACTAAACCCAGCACGACCACTTACAGGATCTCTCGCCTATCTTAGTGTATCACCCGATCACGACCAGATGGCACGCATTTGGAGAGACAAGAAGTTCGGGTGTTTTAGATATGTGGACTGGGAAAAGTTGCAAGTATTGGGATTCAGACAAAGACTAGAGAACCTACTCAGTTATCCAGTTGAGGGTCAGCAGTTCGAGTCCTTCAAGAAACTGTACAGCATTGATGAACCGGTATACATGGAAATGGTTACCGAGTTCATGACCACATACACATTTAAGACAAGGAGTAGAGTTGGAGATAGTTTCATCACATTTCGATACATGGGAAGTTCATTCACCTTGTCACTAGCTCAGTTCGCACAACACTTGGATCTATACACACCTGAGGAGATACATTCCCCTCTGGTCACTAATGGAGCCACTTCGATATCCATCTCGACCACACCATCCGAGGCATGGAGTAAGTTATCATCAGCAAGATATTTCTCGGCTATAAAAGCTACCAGACTTAGAGATCCAGTCTTACAAATCCTACACAAGCTAATAGCTTGTTCATTTGACGGAAAATACACGACAAGCGGTCGAGTTGCCATATTTGATATTGCTATGATGACATGCATCCTCAAGAAGAGGAATATTCAGGTTGTCCATTTAGTTGCCCAGCGGATTCTGGAAGAAAGGATTTTGGTGCAAGGAGATCATATATGGGTCCAATAATTACAAGGCTGATTTGCAGAATGGGATTGCTTAAGACGACAGAGGTAGAAAAATTCAAAAGCCTGCCAGTGTGGAGTGCCCACCCGATAGATTATGAATTCCTTAGGAGCATGGATATACTCAAGATTATGAGAGACGGCACCGTTTACATCAGGGCACGATCATCAGACACAGAAAGTATGGATGAATTGGTACCAGGTCTAATTTTACCAAGAGAGGGAAGAAAGAGGCAACAACCAAAAGAGCCAAATAACTCAGATTCAGATTCAGACGAAGATAAGGCTGATTATGATGACCCAGTTGCACCACCACCAGTAGTGCCACAACCTACTAGAGCAGGACCTTCCACCCCAGCTCCTAGATCTCAGGTGCCCCCTTACATATACCACTATGGGACACCACCAGGGCCAGACTATTGGTACTGGCTGATGCAGATGCAGGTCCGATGTTATAAGGCTATGAGACAGCAAACAGCAGGGATACCAGTGAGCCCACTTCTTGACTTACCCTGTGGATTGGGCCGAGCACCACCACACTTATATCCCCCTGCAGTTCCTACTCCAGCACCTCACCGACATCCAGTTCTTGACCGTGGCCATGGTTTACCACCTCGCACAGTTCCACCTAGGCCACAAGCACCACCGGCACAGGTTCCTATTCAGAGACAACATGTTCCTTCTGTTGTCGGTTCGGCTAGAGGGCAGACTTCGAGAGGCAGTAGGATATCCAAAGTCCCTACACGAGCCACCATTGTTCAGAGTCACATGATTCTCAGGAGCACCAGCCCTGCAGCTGCACTAATTGATCCAGTATCTTCTCATAGACAGACTGATTTATTCAGAGGACACTCTCAGTAGAGGACACCTGAGATTCCACTTGACAGCTTTGACATGCCTGTAGGGGAATTTGTTGATCATTTGATACAGGATGGAGTATACACCATAGGTACACCAGATACAGAGGCTGATCGAGATGCATCAGACAAAGGCACCCACTATCAGCATGATGATTCTTCATCAGATGAGACATCCCCTGGACCTATAGTATCTTCAGCTGCAGTATCACCACCAGCCGAGCCATAGATTGCTCAACTTTCTGACTCCTTTCTATTTTCTATCAAGACTTTATTATTGTGTGTAATTGATGTACTGTGGATGCATAGACATCACATCTATCCAGTTATTACTTTATTATTACTTTATTACTTTATCAGTAGCTATTACTTGATTAAATTGAGTGGTTTGTTTGAGAAACTATCTATAGAAGACCAAGGCAAGGGAAGCTGTGGACCACACGATAAAGAATGTCGAGAGCCATAAGCTACAAGCCACGGACTAGAAGACTTCTAACGAGTAACCAACAACGTGCATAGCAAAAGCGGTACACCATTCCAAAACCCTCTACCTGTTTAAAGAATTGATTATCTCATCCGATATTCCAAAAAAACTAAGTGTGGGATCATCAAAACCACACTACACTTACGAACCAATCCAAAAATAAGTAGAATCTCTACATATGGGATACTTCAACAAGAGGTACTCAACAAATAGATTCGAACATTAGGGATAATGTTCCTCTAAGTGTGGGATATACGGCCTTCAACCGCAAGTTTTTACCTCTTGTCCGTAAGTCAAACAGTATTTTCATTAAAAGGCTAAAAATGGATAAAATTTCAAAAATTTTAGATTAAAAAACATTGTTCTTTAGAAATCCTATCTTTCAAAATTATAAATTACAACAAGAAACGAGTTTTGACAACGAAACAAAACTGTTTTAGAATAAGATACGGACGAAAAGGGCAACACATGGCTAGGCACACATTGACCAAAACATTCGATTCGTGAGGATTGAGCCCATCATTAGCATTCATCTCTAAAATGCTTCACTTTTCGTTTCATGTGCGCGCCGATGTATGCATTTGAATTAGAACTTGCTCTTGTAATGCATTTCGAGATCATACCGATGAGTGCCATACGTGGCATAGGTACAACCCGTCTTGATAACTTCTAAGGAATCTAAACACCCTTCCACCATCAAACATCCACCCACTCAACATTCAATATGGTTGTTGAGATGGTTATTTATAGCCGAAAATATTCAATATTATTCAATGAATAATATTTTCAACCGTTTGAATTTTTGTCAAAGATTTATTAAATCCCTTGGGAAAAAGTATAAATCTTTGACAACACATAAATCTGAAATTATTCTTGAGTGTAAAACTATTTTTGCAGAAAAAGAGGTTTTCTTTTTCTGCTAACAGGAATGCAGGATTCCTAGTTTCATTCCCAAACTAGCAATAGTCTTTTATCCAGATATATGCGATGAACCTTCTCAAGTACACGGGTATTTGTCAGACCCGTGCACTTTCTTGGTAACGTTGCAGCTTCTTCTTTAAGTGATCAGTTGATCTTCCACTTCAACTGAAATCTTCTATCTCTTTCTTCAGTCTTCGACTTCATAAAGCAGCTTCAATTAATCTTCAGCAATGTGATGTCTTGAATAACACAGATGATCAGCGAATAAATTACTCGCTAATGACATATTTACTAAACATAGACACTGCTTAATAGATAGCAGTTTAACTACATAAGTTATCAGTGTAACACCCCCAAATTTAATGTTGCGCGGAAGCAAGCTTTGGGTGTTACTAATCAATAATCAAGCACCAAAGTAAGGCAAACGACCTCTAAATGAGACGTTTGTAAAATAGTTACATTCCCATATGAAATAATGTTTGAAAACATAATGTTTTTGTTACAAAAGTAAGGTCCTCTAGAGTCCGCGTACGTAACGGGAGATTCTGTTACATAACCAAAGTTACAAAAGATAATGCTAAAAAATCTCTATTAATGCAGTTTGGAAATCATGCGACTCTAGCTAGTAATCCTGGAGTAATCCTACTCCATATGTGTACTTGAGAATACATGCTAAAAAGGGTCAACCAAAAAGGTTGGTGAATCTCACAGGTTTGTAAGTAAGTAATAGTTTGAACACAAGATTTTTATCAGTGATGCCCGCAGGCGAAATCAGGTATCTGCAACCAAGCAAATAATGAGTAAATATGTATATACCGTTGCCATGAGCTCATAGTCGAAGCTTAACCCGCAAATCAGTGGTACAGTCAAGTACCGTATAGTGCCCCCGCGAGTGCCCAATCCAAACACTCGTACGAAACAAATAAAAGTCGCCCGTTTATACATAACGGTTCGTGGTAGCGCTACTACCCCGGGCGGGGAGGGTCAGTCCCTAATGGATCCATTAACTAATATTCGTGCATAAGTCCATAACTAACAAAACTATAATGGAGGGACTTCAGTGGATTAGTAAGTAACTCATGCAAGCCCGTATATGAAAGTAAGTAGTTCAGCACTTGTGTTCAAGAAAGATGTAAGCAATGTATCTCACCCCGTAAGTAAAACAGTAAAAATGGGGCTGTAAGACTCACCTGAGTCAAGCAAGCAAGCGTTTAACTTATTAAACGTAAAGTCTGAAAGCAGTATTAATCCGTAGGTTCTGCGAACCCGCAACCTTCTAATGCCCTAAGCATATAAGGTTGTATGTATAAGTGAATGTCTCAAAAGATCATTCATGCTAGTTGTCCACTCAACTAGTTATGTCCAAGTAAGTATCCGTTTGTTTAATTAAAAACATTTGCGGCCCGTTGGTGAAGTTTAGGTATGTAATAATAATCCAAACATTATTATAATTCATCGTGTTGTATACCTTACAAAGCGTATATATAAGTTGGTTATCTGTTATTGACGTTAAATCAAGTATGTCGTGATATTGTATGTATTCAAGGCTTGGTATAAAAAGTATTTTCAAGTTTCTGTTTCATGCGACAATAAGGATTGTCGGGATAGTTTTAAGTACAAAAGTGCCAGTTAATGCGACAATCGTATTCACGGACACTGTTCATGCGACAATGGTAATTCACGGACTTTGTTCATGCGATAATGATATTCACGGATTTCGTTCATGCGACAATGGTATTCACGGATTTAGCTCATGCGACAATGGTATTCACGGATTTTGTGAAATGACAAAAACAGTTCCTACACTTTGGTTTCCTATATCTTAACTCGACAAGTCTCTCGATCTAACCAACTTCTAAACCGAATCAAGCCTGACTAAAAATCATACATGTTCTCCTATATGTCTAGTGTAAATCTGCACTTTAAGGTAGTTTTATAATTTCATTTACTATTTTTAACAAAAATACTTTGAATGGTGGTCAGATTTGGTCTAAAACAAACATTCATTCAAAGATTGATTTATACATAAAAATAAGGACATTTATGGAAATGGACTAAGAAGAACTTTTTAAAGTTAACAAATTATGTGAGGTTTTGGCACTGGTCTCATACGTTTTAGTGGTTTAGAACTCAAGATATGGTCTCGAGAAGGAGGCGGATGTTTCTGTCCGCCGGAACAATAATGCGCACCTTAACGGAAATATTATTTTAAAATATAAAACGAAGTCGATATGTTCCGAAATTGGTGTCGTTGAGAAGCTAACATAACGAAATACATTTTAGGCTTAAGAAACATCTATTTTAGACGAGTTATGAATTTATAAAAATCGTGGAAGTTGACCATTTTTCTGGACAGAAAGCAGTGTGAATATAAGTTCATGAAAAATGAGTTTTAGCTTATACTTTGGACATAATCTTGTTAAATGAGCAACTAAACATGTATACAAGTATATTTCAAGTAAAACCAGTAAAATATGGAGAGTTCTTACAAAGAAACGATGAAGAAGTAAGAAATGAAGACGGTAGAAGTGATGTATGCGCGCAAGTGATCGTTTTGGTGTCTTCGGCTTCGCTTTTCCTTCAAGAGTGAGATGGTGGTCGATGGTGGATGGTGGTGGTTTGTGGTGGTGACAGAAAATTCGTGGGTTAGAGTGTGGGGGAGAAGGGTTTGAGTAAAATGGAAGAATAGGTGGAGTGTGGGAAAGTGAATGGAGGTATGGTGATATTTCATGTCCACAAAGTCAAGGAAGTAACAAGATAGGTATGGCTTGCCATTTCCCCCCTCCTAGCTGCAGAATTTCGTGGGTGGGGGCCCACCCATGGGTGTGTACATCTTTTCCTCAAATTTGCACTCCGTGCGGTGTTCGTTTACTCATTCGTTTTGCGTTTTAATTAGGTGTTAAACGTTTGTTACGCGTATTTAACTAATGATTTAAAACCCGGTATTTTAACTTGAAGTAACATTTATTATTACTTAGAAACATTTATAAAGATGTTATCGTGACGTGTCGGTAGTGGTTCATGGAGTCGCGTTACGATTAATAAATCGCGTGACGTTTAAATTCAACGTTTTTGTTATCGGTTTGAAATGCGATACTTCAAATAAATACTTACCATTCAAATGATATATTTTAATTTATAAAATATATTTTGACATTTATTTGATTGTCGGGCGCGTTTTGCGCATTTTTGGTCGTTTCTGAGCATTATGTATGATACGAAATGCTTACGAAATAGTATTCGCAATAATATTTGGAATTTAGTTTGTTTATCAAATAATTTCATATTATTTAATAAATTGCGTTCACCAACGTCCAGTTAAGTCGGAATCCATCCGAGCAAATCGTGTAATATCAATTTATTACGTACGTGTGTATATTCAATATACGTTATATTACAAGCAACTTAGTTCTATTTCAAACTAATCGAAAGTAATTACAAGCAAGCTTAGAGTAAATTAATACGCCTAAGTACGGGTTGTCACAATCAGGGACACTGATACATTATCAGTGTCACAACACTTATTTTGTCATACATAAATCAAATGAAGAAGGGTCAGTGACCCAACAGACTTTGTGCCTTCTTCTTCCAAAGAAGACACAAATTCTATTAATGCACCAGTTAATGAGAAAGTTAAACAGACCGAGCTGGTTAGGCCTACATTTGTTAAAGTGGAAAATAAACCTCTGGTTAGTGTTGAGGAGGTTGTTGTGGTAGAAGATATACCAGAAGTGTCTACCTTTAAGGTTGAGAAAATAAATATCAATCGTGACTGTTTTAAATACAAAGGCAAAGCTAAGGTTGACAGTGAATCCTTCCAGGTTAAAAATGTTAAAAAGGATTTCCAATCAATATCTTTGGATAATTCACAGTCACCTGTGAAGAATCTTAAGAAAAATAATCTAGTTGAGAAATCTGGAAATCATAAATGTTCAACATCAACTAGCTCAACCTTGGGAACATCTACTTCAACATGTTCACCTAAGAGTACATGTTCAATAAATGTTCCAGCTAATAGATCTTCCATGTGTCGCACCCCCAAATTTGGGTTGCGGAAGCGAATCGGGTCGGGGCGTGACTAATCGATAATCACAGCTCAAAGATATAATGAACGACTCTATATGCGTCATTTTACAACTTGTATTTATAAAATCAAAGTTTACATCAAAATATAGTTTACATTAGCTCAGTTCCTGGATTGAGAGATTTACATACATAATTAATCTATACAAAATATAATAATGCAGCTAAATCTCTGAATGTTTTGCATGATGACTCGAGCTAATGATATCCTGAATGGCAGTCCAACCTACTGCTGAGTACCTGTGATACATGCTAAAATGGGTCAGCGAAACGCTGGTGAGCTCACAGGTTTGTATGTCAACACATATTGTATGAACCGCAAGATTTTATTGAATTTAAATTCCAATTAAGCAAAATAAAAGTTTTACAGCCATGAGCATATAGTCTGAGCTTAACTCGAGGTGTCAGGTTCACATTTAAGGAATCCTGATCGAGGTGCCTCCCACAGTGCCTAATCTACACTCGTCTGAACAAATATTAGTACATCCGTTTACCCAGTTAGTGCATGCTAACCCGGACGAGGTGGGTCAATCCTATATGATACCATATACTAATATTGACGCTACAACGTATTACCAAACTATGCTGAGGAGGGCTTTGAAAAGATTAGTGAGATAACTCATGTAGTATTTGTTTGATTTCGTACTTGCGTTCATATAGTAAAATAAAATGAGCAATATATCACACCCCTGAGTAAAACAATAAAATAGGGGCTATGAGACTCACCTGAGTCTGGAGAGTTTAACTAATTAAACTTGAGTTGATTAGCCGAGAATCGATGTCCGAAGACTTGTAACCTGAGGGTGTCCACGACATGCGATGGTTATAAATGTGAGAAGGTATCTATAAAGACTACATTTGTAGTTGTTCTTTCAACTAGAATGTCCAAATTACTATGATTTGGTTGATTTGGTTATGTTTTGAAAACGTGTACGGTCCGTTGGTGATTGTTTGTAGTAATAATCTCAACTATTATTATTATGATTTCGAAGTGTTATACTTAAAAGTATTTATAAACTTTGGGTGACGGGGTCCGGGGGCAGCGCCCCTGGTTAGCGGGGTCCCAGGGGTGGCAACCCCTGGCGGGGTCCAAGGGGCTGGCCCTGGTTGGGGTCAAGAAAATTTTTTATTTCTACTACATTGCTTTGGTGAAAAACGTATCTGGACTTGAATTTGGGTGAAATCGAGTGAAAAAATTTTAGGTCTCGACACTTAGTAAAATCTGTATTTTCTTGGTTCTGTTTCATGCGACACAATGTGCGACATAAGGCTTGTGTCGCTAGATGCGACATAGCCTTTTGTGTCGCAAATCATGTCTGCGACACAAGTTCTTGTGTCGCTAAGTGCGACGTCCGCAATTTAATGCGACATAAAATGTTGTGTCGCTATATGCGACGGAAATAGGTTTTGCAATATAGTGTTTTGTGTCGCTAAATGCGATATCCGAAGGGTTTGCGACATAGTCACTTGTGTCGCTATATGCGACATAAGTGGGGGTTTGCGACATAAGGGCTTGTGTCGCAGGTGGCCTGGAGCCTCTGCGACACAACGAGCTGTTGGCCGGAATTTGAGCCAAAAACATGTTTTCCGGCGACCGTTTGGTCCGATTCTTTTACCCAACCCATATTTGGATATTTTAAGCTTAAATAAACCATAAACAAGTAAAAATAAGTGAAATCGGAGTGTCTCGGGTTTTGTCAGAAACTTACAAACTTAACACCGGAAGAAACCGAAATGGTAGAAACGTAGATCGTGACTCCGTGAATCTTTTCTTCCAAACGAGTGTGATGATCTAAGGTGGTTTTGATGGTTATTTTGGTGGTGGAAGTAGTGGTGGTGTGGTGGTGGAGATGAGAGGAAAAGAGAAGGAGAGAGAGAGAGAGAGAGAGATGGTGATAATGAGGAGTGGGGAGGGGTTTTTCCCCCATTTTGGGCAAATTTTCGGTAGGGCCCACCGAAGTGTGGGTCTCTACTTTTACTCCCATGCATTTGCGCTACGTGCGGTGTTCGTTTTCCCGGTTGTTTAAATAATTTTTCGTACATTTAATTATAGGCTTTGAAATACGAATATTTATTCGATATTATAATTGAAGTATTTCATCAAATACTTAATAATTGAGTTATAAAATATAACTTAACTTGTTTCGTTTTGTTCGCGAGTTTATTATTTTAATCGCATAATTGTTGTTTGTACGTTACGAATTCGAGTTGAAATATTACATAAATAATATTTTGGATAAGACTGAGTTATTAAATAATATCGTATTATTTAATAAAGTTGTTCACCAACGTCCGTATTAATTGAACCGAATTGCATTCGATTTGAAACTTGTACGATTTAATCAAATCGCATACTTGTATATATTCAACAATAAATATATTGATACATTAATTAGCCTAACACAGAACTAATTACATGTATTACACTTGATTAGACACTAATTACTAGTCCTAATTTGACGGGTGTCACACCGTGTATCATCCTCCACCTCAACCATTTGTGGGGAGCCATTGGAATCGATCTTATGTTGAGAGACGTTCTTGTTTCCGTTGTGGTCAACAGGGCCATATCATTAGGGATTGTAAGTTATTATCCCTAGATAGATATGGTAGAGGGATGCCAAGAACTTCCTCTTTTAGGAATTCTTTTTCAAAATATTTTTCAAGGCGTCGTACGTATTCGCCTGTATCTAGGTGTGCATCAAACTCTCCAAAACCTATGGCTAGAGTAAACAAAGTTATGTCTAGTAGACCTCAAATTCAACAGCACAATATTCTTGAAAACAAATCACCCCAACCTAATCAGATTTAGAAACCAAAATCAAAAAACAACACATCTATGAAATCAACTGAGTTTTAAAAAATATCATAAATTCATGGATGTGATGATCATGGACGATAGTGGACAACCCAAGTTTATCAAGGCTTGGGTGTCCCATAAACTCTAATGTTTGATTGTTTGTAGTGATGCAGTCAGTTTTTTTATAGATAATATTTAAGTGACTGCAAGGATGTGGATATTGGTTGGAAGATTATTTACAAGGTGGTTATGTGTGGTAAATTTTGATTGGATGAATGAAATTTCTGAAGTTTTGAGGTGGTAAAAGTGTTACAATGGATTTGAGTTGACTTGATATGTGATTTTGAAACATCCATTCTTTGTATTTTTTTTATTTGTTAGTTAATGTAACATCCATTCTTTGTACTATTTAGTATCAAATAATTGCAATGTTGCGAAATTTGTTAAATTAAAAATTACAAAAATATGTCTAATGTTTAAGGGGAACATCTTTGAATTGGAATTGAGAAAAGAATTTCCCGTTTAGGGGGAGTAATTTTTAATATTTTTTAAAAAAATCTTATTATTTGGACCAGAAATGTGAACTGCAAGATTCTTAATTTTTGAAAAGATGTTGGATTGTGTCTGTAAACAACTTGGGAAATGATAGTACATTAGATGACATGCACAAAATGGAAATTTTAAAGTTTATGTTTGATGTGTCAGTAGGTCTATCTAGCATATTTAATACAGCTTTTATAAACATTAAGCTTCATCATATGATGTATTGGTAGGCATAATACACATCGATCTCTAGGTTATTAAGAAGTATTTCTAATACATGCATTCTATCTTGTGGTAAACACTCTATGACATACGACTCTATGTCTTAATTATTTAATGTAGCTTGACATACTTCTAAATTTTGGGTTTTTATCTAAAATCATTTGGGAGTTTATGCTAATTGTTTCCCCTGTTGTACGTAAGTACAGACCTGGTCTCAATTAGTATAAACTCAAAACTAAGCAAACGCAAGTCAATGTACTTGAAAAGTCTTAAATCTTAAGATACCTAAGGAGGTCGCCAAAAGGTTTGACCAAGATTGGTTTAGCTTAAACCTGAATCAAGTGTATGTTGCTTTGTTGTACGTCGGTACAGACCTATCACCGCTGACTTGATTCTTAAAGATGAATTTTTTATACTTTCTCTGAATATGGAAACTATGTTCATGTCTGGGTTACAAGGGTATATCAAAGGTGGGGACCACAGAGAAATATATATACGAACAATAAAGGTTAACTCAGAAATACGGATGTAATGTGCTTAGGTGGTCAAACAATACCAATAAGCGGCTTGAAAGTTTTTTTATAAAAGATGCTTTAAATATGCTAAGTAAATTTAAAGTGGACAAGTATATTGATAATCGAAATTACACTTACTATTTTCTAATAATTGAATGTTGGCCTAATATGATCCCTAAGCAGATCTAAAACAATCCTATCCCTAATTTATTTTAATCTTTGTTCTTTACTTTTCCTTTATAAAGAAAATAAAAACATATTTTATTTCTATGTTATTTTCTTCAAACATCACATATCTTGTTAAAGTCAAATATTGAAGATGTAAAGGATGTTGGTTATTCTCCAAAGACTATGAAGATGAATTTTATTGGAGAAGCTGCTGATGATTGAGAGATGGTCACATAGTTTGAAGATCTTATTGTATGATAATTATATGTTAGTCACATGAATCTGAACATTAAGATTTCTGAAGACCATGCTATCTCAATGGGGGAGTTTCTGATTGTTGAAGACATGAAGAAGTTTGTTGATTCAGACTAATTGAAGACTTAGTTGACCAAGCTACTGATATGGGGGAGTTTGTTGGTGCATTTTGTGTGTCAGTCAGTTGGTCAAACATATGTACGTGTCAAAGTTAATTAGTCTGAGTATGTGATGTATATGTTGATATGTAATATATAGAAATGTCTAAATGTGTTTAGGAGACACTTGGTCAGTGTCGCTATTAGCGACACTTGGCTAGTGTCGCTAGTGGTGCTGGACAGCCTATAAATAGTAGAGTTAAATTCGGTTTAGGGTTAGACATTTTTGAGTGAGACTGTGTGAGTATTGGGTGAGGCATTTTTCAGAGAAAAGAGAGGAGAAAACGAGAGTGTTCTTGTGATTGTAATCTTTATATTTTTAATTGTAAATATATAAAAAGATTATAGAGAATTGTTTGTGTTCGTGATTCATAAACGTTCATATATTCAATTGTTTGATTCCGCACTTACAATTGATTAAACGATCCGATCAGATCCTACGTAAGGGACTATCATCAAATGAACATTCGATAAAATAATTTCATAAAATATAGTTAAATCCGGTAATATTATGTTTCTAAGTAGTAATTGATTAATGAAAGCAATCATGTAGAAACAACCATTTTCAGATTACTACAAAAAAATTAACATAATCAGACCAAGAGAAAAATGAATAGATGAGAACTAATAAAAACATAAGGAAAAATGTGATTTAAGTCTAAATCTCACATTTTCATATATTCAGTTTCAAATGAGAAAACCCACTTCTCCATTTTGTTAGAATACTTTTCTAAAAAATAGTTAATTTGAACATATTTTTCAATTTTTATTTTTTCTATAAAAGTGGGGTATTTTTCCTTAACTAAACATGGCCTTAGTTTTTTGAGAACGGAGGGGAAGGGAGTGCAGGGACTATTTTTGCAATTATACTAAAGTTTTGGAGATGCCCAAAAAATTTCCCAAAAAATGTTCAAAAAATTGTCAAAATATTTTGCTTAATCACAAAAAATTAAATATGAAAGATTCTGTCAAAAATGCCAAAGAAGATAAGATGCAGTAAAATATACAAGATGCGGTAACAATATACAGGATGCAGTAACAATATACATGATATAGTAAACAAAGTAATAGTAATTTTTTTGATATCAAGAATAAAGCCAAGATTTACAAACCACATTTATGATATAAAAACATAAGATGCAGTTCAATATACAAGATGCGGTAACAACAATGGTAATTGATGTGTAGCAAAAAGTCATATTTTTACGCACATGTTTCCTTCACGTTTGATCTAACTCTTGGTGAAAACACTTGAATTAAACATTTATCTACTTAATTTCGCAAAGTAGGTTAAATAATAGACGTTGCTATAAAAAGTACTAAAAATGTCCAAAAGCACGCAAAACGAGACAGATTAACCAACACCGATTCTTACACTCTTTTGATTACATGATGATACAAGTTCATAAATAGTTTCATATGATGGCACGGGTTACTACAAGAGTAGAGAATCAAGAATCGTGCAAATAGCATAAAGAACGAGGAAGATAGAGCGGTCTAAAGACAAACCGAGAGCATTCTGCACACGCCAGAACTAGTGACATTAAAATTCAGTCAATTTGGCATCATTAGAAGCGTAACAGCATTATGAGATCATAGGCAAAAGAATCGAAGCAAACGGATAAGAAACGAAGAAGATACACGCGATTTAAACAATGAGAAAAACCGTAAACAACACACGGGCACCACAAGGCCACCCACCAGACCGTGTATGGTCCTGGGTGTTGGGTTTTCTATTCCCTAACTTGATTAATATAGATGGCAAAATTATAACAAAACAATTAATCTAGGGCTATTAGGAAACTAAACCCTAAGGATCTTAACTTGAATAAATAAAAGCAATAAAATAACCAGATAAAGAGGAAATTACTAACCTTTGAGAAAACCAATTTCTCATGCATAGACGATCTTACAGAGCTTCCTTACTTGGAGGCGAGTGCCCAAAATAGAACACTTCTAATGGCTTACACCCAAGAACTAAGAGAAATTCCCAAGTCTCCTATGGTTACGACTCTAGGTCGTAAAACTCTTACAAGGAGCAGGAATGAGAAAGAGAGAAGAAGAATTGAAAACTATTCAATTCAAAAAGTGTATGTAAAGCTAAGGGGTAGGCCTCTATTTATAGGGGAAGGGATACCCTTGAGTTTGGTATCTTGGTTGATGTGGGACAAGAGATTTTGTCATCCAACCGGCGGTTGGACTTTCCAACCGACGATTGGATGTGATTTCAGAATATTCCAATAACTCGTTCCACGGCCTTACTAACCCCAGCCTCCAACCGCCAGTTGAACCATCTAACCGCCGGTTGGAACTTGCTTTCCAGAATATTCGGATTAGTTTCCTATTAATTAACAAACTAACTAAATATTCTTTATGGTTTCTGTTAATTTCTTTTAGCTTCTAATTAATTTATCAACTTTGATAAATTAATAAATTAATTAATTAACGACAATATTAATTCTAATTAATATCATCTCTCAATTAGTTTATCTTACTGTTCATTGAGGGCGACCAAAAAGGACTCTACTTTTAATGGCCTACAAAAACGAAATGGTCCCTACGTAACCAGTCATCCATAATATCAAACAAATCTTTTTCCTGTTTGGTAACTTTACCAAGGGCTATAGTCATCGTAATCCTCCTATTCAACTACTTCGACCATTTCTAAACACCTCATAGTATTTTTGGGGCGTCCAAAGAGTCGATCATTTCTGCATGATTTTTTTTCTCGTGCACTACCCCTTCCAATGGGTTTCGAAGATAAAAATCCTTTATTGGCCCATAAATTGACCACCCAGGTAAATCCATGAATTCAATTTGATTATTCCTTCTCCTTCTTATTATTACTACAAATCCGATCTAAATCTAGAATTGTCTTCTTATGACTCATGAATCAGAAACATTCATTTTTTGAAAGACTTGTTCAAGCAAAAAGCAATCCCCTCGCCCACTAACGGTGGATCCTCAGACCTTCCCCTCTCTTCTTCCATAAACTAAATGGATTCTTAAATCTTGTTCATGAGATTAAGAAAAAGAACTCTCTTTATATTATAATTTTTATATTTTATGTATACTAATTATGTATATTACTAATACTAAACTAAAATTACTAATATTTTTCTATTTATTTTTCTTTGTTAGAAAAGAGAGAGTTTCCAATTTTTTACTTCACTTCAATACTCAATACAATAACATAACAATATTCATTTCAATAAAATAAATAGGAGACTAGAAGTGAGAATATTAACTCATATCCATTCTTCATACGATTGTCGGAACAAATACTTTGGATGTAACGAAATTGAAATTTTTGGTACATCAAGTCGCGATCTGATAGCTATAAATCTAATCTAATCTAATTGTCTAATATAAATATTATTATTATATAGATATATATAGAAATAAATTAATCTTGATCTTGTAATCAAAGAAAGATAAGTGAAAATGTTTCTTATCTTGTGACTTAGAACTTAGAATAAATGGTTCTCTGTGGAGGAACGAAATTACAATTTATTCCTATAGAACATCTAGGAACAAGATGATTGAATTGGAAATATCGACAAATTCTTGCGGAGTGCAAAGAAATGAATATAAATAAAAAATGGGGTCAACTTGTTCCAAATTCATCTCTATTGAATTTGAATATCAGAATAGCGGATATAGTCATGATTCAATGGGTTAGGTCCACTTATTTTTCTTTTATTGATTTATAATCTTTACAATGGATTTCATTCGCCTAATAGAAATAGAAAATAGCAATATTTGGTGATTCAATAGACGACTTATCATTATTTGTGAAAACTTTAACTCACTATAACTCATTAGATTATTATTACTATTAAATACTGTTAAATTTAAATTAAACATGAATTTATTACTATTAATAATTAGAAATTAGATTAGATGATAATATTATAAAGTTGGTTACTTTTTATTACTATTAATTTATTATTAATATTAATTTATTATTATTTTACTATTAATTTTTTATTATATTATATTATTATATTACTATTCATATTAATAAAATAATAATAATAATAATATCACTATATCACTATTCTTCATATTCATATGAATACTACGACTGAAAAAAGAGTCTCTTATAGATATCGGATTTGAACCGAGAGCTTACGCTTTACACTCTACTGATGAGTTGAAAGGAAAGGGCTTGGTTCATTGAATTCCTGAAAGGGTCATTGTACTATGTAAGTAAAATAGATCTTCTTATCTCTTTGTTCTCTTATATATATTAAGAAGAAGAAGAAGAAGATAAGAATAAGATTTTATTTTATTACTTTTATTCTAATAATTGTAAATAATATAAATAATATAATAATTTATTATTTGATAAATACTGAATTTTGTTATTTGATAATAATAATAATAATAATAATAAAATTACTTAATTACTTATACTTATACTTATTATTATTTATTATTTTATATATATTATATATAAAAAAGAAAATTAAATATTAAATATATATATATAAGAAGAAATATATATATATATATATATATATATAATAAATAAGAAGAAGATAAAATAAATAAATAATAAAATTACTTATTACTTATACTTATATACTTATAGAATTTATATATAATATTAAATTAATATAAGAAGTTAAGATAAGATAAGATTATATAATTAAGATAAGATAAAAGCTCATCTACACATATACAGAAGTGTCTCGACAAAGGGTCCATTTCTTTTTTTTTCTTCTATATTTCTATTCTATATAATCGATAATCGACAAAAGATCCATTTATATATAATGATTGCATTGTAGCGGGTATAGTTTAGTGGTAAAAGTGTGATTCGTTCTATTAACCCCCATAATAGTTAAGGGGTCTTTCGGTTTGATTCATATTCCGATCAAAAACTTTATTTCATTAAAAGGATTACATCCTTTACCTTTCAATGACACATTCTAGGAAAATTAGAAATTTTCGGGATTTTTAATTTCAAAGTGGATGTTCTCGCGCGAATCTCAGCAATGATTTGTTCTCGCACGAATCTCAACAATGATTTGAACTAAAGAAAACTTTTGGGCGGAATATACACATTGTGTATAATATCTTTACTCTCAATAGTTACATACAAGTCTCTATAACATAGAAAAGCAGGATGTCCATGACGTGTACGTGTCGGATGAACCAAATCCTTATTGAATTTTTTTTTTCAATTAGAAGGGGTTCGCACGTGTTCTGCAGTACCCCCTGTGAATACCCCGCCGGTATGAAAAGTTCTTAATGTTAATTGAGTGCCTGGTTCTCCAATCGATTGACCTGCAATAATACCTACGACTTCTCCCAATTCGACCAGGTCATCATGAGATGGACTCCGGCTATAACATAATTGACAAATCCAAGATGTACTCCTACAGTTAAAAGGGGTTCGAATAGAGATGGGTTGTGCT
Source organism: Pseudognaphalium luteoalbum (assembly GCA_963422505.1). NCBI lineage: Eukaryota > Viridiplantae > Streptophyta > Magnoliopsida > Asterales > Asteraceae > Pseudognaphalium > Pseudognaphalium luteoalbum. The sequence continues at coordinate 87,888,410 of OY730197.1, forward strand.
CTAAAAGTTATGAATCTATTGACAAGCCCAACTCCAATATCTTGATTTCTAGTAGCAACGCATCGCGAACCTATATATATATATATATATATATATATATATATATATATATATATATATGATTTGCTAATACACACCCAATTAATGTTTGGATAAAAATCCTGTCCGCCATCATTCCATTTCGAGGACTTACAGAAATACCTCGGACGGTGCCACAATATGTTCGACGTACAACAATGTGTTGAACTACTTCAACAATTCTGCGCGTGAGATATCCTGCATTTGATGTTCAAATAGCGGTATCCACAACTCCTATATGGGCTCCGTAGCAAGAAATAATATATTGTGTTAAAGAGAGTCCTTCACGTAAATTGCTTTGAATGGGTAAATCAATCATTTGTCCTTGGGGATCCGACATTAATCCTCTCATACCTACTAATTGATGTACCTGAGAGGAATTTCCTCTGGCTCCCGAAAAAGACATTATATGCACTAGATTAAAAGGATCGGTCATCCGAAAATTAGGATTCATTTCTTATCACAAATATTCACTTGTGGCATACCAGATCTCGATCGATAATCTTACCAATTTAGTTATGACCTTGGACACTATTACAACAGTCTCCCACTTGAACAAGTCATCAACTATTATTTGTCTAAGCTTTATCCCATTAACTAAGCAGAGAGTGTCATCCAATGCAATTGCCGAACTTTAATTCATATCAGAGACAACCCTTTAGATAAGTGATCAAATATTCCTTTGTTCTAGATATCCTATGAAACTGGGACATGGATTTGAATCAATCTCCAGAACCAAGGTTATGTTTTCTATCTCTGATTAATTTGACTATATGGGACTACTGAATTGAACACATCAATTTAGTCCTGGCTTGGCCAAGCACTTTATGAGTCAACATTTAATCCTCAGAGGGCCCAAAGATATCGCTTTTCTATTTAGGCAAAAGGAACAAATAAATTTTGCATACATAACACTAGTCAACTCATCATGTCATACCCAGTGTATCCTTTATGAATGGCATTTACGCGTAGCATTTGAATAAACTAAAGTATAACAGACTTGAAAAATTAGAAACTCAATGTATCTCCATTTTTAGAATATAAGATATTATCATCTCATAGTTACTTGTGATTTTAATCCATGAAGTACTTCCATCAATACGGGTCTCTCCTATACTTAAATCCCCATTAAGTACCCATGAGTGTTGCAGCAATCTTCATGTAATGTCTAATCTCCATAGACAATCTACTAACACTCCATGACAGTCTTAATTCACCACATACTTCCCATAGTGTGGTCGACTGAGGAGGTTTGAGTAAATCTAATTACTCTGGAAGTGATGTCTAAACATGCTAAACCGAAACACAATGACAAACAATAGTAAATGGTTGCACACTCCTTGCAAATAAATAAATCTCCATTATTTAATCACCAAGTCTATTCCAGTTTCCATAATTGTTTTTAATGTTTCATAATCAAACTAACAACTAAAACTTTTGTGTTATCTCGTAAACCTATGCTCTTAGCATGTTTACTAAGTTGGACTCAACCGATGACTTTGTGAACTGATCATCCGGACTATCCTCTGATCTTCACAACCACGTGTCGTTTATGCTTTTAGCGGTCTTCTTGTGTCTGAACTTAGTCAGTGTCTTTGTGAACTGATCAGCTGGACTATCCTCTGATCTTCACAATCACTTGTCCCTTTCCGAAAAAATGGTATTTTCTTTCAATACATTTTGACTTTCCATGTAACTTTTCCCTCATTCAGTAAGATTCCCTAACCAGACTGTGAATAACTATCAACTCTATCTGTTTGGAAACTTACGTCACTATGACCTGTTACTCTGAGTTTCTTTCCTCCACTAAGAACCTGTCTTCAGTATTTCTCAAATACTTGAGAATGTTCTTACAACTGTTTTATGCCTTTACCAGGATTCTGCTTATGTCGACTCACTATGCTCCAAGCAAATGAGACATCGGGTCTTGTATACTTCATGGCACGTATGATCGATCCTATAGCCGAAGCCTATGGGACTCGACTCATTTAGTCCAATCTTGTACAGTCTTTGGACACTAATCTTTTAGTAATCTGTATGCCGTGATGTAAGGGTATATTCCCTTTCTTAGAATTCTCCATTTTGAAACTTTTCAAAATTTCATTCTAAGTACATGTCCTAGTTAAGTCCTTTGAGACAATTTCAACATATCTCTATAAATCTTTGTACCAAGTATATATTATATCTTCCAAATCTTTCATAGTGAAATATTCTTCCAATCAACTCTTTCACACCTTGTAATGTTGAGATTTCATTTCCTATGTGTATTATATCATTCACATATAATACCAGAAATACTACAATGGCATTCAGCCACATCACAGTGACCCCCGAAGCGATCTTATTCTAGTTGCGGGACGAAATCCGACAGCCAATTGCTGGCTCTGAATAACCAGCCCAACAAGAAGCTCAATTCTTCCCACTGACTTTGACTCATATGCTGAACTCATCTTTGCTTCTAAGAAATCTAAACCGTTTGACTTTCTCATGGAAGCAGAGATTCCAACTACAAGAAGCCTGTTTAAGTCCATAAATGGCCTTATGAAGCTTACACACTTTATTACGATACTTTGTATTTTCAAAACCTTCCGGTTGTACCTTGAACACATCCTCTGTTAGTTTTCTATTAAGGAAAGTGGTTTTGACATTCATCTACCAAATTTCATAACCATAAAATGCAGCTATTGCAAGCATTATCCTAATTGACTTTATTTCAGCTATTGGTGAGAACGTTTCCTCATTTTCAATCCCGAAGGTTTGAGTAGAGCCTTTCACTACCATCCTAGCTTTATAAGTGTGTACTTCCCATCTATGTGTATCTTCCCCTCGAAGATACACCTACAACTCACTATCTTGAGACTGAGTGTAGTGCCAACCAATATTCCAAACTTGGTTGTTAGTCATAGACTGAATGTAGCTTTTCACAGCTTCCTTCCATTTAGCATCCTTAGGGCCTGCCATCGCTTCCTTTGTAGTTAGCAAACTCATCCAATCAACTTAGTGTACTATCACTAATCTTATCATGTTCTTCTATATGGAAATCATAGTAGAACTGAGGAGGATTGCTAACTCTACAACTGCGAGCGGGAAAGGATATGTCATCAAATTCAACAGGTGTTACCACCTCTTGTTGAGTGTCAGTGTTTATCATAGTTTCATCATCGGTCAATCCTTGAATATTTTCAAGATCAATTGTACTCCCACTGTCCTCTTTAGATATCATATAACTCTCAAGAAACAAATATCTAAACGACTTTTGTGGATAACCGATGAGAAGATGCCTTTCAGATCCGGCTTCTAGTTTGTTCTAAGTTTCTCGTCCAATGATAACTTCACAATCCCAGATTTAGATGTACCCAAGAGAAGAACCTTTTCTCTTCCACATGCTCTTTCTTGGTGAGTATTAGATTTAAGATATGTGTGACTTTCTGTAATGCCTAACCCTATAAGTTTTTTAGAAGTATTACCTAACTCATCACAGTTTTGAATCATGTCTAACAAGATTCTATTCCTTCTCTTAGAAACTCCATTAAGCTATGGTGTCCTAGGAGGAGTCAATTTTTGAAACTATTCCACAATGTCTATGATGATCAAGAAACTCGATACTAAGGTTTTCACTTCCCCTATCGGATTGGAGTACCTTTATCTTTCTGCCCATTTGGTTCTCTATTTCATCTTGATACGTTTTGAATTTCAAAAATATACGACTTATGTTTAATCGGATAAACATATCCATGTCTACTGAAGTCATCAGTAACATAGTAGCGAATTTTATCTATTGTGGCGCATCGGAAAGGTCCATACACATCCGTGTATACCAAGTCCTAGAGTCCTTCACCTCTTTCACACAACCTTGTGAATAGTGATTTAGTCATCTTGCCCAATAAACAAGATTCGCATACATTATCCGATTTAAGGTCGAATGATTCCAACACTCCATCCTTTTGGAGTTGGGCTATGTGTTTCTTGTTTACGTGCCTAAGACGATAATTGCCACAATTTGGATTTATCTAACTCTTTAGACGAACCAACATTTAAATCACTTTCCTGATATATTCAACATTTTCATATATATCTTTGCAAGGAGAAGCTTTACCACCATTCTCATTGTTAAATGAAACCTAATAACTATCCTTAAGCAAGCATGAAATGAAACTATGTTTCTTTGTCATTTCTGACAAATAACAGCAATTAGTTAAATGTATCATAACTCCTAGATTTTAGCATGAGCTTAAACTTTGTAATGGGTATGACTCTCATGTCTTCCATGACTAAGTTGAGCTCTCCATGCTTCAACCTCCCACATTCCTTTAGGCTTTGCAATACAGTGCAAATGTGAGCAACACATTCTGTATCCAAGACCCACGAATTAGAAGCTGTAGTAATATGGAGTTCGATGACTTATATACCTGAATCCTTTTTCGACCTTTCCATCTTCAAGGTCCTTCAGATAATTTGGCGGCAACGCTTCTAGTGCCCCTTTGTGTTGTAGTAAACCATACCGATTCCTTTGGATCATTTGGAGATACAATTTCAGGTTCAATCTTTCCCTTAGCCCTACGATTGGACCTTACATTCGTAGCTTTTCCAGATCTCTTCATTTTCTTTGCATTATGCCCAAATGACAACACAGGAGCTGCTGAGCTAGAGGGAACATCCTTATTGATCCCTTGCTCGGTGGTTAAATTTTGGAGTTCCATTATTGAGGTCTCTTTCTCATTCGAATCAATTTGATATGAGATTACAAACATTTGTATACAGCTGGCAGACCAGACAATTTATGGTGATGGAAAACTCTGTATCAACTATCAAATTCAATGATTGCAACCTATCAAAGTATCCTTTCATCTCCAAGATGAAAGCACATATAGATGCTCCAGGTTTGGGTTTGCAATCCATGAGGGATCTAAGCACATCAAGGAGTTCTTTGCTTACCTTTGCCTGAAACATATCTTTTGACTATTGGTTCATTTCATAAGCCCAAGTATTATCAAAAATCTATTGCAATTCAGGGCTCATGGAGCATACCATGATACAAGATATTTTAATCACATCATCATAATGCATCCGGTGTGTTTCAATCTCCTCTTGGGTTGAATCATTATCAATTATGGGAATCTGCTCATCGAGAACATACTCCTTGTTCTCGTACCTTAGCCTAAACCTAAGATTCGCATCCAGTCCATACAGTTTGAACCGGTAGTCTTTCCCACCCAAGAACTGAGAATAGTGAGAAATTTTGTGGAATTGGGAACGTGAGAATTATAACCATTTTCGGTAAACATCTTTGAGATAAAATAGTTTTAGTTAGCTTAAATATTCCTTATTTAAATTACCCACTTTCAAATTAAGGCTAGGATCCATATTTTAGATTCATTTTATGAAGAGGTTTTCCGTAATCATATTGCGAATTTATTATAGGTAGACAATGCTTTTGTCAATTTCATTCTCTATGAAATTCCTAGTTCTTTTGAGATCATTGATTTCCATCAACGACATGTTAATCTCGGATATGCTCATCTACCATTCATGACTGGTATGCCAAGGATCATGAACAAGATGGTGAACTTAACCATGCGAAACCCGCATGGTCCCCAGCCCGAGTACGCTCGAGAATCGCGAGTTCCACATCACCTCTCAGTATGTTCTCATATTAATGTGCCGGTAAACCATACACGCTCCATTAACAGACCATACGAAAGATGTGCGGTTTTCATGGGTTAGCATACTATTCACATTTTAGTATCTAGAACGGGATTTTGTTTTAGTACTTTTAGGTCATACATTTGATCTTAACATCATCCTATCAAAGTCCTCGGTAGCTCCATTGAACACATAAAGAAGCGGAGAAGCAGGTCAGCGCGAGGCGTATTAAAAACCTGACTTCTTTAGGGAATCGGAAAGACCCATCTTATACCTCTCTTTTAGTTTGTTCACTATGGGTGAGCCGATTTATAAATTGACTGATGATGTATTTTATTTTAATGATATACACATATATATAAATCATATTATATATCAGGTCTCTCTTAAACTCTTAAGGTCTACGGTTACGACTCTAGGTTGTAAAACTCTTGCAAGGAGCAGGAATGAGAAAGAGAGAAGAAGAATTGAAAACTATTCAATTTAAAAAGTATATGTAAAGCTAAGGGATAGGCCCCTATAAATAGGGGAAGGGATACCCTTGAGTTTGGTATCTTGGCCGATGTGGGACAAGGGATTTTAATCCAACCGGCGGTTGGACTTTCCAACTGGCGGTTGGATGTGATTCCAGAATATTCCAATAACTCGTTCCACCGCCTTACTAACCCTAGCCTCCAACCGCAGGTTGAAACTTGCTTTCCAGAATATTCCGATTAGTTTCTTATTAATTAACAAACTAACAAAATATTCTTTATGGTTTCTGTTAATTTCTTTTAGCTTCTAATTAATTTATCAACTTTGATAAATTAAAAACTAATTAATTAACTACAATATTAATTCTAATTAATATTATCTCTTAATTAGTTTCTCTTACTGTTCATTGAGGGCGACCCAAAAATGACTCTACTTTTAATGATAATCTTACCAATTTAGTTATGACCTTAGATACTATTCTAACACTGGGAAGGCCGTGTACGGCCTGAAACTAACCGTGTATGGCCCTTTCTAGGCCGTGTATGGTCTCAAGCACCCCCATGTGTTCTCGTTTTGCTTTTGTGGCTTGTATTTTGCGCTTTGGAGCTTGTACGTGTGATCCCATGCCTAGCCTATAAATAGATGGCTCCATTCTCTCATTTCACACACCTCTCAACTTCATTTCATTCTTACACTTTTTCTCTCTCTCTCTCTCTCTCTCTATATATATATATATATATATAGTTTTTCTCTCTAGATTAGGGTTTTAGTTAGTTAGTTCTTGGTTAATATTTAACCTAGACTAACGGAGAGGCTACGTTTGTAATAGTGTAGGGAATAATTTGAAGGGTTTATTTGTAATATTATCGAAGATATTGCGTTGGTTCCGTTCGTGTATTCTTTCAACATTATTCTGTCTACGCATTATATATGTTTACTTCTTTCCTGATCTATCATGATGATTACTATTGTTATTATGATAGATTTAGGATTGTTTGCCATGTGTAATGAGTAGTTCCCTTATGTGCTTGTTATGATGTAGTTAACTTGTATATGTTAGGTGTGATGTTACTTAAAATATACAAATGAAAATCGGTGTACTGTTAACTTTATATTTAGGAATTTCTAAACCTAATCACTTTTCCTCCAATAAACGTGGTTAGAACCTGTATGATAAGGAGTCGTGAATCTTGATCAACCGGTCACTACCTATCCGTGTTCTTAAAATACATACATGGTATGAATTACATAGTTGTGGCAATACTGCCAAACTCTTTTGTATATTACACCTTGAATCAATCAGGGATTTATTGGGATATATATTATAGTGAGGGCTAGTTTATATCATAGATGGTTAAATGTTGATAAAACTTGGTTAAACTAGTCCATAGTGACGGTAAAGTTTGTGATCCCGGAAATACCGTAAAATGACACAGTACTTCGTATAGCGTTGGAAACACTTCATATGGAGTTAAATGACATGGAAGCTAAGAAACTGCCGTAGGTTGAAGATTGTGTCACATCCTGGTTGAGCCACACAACTCTGGACTAAACAATGGCCATTAATGTAAAGTTTAGCAGTCACCAAACCTAGTCTAAATGTGACACTCCTCCAATTTTGATATAATTACGTACTATAATCACGTGCATGTCGTAGGATAATTCCCTACTTACGTGAATTCACACTATTATTATGAGATAAGTCCAGCAAAGCCCATTAATTTAATACGTGTAGTATTACTTATTTCGTAATTACTTATAATTACGCACGAAACATTCGGAACTAGTCCGACAAAACAAATCATATGTTGGTGATACAAAAATTTTAAATAACGTAAAACTATTTTTATAGTAGTTATATACATTGAAAAATTTGCTAAACGATAAAGCATAACGATAAAACTTAAACGATTATACGTATTATAAAAAACGTAACGTACATGATTAAAATAAGCAAAACGAACCCGACAACCACATGAATCAAAAATTATATTTTTGAAACTAAAAATAAAGTATTTGAAATAATACTTCAAAAATATTAACACGAAATAACATTTATGAACTTAATAAATAATACGCGTTTAAACGTATAACGATCGGATAAACGAATACAGATTAAACCCCTAAATATATAACACAATCAATGTAGATAAATTTTGTCAACACCATACCCTTGGTGTTGACCAAAGAATCGGCCAAACACCTACACCCTCACCTCACCATATTGTTTACTTACACACTCATTCTCATATACACTCATTCATCACCTACCTCATTTCTCCAAATTCTCTCCATCCCCTTCTTGCTTCCTTTCACATTCGGAGCAGCAACAGCAGACCATAAACATCATCATAATAGTCATCATCATTATCTCCATCAAAGGTTGCAAGGGAAGAACAAGAACAAGCTTCAACACTTTCATCATCTTCTTCTTCCTCCATCGTTTTAAAGCTTTGTAAAGACACTTGATCTTTCCCTATTTTTGTGTGTTTTTAACTCATTAACATGTTAAACGTTCACTTTAAGAAAGATCTTACACAAAAGTACAACCAAAACTAAAGAAAACACAACTTTGTGTAAATCAATTTTATAGGACAGATTTTCAGTCCACTTTGAAAAATCATATAAAATCGTATGATTAAAATAAACCTATGAGACCATTGCCAAAATCTTTGTATTTTTTGTTAGCTATAACTTTCGCTCAGACCACGTTTTCCCATAAATACACCAATTTTGAGATATAATCTGTTTTATACACATGTGTCGATAGAAATAGCTGTTGTACACAGGGGTGTTCACGTACTTTTTTGACCCATATCTGCTGATCAAAAAATAATGAATAAAATACTGAAAGTAGCCAACATATGTGGGAACATTGTGTAAAATTTTTAGGATTTTTCGATAATGTTTGCTTAGTCAAATAAAAATCACAAAAAGGGACTGATTTTACTCCGAAAGTTTGACTTTCGGATAGGAGGTTTGACTTTTAGATGAATAGTGACTTTGACTCCAAAAGTCAACTTTCAGAGTTGATCGTTGACTTTCGGATAAATAGTGTTTTTGACCCTAAACTTTGGATTTTTTACACCTTTGGACCCCGAACTTTTGAATGAATAGTACTTCTGGTCCAACTTTCAGATACAAACATATACTTTCGAATATATTTAAATACACACATTCGGATACAAATTTAAGTACATACTTTTGGATATATATACATATATATATATATATATATATATATATATATATATATATATATATATATATATATATATATATATGCATACTTTCGGACACATACATTCGGACATGTAAACATATATATATATATATATATATATATATATATATATATATACATATACATTTTCGGATACATACTTAAGAAATATTATGAACAATGACACAACTATATAGTATAATTGAGAAATCATATATATATTAACGAAACATACGATTTACAAACCCCAAAGATCTTTCAACGAGTGAACGAATAACATGGTTTGGCATTTAGCCGACCACTTATACAAATTATCTCTTGCATTTAGGACGTTAGGGACTTTACTTAGGCTTACGCTTTGCTAGCACTCACATACCGAGCTCACGAGGTGAGTTCACAGCCCCTACTTTTACTGGTTTTACTACTTTTCAAACAGGTGTGAAAACATAGATATTGTTCTACTAATTGCCATAACTTACTATGATTATATAAATACTTTATGCTTTTATACAAACTATTTACTTATGAGACGAGGTTTCATACTATTACTTGAACTGTTTACGAAATGACTTTTCATGCTACTATGGGAACATGATAACGAATCTTGGTACGGATCTAGGTTTACGTGAGGTAGTTGTATGCACAAAAGTCCTAGTGCATGCAACCTATAACCATTAACTAGGTGAATCTAGCCACTAAATATACGGATAGTACTATCAAATTGACAGCCCTCCCACTATTATAATTTGTTGGTCGCGCCAACTGCACGACGGCAGTCATAACGAGGAGCGTATATTTAAATTGAAACTGAGGCAAAAACAAAAAATGTCGTGAATTGGTTATAGCACTAGAGGTCGTTACTATAACTCATTAGGTCTAGCTAACCTTTGAGGGATCACCGTCTATGTCTCCCTACTACTACTACTACTACTACTGCTGCTGCTACTGCTACTGTTACATACATTTTTGGGAAATAACATTTTCCTACGATTGACTACATAGGAATGTGTTCATACTACTTGTACACTTGATTGGTTTTCCAAACGTATACTATTGGATGTGTTGACATCACGACAACGAAACTACATCTTGGGTAACATCCCACACGAAACTGTATTTTGGGTAACATCCCAACGAAACGGTAATTTGGGTAACATCCCAACGAAACTACGTTTTGGATTGTGATCCAACCAAACTATACTATGGGTGATACCCCAACTAAACTTATACTTGGTTATCAATTCACGAAACACTATTTAACTATTATGGCAACAACAACGATTTATAAACGAGTTTGGTTTACCAAACTATACTTCTAAATATAAAACCTGCGAATTCACTGTTGTGCTGCACACCGATCGTTGGAATTTCTAATGGTGATACGAGACAACAATGGGTTTTAAATTTGTAAGGCTGGGGCCTAGGGTTACTATTATGCTAATCAAAGGGCTAGCAAAGGACAAGTATGACTTAGGATCGTTCTTCAAAGCGCGGCAAATTGAAGCTAGGGTATTTAGAAACTTTTATGTATTTAGCTAGGGATAAAGGAGTTGGTTTTGGTTTTGGGGTTTTCTATTCTAAACTAAAATAAACTAAAAGGTGGAGGTTACTTCGGGCGTTCAGCAATTGAAGCGATTGTCTATTATGAAGTGGTTTAGGAGTTGTTTAATATGGAGAGTTCTAATGGGGATAAGTTCGTAAGTTAATGTGAGCTATTACTGCAATCCTTCTATCGGGCTAACGCGGAGGTGTCCACAATCAGGCAAATAGAATGTCACATGGGTTGCAGCATATATTAAAGCATACCCTGAAAGTTCTCTCAAATGTATACCCATATTATCCGACAGTTAATCTCGAATCCTATTCCCCAATCTCGGTCGTCGGAGATGTCCGAATCATGGCATAGTTTGTTGAATAAAAAATCTTATGAACGAGGTTTACCCTCACCGGAATAGGTTGGACTAACTGGTCTAGGCGGCCGGATAATATGTAATCACTTATTCGTAGGAATTATCAACGTTACCCAGGTATGCAAGAATGCAGGGATGGTTTGTACTACAAATGGAAACTGTGACACCCGCTAATTTAGGACTGTAATTAGTGCATCAACTACTTGTAATTATGTGTATTTAGTTTACATTAATCTAAATATATGTAACATTTTGTGTAATTATAAACACGCAAACGCGATTTATTTAAATCGTACACTCACTAATCGGACGAGGTCCGACACTGTTTATAAATGGACGTTGGTGACAAACTATTTAAAATAATGTGGATTTATCCAAGCAAACATTACTTACCTTAATATATTGCGAGAATATATTACACGTATTAAATATCGTATAAAACACTCCGTACGCGACGAAAACACGTGAAACGCGCCCGACACGCAAAATAAACTCATGTTATATTTTTATAACTCATTATTAAGTATTTTGATAAAATACTCCAAGTAAAAATATAGCGATTGCACGCGTACAATTAAAACATTTAAAAACGTTACACAATTTAAACAAACATCTAAACCGCAACCGACTATCGACCGACGACCGAAATATATTTTAATAACTTAGAATATATTATTTTAGTAAAACGTTTATCAAAAATATCGGGTTATAAATCGTTAACAAAACGTATTATATAAAACGTTATACGATTAATTAAAATGAAAAACGATCGGGTAAACAAACACTACGCGTAATGTAAATTGGGGAAACAAATTTACTCACCCACTAGGTGGGCCCCACCCATGAAAATCAGCAGCCAAGACATGGCACACCATGTCTTGACCGTCTCATCCTTCTTTCTTGCTTCATATATACTCCACCACACCCCATACCCTTCCCCATTTCCATTTCCTTCACCCATTCACTCCAACTCCTTTCCCTCTCTCTCTCTTAAACAATTTTCAGCCACCACCATCATCCACCATCAACCACCTAGGGCCACCACCCTTTTCTTGAAAAAAAACAAAGCTGAAAACATCAAAACGATCACCAACGCGTGTACATCACTTCTACCATCTCCGTTTTTTTATACGCTTTGTAAGAACCTCATGACTCATGTATTTTACTTGTAATATGCTTAATAACATGTTAGTATGGTCACTCAACCATAAGATGTCCAAAATAGTAACCGAAACGCATTTTTAAACTCGAATTCTTTTTTTAAACTTGTTGGAACAGATTCTGTTAGCTCACAAAAGAAATCATATAAAATAAAAAACACAACGAAAATGCATGAGACCACTTGGGAAATCTTTGTGGTTTTGTTATCTACAACTTTCGTGTTGAACACTTTTTCCAGAAATACACCGGTTTTCCTACCAAATTCGATTTACAAACATATGTACAAAAAGGGTTGTTTTGGATATTTCGTAAAACCGACACTTTGGGCTAACCCCGACACGAACCGATAAATTTTATAAACTCTAAAAATGTATGTTAGACTTATGTAAAAGTTTCGGCTCAAACCGAGCTTGCTTGACCACTTTACCATAAACAAAACTACTAACATCCGATTTTGCGAGATGAGTTCTGCTCTGCGAGATAAGTTTTGCCCTGCGAGATGAGTTCTGCTCTACGAGATGAGTTTTTCCCTGCGAGATGAGTTTTGCCCTGCGAGATGAGTTCTGCTCTGCGAAATGAGTTTTGCCCTGCGAGATGAGTTTTGCCCTGCGAGATGAGTTCTGCCTTGCGAGATGAGATCTCAGTCCGTAGTCAAATTTGGTCAACATTTTTCAGCACTTGGAAATTTACTTAAAATGGTTACCAAATGATAATAAATAAATCAATACGATATTAAAAAAATGCTATAATGGTTAACAATCACTTTTAAGAATATAAAATTGAATCGCAACATAATAATAATGCTTCTGAGAATTATTATTACGCACCGTTACCAACGGGCCATACTTGATTTCAAACTACAAATGAATTACTAAACAAACACTTGGACATTTCCTAGTTGAGTGGACAACTAGCACGGGTGATCTTTCGAGACACCAACCTATTTGCGTATTTACTTACAACCTTGTGCGTTCGGACGCCAGAAGGTTGCAGGGTTCGGAGAACCAACTTACGGAATTACATCCGACACTACGGACTTACATTCGGGATACTTATTCGCTTACACGAAAGTATCACACTTGCTAGACTCAGGTGAGTCTTACAGCTCCACTTTTACTGTTTTACTATTTTTACTTTTGGGTGAGATACATTGCTCGCTTTTCATAAAAACAAATACTGATAAACTTTTTACACGGATTGCATGAGTAAAACTTTTTCTTAAGCATGAATACTAGTAAATGAATCTATTTGGGTTCCCCGTCCGGGGTAGTCGCGATACCATGGATTACACCGTAGAAACGGACGACTAATATTAGTAAATGGATCCATTTGGGACAGACAATCCCTGCCTGGGGTGGTAGCGCCACCACGGATTACACCGTAGAAACAGGTATATTAGTATTTGTTACATATGAGTGTTCGGATAGCACTCACGGGGGTACGTGATATTGTACTTGATCGTACCATTCACACTACACTGTTAAGCTTCAACTTGTGAGCTCATGGTAATTGTGTCGACTTACTGATTTACTATGGTACTACATTACTTACTTTGCTCGAGGGCATTACTGGTACTTACTTGTGGTTCATAATTGATTTGCTTTACTAAACCTGTAAGATTCATCAACCTTTTGGTTGACACTTTTTAGCATCTATCTCAGGTTTACCGCAGTAGAAGGACTGCACACCCACAGGACTGGTAGCTCGAGTCGCATGCATACAAACTTGTGGGTATTCTTTTGCATTAATTTTTGTATATCAGTTATATATTAGAATCTCTAGGAACTATTTTCAAACTCGAAGCTTGTTACTCTACTTTAACAATGTAATACTTTTGTACTATTGTACGACGTTGCATATAGATGTCGTTTGCTTTACTTTGGTGCTTGATTATTGATTAGCAACACCCTGTAACACCCGCCAATTTAGGACTTTGGATTAGTGCCTAAACTGCTTGAAATTACGGGTATTTAGTTTCATAATATCCTAAATAAAGGTAACATTATGGTGTGAATACGGGCACGCTTACGCGATCTAATTTAAATCGTACACTTATGAACCGGACAAGGTCCGACATTAATAAATGGACGTTGGTGACAAAACTTTATAACAAGGTGGACTTATCCAAACAAACGTGATTTTACATTAATATATTGTGAGAATATATTCCAAGTATTTCTCATTGATAAAAACACTATGTACACGACAAACACGCATGAAGCACGTGAGTCAAGCGAAAACAATTCAAATTATAATTCTATAACTCATTATTTAGTGTTTTGATAAAACATTTCAGTTAAAATATTTTGGATATACTTAAACGCGAAACACGGAACGACAATTAAACAATCGCAGAATGTAACATAAAAATCGGAGCAACGAGTTCACTAGATCGAGACCCAAATAGGTTAGCCCAAACCCGCGGATCCAAGCCCCAACCCGACCCATGACCCACTTCCTTTTAAACTCCTCCTTCCTTGTTATTCTTCCATTTTATTCACAAACACACACACACACACACACATTTACATTTCCAAAACCCTCTCTTTTCTTTCCCCTCTTCTTCCTTTCTTCAAGCCGGCAGCAACCTCAACACCACCGTCATCAAAAAAAGAAAATCGTTCATCATCATCATCAAGAGAAAGCACAAGAACCGCCATCATCTTCTACCTCACCTTCATCATCCCCACTTTCGATTCTTGGTATAAAACGCCTTAAAACTCGATGTAATTACTTAGAAAGCTTTTATTTACATGCTCGAACGTTTACTCAACAAAGATTTGCCCAAAAATCGACTTGAAAATGCATTTTCATGAAAAAGTGTTCGAACAGCTCATTCTGCGAACCGAGATCTGTTCGTCCTGCGAGGCGAACTCAATTGCGAACCGAAAATTGAACTCGCGAACCCACCTGCGAACCGAACCCACCTGCGGGTAGGCTTGCGAGTTGACCTACGAGTTGACCTGCGAGTCGACCTGCGAGTGGACTTGCGAGTTGACCTGCGAGTTGACCTGCGAGTCAACTTGCGAACCGAACCTTGTGTTGCGAACTGAATTGTTGGGACATGTATGTGTGACAACAGATCTAGCTTGTAATAGTACTAGTGATTATTGTAATCAAGTTTGTACAATTGATTTGGATTTGTAAATCATATTAGTTTGGTATTAATATTCGTTAAATATATTAGTATGATAAAGTGTTAGACGAATATCGAATACGATGTTACAAACTAAAGTCTGTGAGATAAGATCTCAAGTCGCAGAACTTAGTCCTGCGAGATGAGATCTGGGCTCGCAGAGCTACGAACCGAGTCGAGATGGGCTTGGTCGTGGGCTGCGAGTTGAACTCAACTCGCAGAGTCCATCGACCTGCGAATCGAGTCTGATTAAAACCTATAAATACTCAATTAGGTTTAATCCGTAAATGACTTTTGGCCATTCGTTTTCCAGAGAACAAAAACGTTATTCTAAGCAATCATAAGGTTAGGTATTGATCGATTAACTTTAATTAATCGATACAAAACCTGGTTGATCAATCAATTCGCTATTATCTTGTGAAACAAATTGTTCACTTATTGTGAACCAAGTATTGAGGAATTCCATGCCTTAATACCTAAGATAACCTCGTTATCGATCCACATACTAGGGACTTACAATTGGTATCAGAGCTTTCGGGCTAAATACTTAGTTAGTTTGAGGTTATTTGGATAATAACGATAGATTTAGGGTTGTTGTTACGATTAGTCTTCGTAAAAACGATCAAAATTAGTCTCTGGAAGTGTTTAGTTTCGTAATCGGCCGAAATCTTAGGGTTTAATCGATTAGAAAACTAAAATTTTCATTTTAGGGTTTTTCAGTCGATTCTGCGAACTGAGTTCCCCCTGCGAACCGAGTTCTTCTGCAAACTGAGTTCGCCCTGCGAACTGAGTTCCCCCTGCGAACCGAGTTCTTCTGCGAACTGAGTTCCCCTCTGCGAACTGAGTTCACCCTGCGAACTGAGTTCCTGTCCTGCGAATCGAGTTTCTGCGAAGTGAACTTTCTGATTTTTCTGATTGTTAATTCCCGAAACTCTTAAAAATGTCTGACATTAGCAAAATGATTGAGATGGAGCACGAGGTTGGAAAATCTAATACTCCACCTAAGTTGTTACGTGTTGAAGACTATTACAGTTGGAGAGATAGGTTTGAATCTTACTGTAGATTCCATAATCTCTCAATCTGGATGTGTATCAAAGGAGGATACACGGCACCCACCCAAACTGTTCAAAATGCTGTTGTTGTGGTATCCTATAATCTGATGAGTGAACAACAAAAGAAAGACTATGAGGATGAAAATAAAGCTCATTCTTGTATCAAGATGTGTTTATCCAAGGAAATTAATCATCAGTTAAAATCTTTTCATACTGCTAAAGCACTCTGGGAAGCGCTTGAGAAAAGATGTGAGGGAAGTCCACAAGTACAAGCAAGCAAGAAGAAGCTTCTGAAAAAGCAGTTTACTCTGTTTAAAGCTTTTAAAGGAGAAACTCTTGATGCTTATGTTACTCGTTTCTACCATTTGTTATCTGAGATTGAAAACCATGAAATCACTATTGAGGAGGTAGAGAAAACCGACAAGTTTCTTGAGGGTTTACCTTCTAAATGGGAGATGTATGGTGTGATGATTACAGACAATGAAACCAGATATGCAACCATGACACTTGAGCAGGTTATTGACAAGCTCAAAGGATATGATTTCACTAAGAAGTCGAAAGATACTGATTCTGATCATGTTCAGGATCCAGGACTGTATCATGGAAAAACTTCTATCTCGACTGATTCATCTAGCTCGACTACTGCTTTGTTTGTTGGTAATGCTGATGGAAAGGGTGAAATGATAACTGATGAACTGTGTTTCATTACATCATCCGGAAATGAAGCTAAAGGGAAACCTTCTGAGAAGTCACCTCAAGAACATCAAAAGATGCCCATGAGTGTGAAATCTGCTGAGCAGCAATCGTCTGTTCTTGCTTCATTTGTAGCTTCATATGAGAATTATATTGATTGTAAGATCAATGATCTAATTCTTTTTGATGAAGACTATGATCAGATAGATCCTGATTATCTTGAAGAAATAGATCTCCAGGACCAACTTGCTTTGTTGTCAAGGAGAGTTAAAAATTTCTTAAAGAAAATGGAAGAAAGGTTGTTGGCAACAGATCAGGGTTTGGTAAAACCAAGGTCAAGTGTTATAACTGTAAAAGTTACGGACATTTTGCTAGAGAATGCCAAAGACCTAAGGTAGAGACTGGTGAAGGGAAACAAGGCTCGGGAAATACTTTGCATTCCAAAGCCTTAGTAGTGAAACAGCTAGATGGATCTTATGATTGGAAAACTCAGTCAGAGGAAGCTTTGATGGCTGAGATTGACGATCAAGAGATTGAAGCTGAGTCATTATCCTATATGCCCACTGATCCAACTTTTGAAGTAAAGGTGCCTGAGACTCCTGCTAAAGCTAATGTTGATGATGTATTAGACTTGGGTTCAACTACAGATTTGGATCCCGTAGATTTTGTAGCTAAGATGGCTGAACTGCAAACTGATAAAAAATGGGTATGCCTAGATCTTGTTTCTCTTGTTGATCTGTGTCAGTTAGTTTCCAGTTTACAGTCCCAAGTTAGTGCTTATGCAGATTCCTATAAGACTTTGACTGAAACTAATAATACCCTGTCATCTCAACTTAGCACACTTAGTAAATCCAGTGAGGCTGTTAGATCTGAACTTGACCTAGCTAAGTTAGATATATGTAGGTTAAGTGATGATAAACAAGCCTTAAAGGATAAGATTAAGGCAGATGCGGCTGACAAGACAGCTTTTAGAGATACTGTGAATGAGAAATTAATTATCATAGACGGTCTCTATATGAACATAAATGATTTGAATCTGTCCATTGCTAATAAGGATAAGGAGTTAGCTGATTGCAAAACAAAACTTGTAGCTCAGAATCGTAAGCTTGAGAGCTATAGAACATCTGAAATGGATAAAATGTTAGGTGCTCAGCGTAGTGTGAAGGATATGTCTGGTTTAGGATATAATGATATGCCTCACCCATTCAATTCAAATTACACTAAAACTCCTGTAGATATTGAAATGGCAGATGTTAACCCTGAAACGAAAGAAACTAATAAACCGGATAAGTTAGAGGCACAGAAGAGTGTTATTAAGAACCCTTCATTAGATGATAGTAAGAAAATTCCTCACACCAAAGTACATTTTGTACCGGGTGGAGTAATTAATGATACTAAGATCAATGAAGTGGTTAATAAAGAACATGTCATTGAACCTTTAGTGCCTAAAACTCCGGTAGTGGATGCAAAAGCTAGTAAGTCACGTAAACAGATGTCTTGCTTCAAGTGTCACCAAAAAGGACACGTAGCTTCTTGTTGCCCAAATAAGATGTTGGAAGCATCACATAAGTTAGTGAATACTGAAAAGACACCTACTATTTCTAGTTCGATTATAGATAGGTTAGGCTCCAAACCGGGATTAGGAAGCAAACCTGTAAACATTCTGAAAAGAGATGGTAATCATAATGTCTCTCCACCTAAACCTAAAAGGACTTATACTCTAAATGAAAATACTTTCAATAAGCCAAGAGATAAGACATCTTCGAGGTTTAGGACCCCAAGTAGAAACCATAGTCAATTTGAGAATGGTTCTACTTCGAGTGCACAGGGAACTAAGTTTGTGCCTAAGAGGTTTTCTACTCACTCTCCTCATAGGCCTAAGACTACAGATCATCAACAATCTCAAACTCCTGTGAAGGTTACCAAGACTCCTGATGGGAATAGTTATGGTTACTTTAAGGAGGTTCAGATTGTAGATGACCAGGGACAAACCAAGACCGTAATGGCTTGGGTCCCTCTTGATAACTAACTGTGTACAACTTGTTATGTGTAGGAGCAGACTGTGAACAAGGACAGCTGGTGGTATGTAGACAGTGGATGCTCAAGACACATGACAGGTGAAAGAAGTCTACTGAAGGACTTCAGAGAAGGTTTCAAGCAAAAAGTAAATTTTGCAGGAGACAAAGGAGGAGTAATTACTGGGAAAGGAAAAGTTTCAAATGGAACTTTAACTCTAGAGGATGTGAATTATGTTGAAGAACTAACTCATAACCTAGTGAGTGTTTCCCAAGTCTGCGATAAAGGTCATCCAGTTCATTTTAATGAAAAGGAGGCTTTAGTCCTGAAGCTAGGCTTCACAATTCCTGAAGAATGGATATTGATGAGGGCACCAAGGAAGAAGGACATCTATGCGATAAACATGGGTGTTCCTAATTCTTCAATGGTATCTACATGTTTATTATCCAAGGCTTCGGAAGCAGACGCGCTACTACGGCATAGGAGAATGGCACACCTAAACTGGAGAAAAATGAACTACATAACCAAAAATGGTTTAGTTTTGGGTGTACCGCAAAAACGTTTCGAGTCTGAGGATAAGTGTGTTCCTTGTATGAAAGGAAAGCAGCATAAGAAACCGCACCGATCTAAGACTGAAAACTCAATCTCCTCTCCATTTGATTTGCTACATATGGATCTCTTCGGCCCAATAAACAAAAGAAGCATATGTGGCAAATGGTATTGTCTAGTTGTCACAGATGACTACTCTAAATTCTCGTGGGTATTTTTCTTAGGATCTAAGGATGAAACTCCAGGTATTCTA
The DNA here is from genome assembly GCA_963422505.1 of Pseudognaphalium luteoalbum. Classification (NCBI taxonomy): domain Eukaryota; kingdom Viridiplantae; phylum Streptophyta; class Magnoliopsida; order Asterales; family Asteraceae; genus Pseudognaphalium; species Pseudognaphalium luteoalbum. Next base: position 87,908,598 of record OY730197.1, read on the forward strand.
ATTGAGTTTTTAGATCAAATTGAAAATGTATACAAAACGAGAGTTAAGTGTATTCGTAGTGATAACGGAACAGAGTTCAAGAATTCAACGTTAGATATCTATTGCTTAAGCAAAGGGATAATTCATCAATTCAGTGCACCATATGAACCTCAACAGAATGGTGTGGCTGAAAGGAAGAACAGAACATTGATTGAAGCTGCTAGAACTATGCTTGCAGATTCAAAGCTTCCTGTCATCTTTTGGGCAGAAGCAGTGAATACAGCATGTCATGTTCTGAATAGAGTTCTTACGGTTAAAAAGCATAATAAGACTTGTTATGAGCTTTTGAACAATAAGAAACCAAACTTAAAAGGATTTGAACCCTTTGGAGTTGCTTGTACAATATTGAAAACTGGGAATCAAGCTAAATTTGGTGAGAAGGCTGACGAAGGATTCTTTTTGGGTTATATGCCTAATTCTCCAAATAAAAGGGTTTTCAATAAGGTCACTAGTCGTCTGGAGATAGTTTATAACATTGAAGTTACGAGCTATGTACCTGATGTGCATAAGGGATTAGATTGGCAATTTGACTACTCAGATCTCTTTAAGTCATTTAAGGTTCCCATAAATGATTTTGTCAGTGATTTAGAGATTTCTCAGCACTTATTGAATGAAGAATTGGACAATGGTTCGTCTTCAACATCGAGTGTTCCGAAATCTGGAATCAGGACATCAGATGACTCAAATGAAGCTTCTTCAAGTGGGTCTCGACAATCTTCAAAGGATAAGTATCAAGAAACAGAAGATTCTGAAAAGGATCTTCAAACAACGTTTGATGATGTACTTACTTCTTTGAACCATTTAAAGATCTCTTCGGAAAACTCAGAAGGAATGCCTCCATTAGAAGAGATTGGTACTAACTTAGGAGATGAGTTAATAGTTGATCCTATACCGATTACAAGAATGAGTAAGAATCATCCCGTTGAAAACATCATCGGTGATATTAATACTCCTGTTCAAACTAGGACTCAATCTAAAGCTAGTACTTCTGAAGATTTAGAAAGCTTGTATACTGCAATGAAAGAGACAGGGATTCCTAATCAATGTCTATATTCATGCTTTATCTCACAAGTTGAGCCTAAAAATGTGCAAATGGCTCTCAAAGAAAGCTCATGGGTTGAAGCTATGCAGGAAGAACTGCAACAGTTCTCAACATTACAAGTTTGGGAGTTGGTTGACCTACCAAAAGGAGAATATCCAATTGGAACTAGATGGGTATTTAAATGTAAGAGAGATGACCAGGGAGTCATTACTCGCAATAAAGCACGTCTAGTGGTTCAAGGTTTTAATCAACAAGAAGGCATAGATTACAATGAAGTGTTTGCACCAGTTGCTAGGCTAGAAGCAATTAGAGTATTTTTAGCATTCGCGTCATTCTATGATATAAAAGTTTATCAGTTGGATGTTAAGAGTGCCTTTTTGTATGGCAAAGTGGAAGAATTGATGTATGTTGCTCAACCTCCAGGGTTTGCTGATCATGAGTATCCCGATAGAGTATATCGTTTGAATAAGGCTCTATATGGATTACATCAAGCACCAAGGATGTGGTATGCAACACTATCAACGTATCTACTTGATAATGGATTTACAAGAGGAGCAATTGATAGTACATTGTTTGTAAAATGGAACAATAAAGACTTTCTATTAGTACAAGTTTACGTTGATGACATTATCTTTGGATCTTCTGATGAAAAGATGTGTCAAGAATTTGAGAAAGTCATGAGAAAAAGGTTTGAGATGTCTGCAATGGGAGAGTTGAAATTCTTCTTAGGGTTACAAGTTGACCAAAAGAAGGATGACTTCTTTATTCATCAATCTAAATATGTTTATGAGTTATTAGAAAGATTTAAGATGGATGACAGTAAAGTCTACAATACTCCGATTCCAGTTAATCACAAACTAGGTCCGGATACATCGAGTGATCAGGATGTGGATCCTACTTTATATAGGGCCATGATTGGATCACTAATGTATTTGACTGCCTCTAGACCTGACATTATGTTTGTTGTTTGTTTGTGTGCAAGATATCAGGCTAATCGGAAAGAGTCACATATGCAGGCTGTTAAACGGATCTTCCGTTACCTCAAAGGGCAACCGAAGCTGGGACTTTGGTATCCAATTGATGGAGACTTAGATCTAGTAGCATATACTGATTCGGATTATGGAGGATGCAATCAAAATAGGAAATCTACGACCGGAGGATGTCAATTCTTAGGAGGTAGATTAGTATCTTGGCAGTGCAAGAAGCAAAGCTCAGTAGCCATTTCTACATGTGAAGCTGAGTATGTTGCAGCTGGCAGCTGTTGTTCTCAAGTTCTTTGGATACAACAGCAACTGCGGGATTATGAGTTAAATATAACCAATACTCCTATGATGATTGACAACGAATCTACTATGTTGATCACTAATAATCCTGTGAAGCACAGTAAAACTAAGCACATTGATATTCGACATCATTTTATTAGAGATTGTGCTGAAAAGAAAATGATAAGGTTAGTTAAGGTTCCGACTGCGGATAACTCAGCAGACCTATATACGAAGGCGTTTGACAGAGCAAGATTTGAAACATTGGTTCAACTGAATGGAATGAGAAATCCAGAGTGATTAGTCTTCCAAGGGTATTTTAGTAATAGTTAGTTATCATTAAAAAAAAAAAAAAAAAAAAGGTGGGCGTATGGCATTCATTTGCTTGTTACCTGCGGGGAATCGCCTCCAATAAAAGAACAACCGAAGTTCTTTTAGAAAAAGCTTTAAGTTTTGGCTGTAAAAACTTGGGAAATGATAGTACATTAGGAGAATAAGTCTAAGAATAATAACCTTAAGTATTAAGTATGATGTGTTAGTATATTCTTATAAGTTGCATTAGAATAACGATTTTTATCTAGGATTACACTTATATTTATCTTATTATACACCTATATCCACTGATTATAACTTGTCCTTTTACTTAACAAGTGATAAGAATAACTTAAGTCTAGTCAGCTTCATCATACGATTTATTGGTAGGCAGGTTATGCTAAGATTTCCGAGCAGTTAAGAACTATAACTTTCATGTGTACTATCTTATGTGATCTGTTATATAACGTATGACATATATCTTAATTGTTGAAGGATAGTACTACCATGCACTGTGATCTAAAATAAATTTTTTTTTGAAATGATACAAAGTATCATAATGTCAAAAGGTGAGTTATATGTTTCGAAAGGGCATCATTTAGTAACCTCTACCTTACATATGAAAGATACAAAGTATCTCGTGTCAAGTGTATGTTATATGCTTCTAAAGAACATCATTTAGTAATCTCTACCTTACTAATACAAGATACAGTGTTATGTGTTGTACTTGAATTCTTCAGTATGTTGTATAGTAGAAAACACTAGATATTGTGCACATTAACAATAAAAGATTGGCTCAGAAACCTGTGTGTAATCTGTTTATGTGGATCATAATATCGGTAATCGTCTTGAACTGTCTATGATATTTGAACATTCACTTTTGTGAATAATAAGAAATCATAAGTTATATTTCAATGAAGTGTTATATCATGTGGATAAAGGTCAATAAGATATAATTTTATAAATATAAGTTTATTACTGATTAAAGTTGTGATTTTCTTGTGCTTATATCAATTTCATGAGGTATGTATACTAACAATCGTCTTAGACTTATTACAATCTATTAAGTACAGCTTATTCTTTCTAATATGATCCCTAAGCAGTTAAAACTTTAAGTGTTTATTATTCAGTTAATTTGTTAGAATGTTAGTAGTTTTATTATTTTAACTTTTGTAATTATTTCTTACAATTAATGAAAGTTTTATTTTGTTTTCTTGTTTTATTTAATGTTTACCCTTTGGAATTAAATTAAACTAGTTCTCTTATCTCTGTGTTGAATAAATGTCTCCACTTCAAGTGAAAAAAGATTTATTTATTTTTGACTTGAATTTTGACTTAAGGCCATTTTAATAGTGGTATAAGTCAACTATGCAAAAACATTTATTGTTTTGGCTACGTAATTATTTAATTATGTTTTAATTTATACTTTTTATTTAATTCGTATTTTAAACTAATATTGCGAGTTTGACCAGTCAAACTTTGCGAGTCCAGTTGAATCATGCGAATCGAGTAAATAGTATAAAAGAAACAAATTAAACGAACCAAACCACACTTGTCATTTACTCTGCGAACCGAACCCACACACCCTTGCGACTTGAAATTTGGCGAAACGAATCGAATTTCATTTTCGATTGATTTTCTGATTTTTAGTACAAGGAAGGACTTTTTGATCCGTGGAACTTTTACAACTTTTGATTACGCATCTTTTGAAGTAAGTTTCATGAGAATTCACCGTGTAATTTGTGAGATATCGATGGGTTTACGTTTTTGAATGTGTCGGTTTAGTTTATCACGGATTTTATACAAATTAGTGATTTAGAAAACCTAACACATGTTTATATTGCTTAATCGATGGTTAATAAACATGTTATAATCGATTAATTGCTTTGAAACACATTTGATTAGTGATTGAGGTTTTGAATTCGTTGAGCAGTTGATCCTGCGAACCGAGATCTATCTCGCTTCGTAGCCCGCTCCAACGAATCGAGATAAGTTGCGAGACGAGTTTCAACTCATTTGACTTCAGTTGACCGAAGCGAGACGAGTTCAACTAGTTTGACTTCAGTTGACCGAAGCGAGACGAGTTCAACTCGTTTGACTTCTGTTGACCGAAGCGAGACGAGTTCTACTTGTTTGACTTGGGTTGACCGAAGCGACTTGACTTCAACTCGCAGGGTTTCTGCGAACCGAATTGAAAAATTAAATCAAATTTATAATTTTTTCAAATTTTAACTTGTTATCGATTTGAGAATTGTTTATTTACAAATAATTAACAAGTTACTTGTTTCTATACATATAGACTTACGAATGTTTGTTTATAAGTTTAAATATGTGTAATATCTTAACAATTTAAGTTATTTCATATCGAAAGTCTTCCGACTCATAGCGTAGTCGTGCAGCGTGTCCCGATATTTATCGGCGGTATGATAACTCAAATTGTTATCCTTAGCTAACGAGCTTTATATATAATTTATAGAATATACTTGAAATTGTTAATTCAATTAAGTTTCAGTGAATTATGTTATTAGTTAATAGTATATTTAGACGTTTGATGATCTTTTTGATCATAATACGTTAAAGTGTAAATTATCTAATGCTCGTTAACTATAATATTCTTGCTATTTGTGTAATTTTACATTACAGATATGGCTAACAGATCATTTGAGAAGGGTCACAACATCTTGGTGAATCTAGATGTCAATGAGCGTGGTGCTGAGCGCTTTGAGCAGATTTTGACATATTTAGCACGTTCGAGAATTCAATTTGCTATCACTGAGTCACCTCCACTGAACAAAGACCTTCTTACGCAGCTTTGGACAAATATTGTATATGATGGTGCTGCTAACCCGCCTACAATAAGTACGATGGTAAATCAGCATCCTATCTCTTTTACTGCAGATGATCTACGACAGCTACTGCAGCTAGGCACTTCTGCTCAAGAAGCTGGTCCACATGCTTTTTCAGCTGATTTTATAGAAGGAGCTTTAGGACGTACTGGTTATTCGGGTCCTAGGAGAGGACGCCAGTTTGTCAAAGCTTTTGTACTAGGACAGTGGAGATTACTCTTTACTGTTATAGTATCTATTTTTGGGAACAAGAAGTCAGGATTAGATGAGCTTAGTCCTGAGTTGATGTCAGCTGTACTGTCACTGGTTTACAATAAACCATACAGTTTTTCTTCTTATATTTTTCAGTCCTTCAGAGGACAGATCACTGGAGCTGCTAGGACATTGTTTATTCTCTATCCTCGATTCTGTATGCTTCTGATTCGAGCTCAAGTTCCAAACTTGCCAGCTTATGCAGCTGATTTTCAAGTTGAGACAATTGGACTGCGAGGTTACAACGCCTGCTTTTTGCTATCCAAGCGTAAAGATGAGATTAAGCCTGAGGCTGCTGATCTTTTTGGGCATCTTCTTGATGCTGATTATGTTGCTCCACCAAACAATGGTTGGATGGATGCTGGAGCTCAAGGTCAAGCTCAAGCTCAACAACAACAACAAGCTCAACCTCAACCTCAACCAGCAGCAGAGTCACGGGAGCTTATTGAGGATGTTTTACATCAGGTTGAACATCAAGGTCAACAAGTTGTGCCTGAGCTAGCTGCTGAGGTTCTACATGAGGTTTTGATACAGATTGATGATGATACAGATCCCTTGTTACGGGATATTGATAGTTATGTTGAACAGCCTGAGGTAATTTTATAATTATATAGTAATATCGGTACTAAGTTGTTATATAATTATCCCATTAGTGTTATACATAATGCACATGATATAGATATTTAGTTAATTAGTTATTAATTCTAATTATGGAATATAAATATTATTATCATCAGGGAGCTGAGACTGCAGACCCAGAGGTCACTCGACCTGAGGGTGAGCAGGGACAGCTTGATAGATCTGAGGGTTTACCTTCACAGGTATTTATCAGATTAATCATAAATATATAGAACTTGTATGATAGAGCTTTTAGCTAATCATAAATGTTTAATATATTTAATATTTAGGATTCTGATGTTGGTCCATCTGGAGGCTGTGATGGTCAATCGGCTTCAGATGATGATGATAGTACTCCTTCTCCACCTCCAGATGCTGGTTATATTAGATACCGATCTCGGATGATTCCAGATCCAGCACTGAAGGAAAAGAGAAAGGCTAAGGAAGTCGATCCAGACTTCAGTATTATTGACGAAGGTCCTGAGGAAGAGGATCTACCTCTTATTCCTCAACACCATAAGCGTTCCAGGACTTTGATCATTCAGGATGGTATGTTTTATTTAAAGTTAGATAATCTTAACTTGTTGTTTATCAGGAGTTAAACTGAGATAGTTAATTCTGTGACAGTTGCTCAAGATACATCTCAGGTAGAGACGATGATACCGGTGGTTACTGAACCAGTATCTGTACCATCTGAGGTATGAGATAAACGTTTAGTACTACGAGTATTATAAATATTTAATTAGAGATTGAGACAGATTTATCTGTAACAATTACTTATTTAATTATATCTAACTTTATAGGCTGAGAAACTGCTTGAGTCAGTGGAACCAGAAATGGTCTCCAAGACTGTTGAGGAGGGAGTTGCAAAACTGGTGCATGATGCTCAGTTTCCGACTAATAAAGCTAGTAGATTTGCAGCTAGTCTTCTCAAGGAAGCGTTATCTCAAGCCATTCCACCACTCACACGTGAATCATACATTGCTTCGGTGACACCGCCTGGACCATCAACAATATCTGTTATTCCGATGACTGATGCTGAAAGGATAACATCCTTAGAGTCAAGAGTTAAGGAATTGGAACAGAGTACTTCTAGGATTCCAGGGTTGTTAGCTGAGAATGTTTCTCTTGCTCAGCAGATGGTTCATATCAGTGAATCACATTTGACACTGCTGAAGACTCATGATACTTTGCTTGCTGATTTTACTGCCCAGCGACTGAAGCTTGAACACTTAGAACGTTTGGTGTTGAGAGTGAATTTAGGACAGTCTGCTCAGGGGGAGATAATGATATATCATGAAGCTTGCAAAGAGGATGAGTTAGCTAAGAAGAGAAGAGATGATAAAGATGATGATCCCGATGCTCAGAAAGATGGTGAGCCGACTGGTCCTTCAAAGACTGATGAGCAAGCTATTATTCAGGGGGAGTCTGCATGTGTTGGTGTTAGTGGTGATGGTGCTGGTACAAGTGCTGCGGGTACAAGTGAAGCTGGTAAGACAACTTAGACTTGTGTAGATATTTGTACTTAGTATTTTAGTTGAATTATAATTGTAATTTATAATTGTAATTGAATAATTGTAACTTAATAGTTTTTGTAATATATATTTGGCTTGAGATTTTTATTACAAGATTAAATATATTAGAAATTGTTTAAGTTATTTGATTTTGAAAAGTTAAATAAATTAGTGATCGAAAGTCTTCCGACTCATTGAGAAGTCGAGCGGCGTGTTTTGATTTATTTCAGCGGTCAAAGTTTATTTTAACTTAGAGATTTTAGACTTGAGAGTTTTTATAACTGACAAGTTAAATATGTATGATTTTTAACTAGACAAATGATATATAATTAAAAGATATAATTGAAAGTTAAGTTCTTGTGATATAACAGTTCAATTAAGTCTTGAAAATTATATAAGGTAATTAACAGTGAATTTAAATGCTTGGTTATTATTCACAATGCATTAGAATTTAATGTTAATTAATATTTGTTAAGTGTTTATAAGACTTAAGAATTCTTTGATTGATTCAGAGAAATCAATAAAAGAATTATAAGTTATATAGATTGGTTATATTAACACAATTGAAATGAATAATGAAATTTTTTAGATTGATTCAGAGAAATCAATAAAAGAATTTATATTATTAATTTAATTTGTGTAGATATGGAAATGCTAGAATTGAGTGACTCTGGAAGTGATATTCTTGATGAAATCGATGAAGAAATTGATTTTGATCTTGAAGGAGAATTTTTACTACCTGAGGATTGGACTGCTGTCTATGAGAATGAGCAAGACATTGGTGTAGATCCAGATGCAAATATTGATGAACACCATGTGAGCCCATCTAGGACAGAAGTTATTATTGAAAATAATCAAGGTCCAACAGTTGTCGATGTAGATGAAGAAATCGATGACTCAACCGATTCTGAAAAAGATGAAATCTTAATTCCTACCAAGAATCCAGCAGTTTTTCTTAGAAAACTTCCTAAACAGAAAAAGAAGGTTGGAGTTTCTGAAGTTGATATAACTGGGAAACGGGAACCTAAAAGAGGGATTATTGGTTGGTACTTTGACTCTGAACTGAAGCTATTTGCTATTAAGAGGTTTGACGGAGTTCAATATCTTGAGCGAAAGATTGCAGTATTTAGTTCTTTGCCTAGATTTGAGATTCGAGATTTGGCTCGATTACCTTTGAATAACCCAAGTGATGATTTTATTGGAAAATATGTTGAACACATAATCAAGACTGAGGTTAGGGCTAATAAATTTGAAAAGATTAAGCCAAGAAAAGGAAAGACTATTAAACTGGCAGAGAGAAGTCAAAGGACAGGACGAAGAAGAAGAAAGAAGATTTATCCATCTGTTAAGTGTTTACAGCAGATTCCATTGAAGACAATGCCACAAGATATTTTGGAAAATATGAAGAGTTGGCATGTGGATTCAGAGACTGGAGAAGCTGTAATGGTTGAATCTGATGATGAGGTTGAAGGTGGTGAAAGAGAAATCTTCAGAGTTTATGACCATCGAAACCTAATGAACATGTCGAAGAAAGATTTGATAAAATTGAATGAAAATAGAATCTTGACGACAGTAGCATGGGGTGACTTAGCACGTGATTATCAAATGATGGTTAAAACTTGTATAAAATTGAAGATTTATGCTGGAAGTAAGATTTATGAGTAAAAATCAAAGACAACTTGAAGACATAATAGTATAGATGCTAGAGCTATTGTCAAGGGGGAGTCTGTTGGGACATGTATGTGTGACAACAGATCTAGCTTGTAATAGTACTAGTGATTATTGTAATCAAGTTTGTACAATTGATTTGGATTTGTAAATCATATTAGTTTGGTATTAATATTCGTTAAATATATTAGTATGATAAAGTGTTAGACGAATATCGAATACGATGTTACAAACTAGAGTCTGTGAGATAAGATCTCAAGTCGCAGAACTTAGTCCTGCGAGATGAGATCTGGGCTCACAGAGCTACGAACCGAGTCGAGATGGGCTTGGTCGTGGGCTGCGAGTTGAACTCAACTCGCAGAGTCCATCGACCTGCGAATCGAGTCGGATTAAAACCTATAAATACTCAATTAGGTTTAATCCGTAAATGACTTTTGGCCATTCGTTTTCCAGAGAACAAAAACGTTATTCTAAGCAATCATAAGGTTAGGTATTGATCGATTAACTTTAATTAATCGATACAAAACCTGGTTGATAAATCAATTCGCTATTATCTTACAAAACAAATTGTTCACTTATTGTGAACCAATATTGAGGAATTCCGCGCCTTATTACCTAAGATAACCTCGTTATCGATCCACATACTAGGGACTTACATGAATTCAGTTCGCAGCCTACTGCCTTGCGAGCCGAACTCGGCTCGCACCGCGAACTCAATTCATGCCACCATTTCAGTCCATAACCCGACTTGACCAATTATCCGAATCTAAATCCTAGATACGATTTTTAATAAAACGATATACATAATAATACCACTCTCGGACTATTTTTACAAACCGTTACCAACGGGCCATACTTGTTTTCAAAATACAAACGGTTTACTAAACAAACACTTGGACATGTCCTAGTTGAGTGGACAGCTAGCATGGGTGATCTTTTAAGACACCAACTCATTTACTGGTTTACTTACAACCTTGCGCGTTACGGACGCCAGAAGGTTGCAGGATTCTGAGAATCGATACACAGACTTACAACCGCTTTACATGGTTGATTACGCATACGTACTTACTGGACTCAGGTGAGTCTCATAGCCCCACTTTTACTGTTTTACTGTTTTACTTACGGGGTGAGATACATAGCTTATTTTTACGAACTCGAGTATTGATTTACATGTTTACCAAACGGAATTGCATGAGTTTTCTCACCATTTATTTGGGGAAGCCTCCTCATCATATATCGTTAGTTATGTACTTAAGCGCGAACACTAGTTAATGGATCCATTAGGGAAATGACCCTCCCCGCCCGGGGTAGTAGCGATACCACGAACCGATCTGTATAAACGGGCGACTATTATTCGTTACTGATGCTTGCTCAATTTCCGAGCATGTCACGGGAGCAAATTTATTATTTATGGGTTAAGCTTCGATTATGAGCCTCATGGCAATGGTATAACTTAGTTACTTTACATTGCAAGATTGCAAATAACTGATTTACGCCTGCGGGCATTACTGATGAAATCTCATGTTCAAACTCTTACATTATTTACAAACCTGTGAGATTCACCAACATTCGTGTTGACCTTTTTAGCTTTGTATCTCAGGTACACATACGGAGTAGGATCCCCTCAGGACCTAGCTAGAGTCGCATGATTTCTACTTTGCATTTAACGGAGATTCTTAGCATTATCTTTTGTACTTATTATGATTATGTAATAGAATCTCCCGCTTTATACGCGGACTCTAGGGAACTTCATTTTGTAACCAGAAACACTATGTTTCAAACATTTTATGTATGGAAATGTAACTATTTACAAACGTTGCATATAGATGTCGTTTGCTTTGCTTTTGTGCTGTGATATTTGATTAGTAGCACCCCAAAGCTTACTTCCGCTAAACTGTGATTTTGGGGGTGTTACAGATTGGTATCAGAGCCTAAGGTTATAGCGAACTAGGTTGCATTTAGTGGGCCTAGACTATGACCATTAGGCAGTATTTCCTCATTAGGTACGACTGGTTCTGGAATTACATCATACGACGTTAATTTAACATAGCCTGATCAACTATGTACAATTAAGGAAAGATGATGTGAAACCTGAAAGGGGTTATATTGAACAGGAATACACTAGTTAACTCTGACCACGAGAGGAACGAGAGCGAATACTACTTGCTACGCTGTTAGACTATTATAGGTACCGTGTATATAAACGGATAGGCTTCACGCCTGTACTAACTCCTCGAATGTAAGAGGCATAATATGACCTACGACCATGGAAATGGGAAATCAACATCCAGTTAGAATGACTCACTATTTCGACAGCAAAAATCTAGCACTTACCGACAACAGTAGTGGCACCCACAGTATTAACACGCCCATGCGTTTATGACAACGGCGACCCAACCAATTCCACGAAATCTCTCCAATATCTTAGAATAAAACTTCGTCATTCGTATGAACGAAACACCTAGTGCTAGCCAGGACTATAACCACTGAGACATTCTTTATCCTCTTTGCGCTTTATAGGATCTCTCCAGCAATAGGCCAAGCGCAGCTATGGAAGAATACCCGTCTGACTCAGACCAGATTCAGGAGGAACAAGTACAATACACCTACCTCGACGGAGAATACGCACCAGTAGAGGAATTCGGGGTCGAGGAGAACGAGAACCAAAACTTCGGAATAATCGACGTAGAGGCTTACGAACGAGTCATGGAGCAGACAATTGAACTGAATAATCGTACGTGGGAGCTGAAGTACAAGTGTCAGGACTATGAGAAGGAACTGAGGATCATGAAGAGGTCCGTCGCTCGAAAGGTTAAGGACAAATTACACCACTGGAAGAGGGTGGCCGCAAACTTCACTAGGAAGACGAAAAAGTGGGTCAAAGGACTGGGAGGAAGGCAGGTGGAAGAAGATGCACTTTACCGTGCACCGCTACGTTACCAAGACCTACTCGCCGAATGCTATTACCCACGCGACATGTACGTGGAATGAAGTTCCAAGTGATCAGGAGCCTACTTAGGACTAGCTAGATAGTGACTATAACCATTTTGCCAAATCTGTGTAAAGCAGGGTTGTAGGAACCACAAAACGTATTGAATACTTATGACTAGATGATTGTATTATTACATTCTGTAAAATGTTATGGCACTCGTTCGGGTGTAGTACTGCCCGACAAATTTTGTAAACGAACAATCGGATGTAATGACTACGAATCACCCCGATTCTTAGATTTATTATCTGTGCAAAATCACTTGACATGTACAATACTAAAACACCCTGGCCTCAATAGGTATACAGAATCCCCGCCTCGCCCAGCATAAGGTTTTTGGAAATCGTGTGAATGTTAACGAGCTCTCGATACCCTCTTAAGCTTCAAAATTCGAGGATCTTCAAACTCATGACCTTAAGAGCCCTTGATCTTCTCGCTCCATAATATGACCATCACTTAGTACTACTACAGATTGCCTCACTATTTACACCCGTGTGACACACCACAACCTCTTACAACCCACCCACTTATCTCTCTTCTCTGAACTGTCCCAGCACGATGCTTTCACGACGACACACTTACAACGATATCACTGGATATACCACTGGATATCAACAAGTCACCCTTCTCCACCCTGCTATGGTAGACCCAGAACACTAACGCATCTAGGAGTACATTCGTGGACTCCCCGAGAACATCCCGGAAAACGTCGTATCCCCCAAACCCACAAACATCCAGAGAGCTAACCATATGGCACACGTACTCCTGGTTATGATCGTACGCCGCGAATCACCAACCCCTACCCTCTAGATCGAATTCGGCAGAAGCCGCGACTACTAAGACCTATGCTCCAAGACCAAAGAACAACAACAACCATGCACGGGGCAAAGCTTATACCCTTAATGCCGGGGACAATCATCGAAACCCAAACCTAGATACAATTACGGTTCCCACCTAATCAACCTGATTACCCTATATTACATGACTGATAAACCTTGCTGACTGCTTGATGATTCACTGTTATAGATCATAGACACGACCTAGGATAAGCACACCCCGGATAGGCTGACGGATGTAATACTTCAGTACATCAGGAACGTAACAAACAAACTTTATCCCATATATCTCACACCGGTTGGGACCGGGACCCACAGGACTACTATCATTATGTGTCGTCTGTCCGAAAACTGCACCACAAATCGCCTGTTGGAGAAAATCGTTTGTTCTTTTATTGTTTCACTAGAATACAGTTTTATGCTCGCGACCCCAAAATTGCTATCATACCATACTTAATGCCAACGTCAAAAACTTTGTGTTGATGAAACCCCCCCCCCCCCATTTCGTAGGAAATGACAGGTTACTCCGCTGGTAGCCACATGTCCGATGATGACCAACACGGTGAGGACCGGACCATGTTCCCTTACCTACTTACTCTCGAAGGCGACATCGAGCCAGTGAGTGAAGAACCGTTGGAAGAAACGGCACACCCAGGAGGACTCCGAGAATTCCCATCTCAGACCATAGTCACAGAAGTTACCCAAATAACCCGATGCAAACACCATCATAAGGGACAATGCCTCCCTCCTTGCGGCAGATGCAACGTGTATGGACACCAGGCCCAGAATTGCAAATTCCCTCGAAAGGACACAAGCTCGGAGACAATGGGGTTGTGCTTCAAGTGTGGAAATGCTGGGCATAAAAAGATAAATTGTCCGCTACCAACTACTACAGACGGCATCCCTGAGGCCAAGCATGACACGAACGCTACTACAGGTACGTTATACCTCTAGAAATAATTCCGTCTCCGACATTACAGACTGTTACCACTATTACGAATGCGGTATAAATCACAAGCTACTGTAGACTACTAGTACAAATTGTAACTATACCCCACTGATTTCCCGACCGACCCCGTTCATAGGACGTGACGGTTTACACACGTTAGTATCTCTCTCTCTCTCTCTTTCGCCTATTCTAACAAGGGGGAGGAAGGGAACCGGAGACATTTATGACAACACTAAGGATGCTTCAACACCTTCTTAGAAAATGTACGTTTTACTTCCTCGAATAGATTCCAGATATACCGTACCACGTAACGCGAAATGACATTTAAGCAACTACGGGATTTAACTGACAACGACCCGTGAACGTGTAACTACAACTAGGCAAACTAGGAATTGAGCTTTATTTGATCGTTAGCTGCCTTGTTAATGACAGAACAGAACTTTGGTAAAGAATTGGTCCAATGACTTATCGACTGCAGCTACCACCTGAACTCAGTAGTGTACATCCCATTTTCCCCATTTCTAACTTAAAGAAATGCCTGTCTGATGAGACACTAACCTTACCGCTCGACGAAACACAAATTGATGATGATCCTCATTCTGTCGAGGAACCTATGGAAATCATAAAACCGCGAGGTCACAGAACTGAAACGAAGTCGTATTCCCATTGTTAAAGTCAGGTTGAATTTGAGGCATGGTCCTGGATTCACCTGGGAACAAGAAGACAAATGAGACTGAGATACCCACATTTGTTCATAAACTCTACTCCTACTGACACCGCTACTACAAGCTAATTTCGGGACGAAATTCTCCTAACAAGGGGAGAATGTAACACCCGCCAATTTAGGACTTTGGATTAGTGCCTACACTGCTTGAAATTACGGGTATTTAGTTTCATAATATCCTAAATAAAGGTAACATTATGGTGTGAATACGGGCACGCTTACGCGATCTAATTTAAATCGTACACTTATGAACCGGACAAGGTCCGACATTAATAAATGGACGTTGGTGACAAAACTTTATAACAAGGTGGACTTATCCAAACAAACGTGATTTTACATTAATATATTGTGAGAATATATTCCAAGTATTTCTCATTGATAAAAACACTCTGTACACGACAAACACGCATGAAGCACGTGAGTCAAGCGAAAACAATTCAAATTACAATTCTATAACTCATTATTTAGTGTTTTGATAAAACATTTCAGTTAAAATATTTTGGATATACTTAAACGCGAAACACGGAACGACAATTAAACAATCGCAGAATGTAACATAAAAATCGGAGCAACGAGTTCACTAGATCGAGACCCAAATGGGTTAGCCCAAACCCGCGGATCCAAGCCCCAACCCGACCCATGACCCACTTCCTTTTAAACTCCTCCTTCCTTGTTATTCTTCCATTTTATTCACAAACACACACACACACATTTACATTTCCAAAACCCTCTCTTTTCTTTCCCCTCTTCTTCCTTTCTGCAAGCCGGCAGCAACCTCAACACCACCGTCATCAAAAAAAAAAAATCGTTCATCATCATCATCAAGAGAAAGCACAAGAACCGCCATCATCTTCTACCTCACCTTCATCATCCCCACTTTCGATTCTTGGTATGAAACGCCTTAAAACTCGATGTAATTACTTAGAAAGCTATTATTTACATGCTAGAACGTTTACTCAACAAAGATTTGCCCAAAAATCGACTTGAAAATGCATTTTCATGAAAAAGTGTTCGAACAGCTCGTTCTGCGAACTGAGATCTGTTCGTCCTGCGAGGCGAACTCAATTGCGAACCGTAAACTGAACTCGCGAACCCAACTGCGAACCGAACCCACCTGCGGGTAGGCTTGCGAGTCGACCTACGAGTTGACCTGCGAGTGGACTTGCGAGTTGACCTGCGAGTCGACTTGCGAACCGAACCTTGTGTTGCGAACTGAGTTCAGTTCGCAGCCTACTGCCTTGCGAGCCGAACTCGGCTCGCACCGCGAACTCAATTCATGCCACCATTTCAGTCCATAACCCGACTTGACCAATTATCCGAATCTAAATCCTAGATACGATTTTTAATAAAACGATATACATAATAATACCACTCTCGGATTATTTTTACAAACTGTCACCAACGGGCCATACTTGTTTTCAAAATAGAAACGGTTTACTAAACAAACACTTGGACATGTCCTAGTTGAGTGGACAGCTAGCATGGGTGATCTTTTAAGACACCAACTCATTTACTGGTTTACTTACAACCTTACGCGTTACGGACGCCAGAAGGTTGCAGGATTCTGAGAATCGATACACAGACTTACAACCGCTTTACATGGTTGATTACGCATACGTACTTACTGGACTCAGGTGAGTCTCATAGCCCCACTTTTACTGTTTTACTGTTTTACTTACGGGGTGAGATACATAGCTTATTTTTACGAACTCGAGTACTGATTTACATGTTTACCAAACGGAATTGCATGAGTTTTCTCACCATTTATTTGGGGAAGCCTCCTCATCATATATCGTTAGTTATGTACTTAAGCGCGAACACTAGTTAATGGATCCATTAGGGAAATGACCCTCCCCGCCCGGGGTAGTAGCGATACCACGAACCGATCTGTATAAACAGGCGACTATTATTCGTTACTGATGCTTGCTCAATTTCCGAGCATGTCACGAGAGCAAATTTATTATTTATGGGTTAAGCTTCGATTATGAGCCTCATGGCAATGGTATAACTTAGTTACTTTACATTGCAAGATTGCAAATAACTGATTTACGCCTGCGGGCATTACTGATGAAATCTCGTGTTCAAACTCTTACATTATTTACAAACCTGTGAGATTCACCAACATTCGTGTTGACCTTTTTAGCTTTGTATCTCAGGTACACATACGGAGTAGGATCTCCTCAGGACCTAGCTAGAGTCGCATGATTTCTACTTTGCATTTAACGGAGATTCTTAGCATTATCTTTTGTACTTATTATGATTATGTAATAGAATCTCCCGCTTTATACGCGGACTCTAGGGAACTTCATTTTGTAACCAGAAACACTATGTTTCAAACATTTTATGTATGGAAATGTAACTATTTACAAACGTTGCATATAGATGTCGTTTGCTTTGCTTTTGTGCTGTGATATTTGATTAGTAGCACCCCAAAGCTTACTTCCGCTAAACTGTGATTTTGGGGGTGTTACAGATTGGTATCAGAGCCTAAGGTTATAGCGAACTAGGTTGCATTTAGTGGGCCTAGACTATGACCATTAGGCAGTATTTCCTCATTAGGTACGACTGGTTCTGGAATTACATCATACGACGTTAATTTAACATAGCCTGATCAACTATGTACAATTAAGGAAAGATGATGTGAAACCTGAAAGGGGTTATATTGAACAGGAATACACTAGTTAACTCTGACCACGAGAGGAACGAGAGCGAATACTACTTGCTACGCTGTTAGACTATTATAGGTACCGTGTATATAAACGGATAGGCTTCACGCCTATACTAACTCCTCGAATGTAAGAGGCATAATATGACCTACGACCATGGAAATGGGAAATCAACATCCAGTTAGAATGACTCACTATTTTGACAGCAAAAATCTAGCACTTACCGACAACAGTAGTGGCACCCACAGTATTAACACGCCCATGCGTTTATGACAACGGCGACCCAACCAATTCCACGAAATCTCTCCAATATCTTAGAATAAAACTTCGTCATTCGTATGAATGAAACACCTAGTGCTAGCCAGGACTATAACCACTGAGACATTCTTTATACTCTTTGCGCTTTATAGGATCTCTCCAGCAATAGGCCAAGCGCAGCTATGGAAGAATACCCGTCTGACTCAGACCAGATTCAGGAGGAACAAGTACAATACACCTACCTCGACGGAGAATACGCACCAGTAGAGGAATTCGGGGTCGAGGAGAACGAGAACCAAAACTTCGGAATAATCGACGTAGAGGCTTACGAACGAGTCATGGAGCAGACAATTGAACTGAATAATCGTACGTGGGAGCTGAAGTACAAGTGTCAGGACTATGAGAAGGAACTGAGGATCATGAAGAGGTCCGTCGCTCGAAAGGTTAAGGACAAATTACACCACTGGAAGAGGGTGGCCGCAAACTTCACTAGGAAGACGAAAAAGTGGGTCAAAGGACTGGGAGGAAGGCAGGTGGAAGAAGATGCACTTTACCGTGCACCGCTACGTTACCAAGACCTACTCGCCGAATGCTATTACCCACGCGACATGTACGTGGAATGAAGTTCCAAGTGATCAGGAGCCTACTTAGGACTAGCTAGATAGTGACTATAACCATTTTGCCAAATCTGTGTAAAGCAGGGTTGTAGGAACCACAAAACGTATTGAATACTTATGACTAGATGATTGTATTATTACATTCTGTAAAATGTTATGGCACTCGTTCGGGTGTAGTACTGCCCGACAAATTTTGTAAACGAACAATCGGATGTAATGACTACGAATCACCCCGATTCTTAGATTTATTATCTGTGCAAAATCACTTGACATGTACAATACTAAAACACCCTGGCCTCAATAGGTATACAGAATCCCCGCCTCGCCCAGCATAAGGTTTTTGGAAATCGTGTGAATGTTAACGAGCTCTCGATACCCTCTTAAGCTTCAAAATTCGAGGATCTTCAAACTCATGACCTTAAGAGCCCTTGATCTTCTCGCTCCATAATATGACCATCACTTAGTACTACTACAGATTGCCTCACTATTTACACCCGTGTGACACACCACAACCTCTTACAACCCACCCACTTATCTCTCTTCTCTGAACTGTCCCAGCACGATGCTTTCACGACGACACACTTACAACGATATCACTGGATATACCACTGGATATCAACAAGTCACCCTTCTCCACCCTGCTATGGTAGACCCAGAACACTAACGCATCTAGGAGTACATTCGTGGACTCCCCGAGAACATCCCGGAAAACGTCGTATCCCCCAAACCCACAAACATCCAGAGAGCTAACCATATGGCACACGTACTCCTGGTTATGATCGTACGCCGCGAATCACCAACCCCTACCCTCTAGATCGAATTCGGCAGAAGCCGCGACTACTAAGACCTATGCTCCAAGACCAAAGAACAACAACAACCATGCACGGGGCAAAGCTTATACCCTTAATGCCGGGGACAATCATCGAAACCCAAACCTAGATACAATTACGGTTCCCACCTAATCAACCTGATTACCCTATATTACATGACTGATAAACCTTGCTGACTGCTTGATGATTCACTGTTATAGATCATAGACACGACCTAGGATAAGCACACCCCGGATAGGCTGACGGATGTAATACTTCAGTACATCAGGAACGTAACAAACAAACTTTATCCCATATATCTCACACCGGTTGGGACCGGGACCCACAGGACTACTATCATTATGTGTCGTCTGTCCGAAAACTGCACCACAAATCGCCTGTTGGAGAAAATCGTTTGTTCTTTTATTGTTTCACTAGAATACAGTTTTATGCTCGCGACCCCAAAATTTCTATCATACCATACTTAATGCCAACGTCAAAAACTTTGTGTTGATGAACCCCCCCCCCCCCCCATTTCGTAGGAAATGACAGGTTACTCCGCTGGTAGCCTCATGTCCGATGATGACCAACACGGTGAGGACCGGACCATGTTCCCTTACCTACTTACTCTCGAAGGCGACATCGAGCCAGTGAGTGAAGAACCGTTGGAAGAAACGGCACACCCAGGAGGACTCTGAGACTTCCCATCTCAGACCATAGTCACAGAAGTTACCCAAATAACCCGATGCAAACACCATCATAAGGGACAATGCCTCCCTCCTTGCGGCAGATGCAACGTGTATGGACACCAGGCCCAGAATTGCAAATTCCCTCGAAAGGACACAAGCTCGGAGACAATGGGGTTGTGCTTCAAGTGTGGAAATGCTGGGCATAAAAAGATAAATTGTCCGCTACCAACTACTACAGACGGCATCCCTGAGGCCAAGCATGACACGAACGCTACTACAGGTACGTTATACCTCTAGAAATAATTCCGTCTCCGACATTACAGACTGTTACCACTATTACGAATGCGGTATAAATCACAAGCTACTGTAGACTACTAGTACAAATTGTAACTATACCCCACTGATTTCCCGATCGACCCCGTTCATAGGACGTGACGGTTTACACACGTTAGTATCTCTCTCTCTCTCTTTCGCCTATTCTAACAAGGGGGAGGAAGGGAACCGGAGACATTTATGACAACACTAAGGATGCTTCAACACCTTCTTAGAAAATGTACGTTTTACTTCCTCGAATAGATTCCAGATATACCGTACCACGTAACGCGAAATGACATTTAAGCAACTACGGGATTTAACTGACAACGACCCGTGAACGTGTAACTACAACTAGGCAAACTAGGAATTGAGCTTTATTTGATCGTTAGCTGCCTTGTTAATGACAGAACAGAACTTTGGTAAAGAATTGGTCCAATGACTTATCGACTGCAGCTACCACCTGAACTCAGTAGTGTACATCCCATTTTCCCCATTTCTAACTTAAAGAAATGCCTGTCTGATGAGACACTAACCTTACCGCTCGACGAAACACAAATTGATGATGATCCTCATTCTGTCGAGGAACCTATGGAAATCATAAAACCGCGAGGTCACAGAACTGAAACGAAGTCGTATTCCCATTGTTAAAGTCAGGTTGAATTTGAGGCGTGGTCCTGGATTCACCTGGGAACAAGAAGACAAATGAGACTGAGATACCCACATTTGTTCATAAACTCTACTCCTACTGACACCGCTACTACAAGCTAATTTCGGGACGAAATTCTCCTAACAAGGGGAGAATGTAACACCCGCCAATTTAGGACTTTGGATTAGTGCCTACACTGCTTGAAATTACGGGTATTTAGTTTCATAATATCCTAAATAAAGGTAACATTATGGTGTGAATACGGGCACGCTTACGCGATCTAATTTAAATCGTACACTTATGAACCGGACAAGGTCCGACATTAATAAATGGACGTTGGTGACAAAACTTTATAACAAGGTGGACTTATCCAAACAAACATGATTTTACATTAATATATTGTGAGAATATATTCCAAGTATTTCTCATTGATAAAAACACTCTGTACACGACAAACACGCATGAAGCACGTGAGTCAAGCGAAAACAATTCAAATTACAATTCTATAACTCATTATTTAGTGTTTTGATAAAACATTTCAGTTAAAATATTTTGGATATACTTAAACGCGAAACACGGAACGACAATTAAACAATCGCAGAATGTAACATAAAAATCGGAGCAACGAGTTCACTAGATCGAGACCCAAATGGGTTAGCCCAAACCCGCGGATCCAAGCCCCAACCCGACCCATGACCCACTTCCTTTTAAACTCCTCCTTCCTTGTTATTCTTCCATTTTATTCACAAACACACACACACACATTTACATTTCCAAAACCCTCTCTTTTCTTTCCCCTCTTCTTCCTTTCTTCAAGCCGGCAGCAACCTCAACACCACCGTCATCAAAAAAAAAATCGTTCATCATCATCATCAAGAGAAAGCACAAGAACCGCCATCATCTTCTACCTCACCTTCATCATCCCCACTTTCGATTCTTGGTATGAAACGCCTTAAAACTCGATGTAATTACTTAGAAAGCTATTATTTACATGCTAGAACGTTTACTCAACAAAGATTTGCCCAAAAATCGACTTGAAAATGCATTTTCATGAAAAAGTGTTCGAACAGCTCGTTCTGCGAACCGAGATCTGTTCGTCCTGCGAGGCGAACTCAATTGCGAACCGTAAACTGAACTCGCGAACCCAACTGCGAACCGAACCCACCTGCGGGTAGGCTTGCGAATCGACCTACGAGTTGACCTGCGAGTGGACTTGCGAGTTGACCTACGAGTCGACTTGCGAACCGAACCTTGTGTTGCGAACTGAGTTCAGTTCGCAGCCTACTGCCTTGCGAGCCGAACTCGGCTCGCACCGCAAACTCAATTCATGCCACCATTTCAGTCCATAACCCGACTTGACCAATTATCCGAATCTAAATCCTAGATACGATTTTTAATAAAACGATATACATAATAATACCACTCTCGGATTATTTTTACAAACCGTCACCAACGGGCCATACTTGTTTTCAAAATACAAACGGTTTACTAAACAAACACTTGGACATGTCCTAGTTGAGTGGACAGCTAGCATGGGTGATCTTTTAAGACACCAACTCATTTACTGGTTTACTTACAACCTTACGCGTTACGGATGCCAGAAGGTTGCAGGATTCTGAGAATCGATACACAGACTTACAACCGCTTTACATGGTTGATTACGCATACGTACTTACTGGACTCAGGTGAGTCTCATAGCCCCACTTTTACTGTTTTACTTACGGGGTGAGATACATAGCTTATTTTTACGAACTCGAGTACTGATTTACATGTTTACCAAACGGAATTGCATGAGTTTTCTCACCATTTATTTGGGGAAGCCTCCTCATCATATATCGTTAGTTATGTACTTAAGCGCGAACACTAGTTAATGGATCCATTAGGGAAATGACCCTCCCCGCCCGGGGTAGTAGCGATACCACGAACCGATCTGTATAAACGGGCAACTATTATTCGTTACTGATGCTTGCTCAATTTCCGAGCATGTCACGGGAGCAAATTTATTATTTATGGGTTAAGCTTCGATTATGAGCCTCATGGCAATGGTATAACTTAGTTACTTTACATTGCAAGATTGCAAATAACTGATTTACGCCTGCGGGCATTACTGATGAAATCTCGTGTTCAAACTCTTACATTATTTACAAACCTGTGAGATTCACCAACATTCGTGTTGACCTTTTTAGCTTTGTATCTCAGGTACACATACGGAGTAGGATCCCCTCAGGACCTAGCTAGAGTCGCATGATTTCTACTTTGCATTTAACGGAGATTCTTAGCATTATCTTTTGTACTTATTATGATTATGTAATAGAATCTCCCGCTTTATACGCGGACTCTAGGGAACTTCATTTTGTAACCAGAAACACTATGTTTCAAACATTTTATGTATGGAAATGTAACTATTTACAAACGTTGCATATAGATGTCGTTTGCTTTGCTTTTGTGCTGTGATATTTGATTAGTAGCACCCCAAAGCTTACTTCCACTAAACTGTAATTTTGGGGGTGTTACACACCCAAAGCTTGCTTCAACATTAAATTTGGGGGTGTTACAGATTGGTATCAGAGCCTAAGGTTATAGCGAACTAGGTTGCATTTAGTGGGCCTAGACTATGACCGTTAGGCAGTATCTCCCTATTAGGTATGACTGGTTCAGAAATTACATCATACGACTTTAATTTAACATAGCCTGATCAACTATGTACAATTAAGGAAAGTTGATGTGAGGTCTGAAATGGTTATGTTGAACAGGGATTCACTAGTTGACTTTGACCACTAGAGAAATGGGACCATTACTTGGCTGTGCTAGACACATTAGGCTCTATTATATTATTCTGTGATTAATATGTATATAGGCCTCACTATACTCAATATTTTTGCCACAGAAATGGCAAACACTCCTACTGAAACATCACCTACTTCGTCACGTTCTCATCAACCGAGATCACAAAACCTACGGATTTCTAGGAGGACCACTATGTCACCTCGAACTAACCCCTATTCCGTACCATCTTTATCCGCCAGGCTAAACCACCATGAGCGATGATTTCGCGAAATGGACATAGAGTTGCAGGAGACTCGTGAGAACTGGAGACTCACAACCCTTGAACGTATAAACCAAGTCTCCGTAGATCATGAGAACACTGTGGATAACATGGACACACTTCACGACCAGCTGGGAGAAACTATCGAAACCATGGGAACTATTCACAACCAAGTGATCAGTAACCGAAATGAAATCTCCATTCTTCAATCAAGGCTGCAAGAATGCGAGACGCGTCTACGGGAAACCAAAGATGCTTTTAGAATGGTTAGCAGGCTTGCAGAATCTGTTGACCATCTCACTTCTCTATTGTCACAACTCAACCTACATCAAGATTAGTGCAGTGGTTATCATGTAACCTATTAGCTAGCTATGTAAACTCTTGTAACCTGACCGGATGTAATGTTCCTGGCATCTTTTGTAGACTCTAGATTATGTAATCTTTTGGAACTCATGTATTGTACAGAATCTAATCTTACTATCTAATGAATTATGACTATCGCTTCGTGCTGTTGTATATTACCACTTTATATATACTTACGCATGTTATATATCATAACCTTGTGCAAACATCTTACCGACCTCTTCCCTTTGATATACAGCATTATGCCACCTCGACGACACACGTACGATGATGTCAAATTCGCCCAACTGATTGCTCAAATAGTGGCACAGGCCATAGCTGCTCGGCCGCACTCGGGCAACGAGGACTCCGCTGTAAATGGCCCTCCAATACGGCCCTGCTCCTACAAAGATTTCCTAAATTGTAAACCTTTAAATTTTAAAGGTACTGAAGGGGCCATAGGATTGATTAGATGGGCCGAGAAAATGGAATCAGTTTTCCGGATCTGTAACTGTCCTGAGGACTGCAAGGTTAAGTATGCCACCTGCACTTTCCTTGAAGATGCTTTGACTTGGTGGAATGCCTATGCTCAAGCAGTGGGCATTGACATTGCATACCAAATTCCCTGGGAGGATCTGAAGAAAAATCTTACTGATGAGTACTGTCCAAATGAGGAACTCCAGCGTCTGGAAGAGGAGTTCTGGCATTTGACGGTTCAGGGGACCGATATCATTGGCTATACCACTAGGTTTCAATAGCTTGCTCTCCTCTGTCCATCTATGGTAGATCCCGAGCGCAAGCGTATTCATAGGTACACTCGCGGACTCCCGGAGAGTATCCAGGGGAACGTGGCCTCATCCAAACCAGCTGACATTCAGAGTGCCATTCGTATGGCGCATGAACTTATGGCCATGGTTGTTAGCCGTGAAGCACTCATCCCATCCACTGGCAACAACAACAAGAGGAAGTGGTATGGTAACTCTGGCAACCAGAATCAAAACCAACAAGCATCTAAAAACCTGAAACCTTCAAAGCCTACACCTCTAGTTCTGATAACAAGAAGGAATACCAAGGGGACAAACCCTACTGTTCTAGGTGCCAACTTCATCATAATGGTTCTTGCCCTTGTAGCAAGTGCAAGCGATTCGGGCACTTTGCTAAAGAATGCAGGACCAACACTGCTAATACCAACACTCCCAGAATTTGTTATGAATGTGGAGTTGCTGGACATTTCAGAAGTGACAGCCCCAAATTGAAGAACAAGAAAAAGGACAAAAACAACAACGCTCGGGGCAGAGCTTTTGTACTTAATGCTGGGGATGCCCGCCAAGACCCAAATGTGGTCACGGGTACGTTCCTTCTCAACAATTTGACTGCTTCTGTGTTATTTGATACTGGTGCTGATAGGAGTTTCATTTCTGAAGAGTTTTATTCACTACTTGACACCACACCTGTTGCCTTAGATTCTAAGTACATAGTAGTGTTGGCAAATGGCAAACTTATTGAGGCCAACAGTGTAATACCTAACAACTTAGCTGATGAGTTGTTCTCTATTGACCTTATGCCTGTTGAGATCAGCAGCTTCGACATCATTGTCGGTATGGATTGGCTATCCAAACACCGTGCTGAAATCATCTGTTTTGAGAAAATCGTTCGTATCCCTCTCGCTACCAGTGGAACTCTACTCATACAAGGGGAGACCGGTGGGACAAGACTGAATATCATTTCGTGTATGAAAACCCAGAAATACTTGAGAAAAGGGTACCAGGCAATCCTCACACACGTTATGGAGAAACAGTCGGAGGAGAAGCGACTTGAGGATATGCCTATTGTTCGAGACTTCCCAGAAGTCTTTCCTGAAGACTTTCCTGGACTTTCACCACCTAGACAAGTCGAATTCTCTATTGACCTTATGCCCGGTGCAGCACCCGTGGCACGAGCACCATCTCGTTTAGCCCCATCCGAACTCCAGGAGTTGTCTACTCAACTGCAAGAACTCCTGGATAAGGGATTTATTCGACCGAGTTCCTCGCCTTGGGGAGCCCCGGTCCTGTTTGTGAAAAAGAAAGATGGTTCTTTCCGCATGTGCATCGACTACCGTGAACTCAACAAATTAATCGTCAAGAACCGTTACCCACTACCTCGTATTGATGACCTATTTGACCAACTTCAGGGGTCGAGTTTTTATTCAAAGATCGATCTAAGGTCAGGTTATCACCAACTCCGAGTTCGTGAGGAAGATATCCCTAAAACAACTTTTCGAACTCGCTACGGGCATTACGAATTCCAAGTGATGCCATTCAGCTTGACCAATGCACCGGCAATTTTCATGGACCTTATGAATCGGGTGTGTAAGCCTTACCTCGACAAGTTTTTCATCGTCTTCATTGACGACATTCTGATTTACTCGCGCAATGAACAAGAACACGCGCAACACCTGAAAACCATTCTAGAACTACTCAAGCACGAGGAGTTATATGCCAAATTCTCCAAGTGTGAGTTCTGGATGCAAACTGTACAATTCCTTGGACACGTGATTGACAGTCAAGGAATTCATGTAGATCCTTCCAAAATTGAAGCCATCAAGTGCTGGCAAGCACCTACTACACCCACTGAAGTACGCCAACTCTTAGGACTCGCCGGATACTACAGGCGATTCATTGAGAATTTTTCAAAAATAGCTCAACCACTCACTACACTGACTCAGAAAGAGAAGAAGTTCGACTGGACTGAAAAACAAGAGTCAGCCTTTCAATTACTGAAACAGAAACTCTGTAGTGCACCTATCCTATCCTTACCCGAGGGTAATGATGACTTCGTGGTGTACTGTGACGCCTCACACCAAGGTATCGGTTGCGTGCTGATGCAACGAGAAAAAGTTATTGCTTACGCCTCTCGGCAACCCAAGGTCCACTAAAAGAATTACACCACTCATGACCTAGAGTTGGGAGCAGTTGTATTCGCTCTTAAAATCTGGAGACACTACTTTTATGGTACCACATGTACAATCTTCACTGATCACAAGAGTCTCCAACACATCTTCGACCAAAAAGACCTAAACATGAGACAGCGTCGTTGGGTCGAATTACATACCGATTACGACTGCGAAATCCATTACCATCCGGGCAAAGCCAACGTTGTGGCCGATGCCCTAAGTCGTAAAGAACGAGTGAAACCCCTCCGAGTTCGAGCACTTAGTATGACTATACACAACGATCTCATAATCCAAATTCTTACCGCTTAAGTCGAAGCACTCAAAGTTGAAAATGTGAAACACGAGGCCTTGCGAGGCATGGATAAATAGTTTGAGACCAAACCTGACAGGGCCAAATACTTCTCTAATAGAATCTGGTTACCAAGTTTTGGGAACCTACGAGACTTGGTGATAGACGAGGCTCACAAGTCTAGATACTCTATCCACCCTGGCACCAAAAAGATGTATCATGGCATCAAACAGTTATATTGGTGGCGTAACATGAAAGCTGACATTGCAACCTATGTTAGCAAGTGCCTTACTTGTTCCAAGGTTAAAGCTGAATATCAGAAACCTTCCGGGTTGCTGCAACAACCGGAAATCCCTCAATGGAAATGGGAGCAGATCACCATGGACTTCATTACCAAACTCCCGAAAACACCGAGCGGTTGCGATACCATTTGGGTGATCGTAGATCGTCTCACGAAATCTGCTCATTTCCTGGCCATCAAGGAAACTGACAAGATGGAACGTTTGACGCGGATCTACCTAAAAGAGATCGTGTCAAGACACGGCGTACCCATCTCAATTATCTCTGACAGAGATAGTCGATTCACTTCTCGCTTTTGGCAATCGCTACAAAAATCTCTTAGTACTCGTTTGGACATGAGTACTACTTACCACCCACAGACTGACGGCCAAAGCGAACGTACTATACAAACACTGGAGGATATGCTATGAGCTTGCGTAGTTGACTTCGGTAAAAACTGGAAAAATCACTTACTGTTGTGTGAGTTTTCATACAACAACAGCTATCACACCAGCATTAAAGCTGCACCCTTCGAGGTACTTTACGATCGTAAGTGCCGATCACCCATTTGTTGGACCGAGGTGGGGGATACACAACTCACTGGTCCAGAAATTATTCACGAAACCACTGAAAAGATCGTCGGCATACAAAACCGACTGACAGCTGCGCGTGATCGTCAAAAAAGCTATGCTGACGTGAGACGCAAACACCTCAAATTCCAGGTTGGGGATCGAGTACTCCTGAAAGTATCGCCTTGGAAAGGCGTGATCCGTTTTGGCTGACGTAGGAAACTGAATCCCAGATACATTGGACCGTTCGAAATCCTTGAAAGGATTGGTCCAGTGGCATACAGACTGCAGCTACCTTCCGAACTTAGTAGTGTGCACCCTACTTTTCATATTTCGAATCTCAAAAAGTGTCTGTCGATGAGACACTGATTATACCTCTGGATGAGATACGCATTGATGACAAACTACACTTTGTCGATGAACCCGTGAAAATTGTAGACCGTGAGGTCAAACGCTTAAAACAGAGTCGTATTCCCATTGTAAAAGTCTGGTGGAATTCGAGGCGTGGTCCTGAATTCACTTGGGAACGGGAAGACCAAATGCGACAGAAATATCCACACTTTTTTACAAACCCTACTCACACCGCGACTACGAGCTAATTTCAGGACGAAATTCTCCTAACAAGGGGAGAATGTGACACCCGCAAATTTAGGACTGTAATTAGTGCCTAAACTACTTGTAATTACGTGTATTTAGTTTACATTAATCTAAATATATGTAACATTTTGTGTAATTATAAACACGCAAACGCGATTTATTTAAATAGTACACTCACTAATCGGACGAGGTCCGACACTGTTTATAAATGGACGTTGGTGACAAACTATTTAAAATAATGTGGATTTATCCAAGCAAACATTACTTACCTTAATATATTGCGAGAATATATTACACGTATTAAATATCGTATAAAACATTCCGTAAGCGACGAAAACACGTGAAACGCGCCCGACACGCAAAATAAACTCATGTTATATTTTTATAACTCATTATTAAGTATTTTGATAAAATACTCCAAGTAAAAATATAGCGATTGTACGCGTACAATTAAAACGTTTAAAAACGTTACACAATTTAAACAAACATCTAAACCGCAACCGACTACCGACCGACGACCAAAATATATTTTAATAACTTAGAATATATTATTTGAGTAAAACGTTTATCAAAAATATCGGGTTTTAAATCGTTAACAAAACGTATTATATAAAACGTTATACGATTAATTAAAACGAAAAACGATCGGGTAAACAAACACTACGCGTAATGTAAATTGGGGAAACAAATTTACTCACCCACTAGGTGGGCCCCACCCATGAAAATCAGCAGCCAAGACATGGCACACCATGTCTTGACCGTCTCATCCTTCTTTCTTGCTTCATATATACTCCACCACACCCCATACCCTTCCCCATTTCCATTTCCTTCACCCATTCACTCCCACTCCTTTCCCTCTCTCTCTCTTAAATAATTTTCATCCACCACCATCATCCACCATCAACCACCAAGGGCCACCACCCTTTTCTTGAAGAAAAACAAAGCTGAAAACATCAAAACGATCACCAACGCGTGTACATCACTTCTACCATCTCCGTTTCTTCATACGCCTTGTAAGAACCTCATGACTCATGTATTTTACTTGTAATATGCTTAATAACATGTTAGTATGGTCACTCAACCATAAGATGTCCAAAATAGTAACCGAAACGCATTTTTAAACTCGAATTCTTGTTTTAAACTTGTTGGGACAGATTCTGTTAGCTCACGAAAGAAATCATATAAAATCAAAAACACAACGAAAATGCATGAGACCACTTGGGAAATCTTCGTATTTTTGTTATCTACAACTTTCGTGTTGAACACTTTTTCCAGAAATACACCGGTTTTCCTACAAAATTCGATTTACAAACATATGTACAAAAAGGGCTGTTTTGGATATTTCGTAAAACCGACACTTTGGGCTAACCCTGACCCGAACCGATAAATTTTATAAACTCTACAAATGTATGTTAGACTTATGTAAAAGTTTTGGCTCAAACCGAGCTTGTTTGACCACTTTACCATAAACAAAACTACTAACAGCTGATTTTGCGAGATGAGTTCTGCTCTGCGAGATGAGTTCTGCTCTACGAGATGAGTTTTTCCCTGCGAGATGAGTTTTGCCCTGCGAGATGAGTTCTGCTCTGCGAGATGAGTTTTGCCCTGCGAGATGAGTTTTGCCCTACGAGATGAGTTCTGCCCTGCGAGATGAGATCTCAGTCCGCAGTCAAACTTGGTCAACATATTTTGCACTTTGAAATTTACTTAAAATGGTTACCAAATGATAATAATTAATCAATACAATATTAAACAAATGCTATAATGGTTAACAATCACTTTTATGAATATAAAATTGAATCGCAACATAATAATAATGCTTCTGAGAATTATTATTACGCATCGTCACCAACGGGCCATACTTGATTTCAAACTACAAATGAATTACTAAACAAACACTTGGACATTTCCTAGTTGAGTGGACAACTAGCACGGGTGATCTTTCAAGACACCAACCTATTTGCGTATTTACTTAAAA
Organism: Pseudognaphalium luteoalbum; assembly: GCA_963422505.1. Taxonomy (NCBI): domain Eukaryota; kingdom Viridiplantae; phylum Streptophyta; class Magnoliopsida; order Asterales; family Asteraceae; genus Pseudognaphalium; species Pseudognaphalium luteoalbum. The sequence goes on from OY730197.1 coordinate 87,939,684, forward strand.
CCTTGTGCGTTCGGACGCCAAAAGGTTGCAAGGTTCGGAGAACCAACTTACGAAATTACATCCGACACTATGGACTTACATCCGGGATATTTATTCGCTTACACGAAAGTATCACACTTGCTAGACTCAGGTGAGTCTTACAGCCCCACTTTTACTGTTTTACTATTTTTACTTTGGGGTGGGATACATTGCTCGCTTTTCATAAAAACAAATACTGATAAACTTTTTACACGGATTGCATGAGTAAAACTTTTTCTTAAGCGCGAATACTAGTAAATGAATCTATTTGGGTTCCCCGTCCGGGGTAGTCGCGATACCACGGATTACACCGTAGAAACGGACGACTAATATTAGTAAATGGATCCATTTGGGACTGACAATCCCTGCCTGGGGTGGTAGCGCCACCACGGATTACACCGTAGAAACAGGTATATTAGTATTTGTTACATATGAGTGTTCGGATAGCACTCACGGGGGTACGTGATATTGTACTTGATTGTACCATTCACACTACACTGTTAAGCTTCAACTTGTGAGCTCATGGTAATTGTGTCGACTTACTGATTTACTGTGGTACTACATTACTTAATTTGCTCGAGGGCATTACTGGTACTTACTTGTGGTTCATAATTGATTTACTTTACTAAACCTGTAAGATTCACCAACCTTTTGGTTGACACTTTTTAGCATCTATCTCAGGTTTACCGCAGCAGTAGGACTGCACACCCACAGGATTGGTAGCTCGAGTCGCAAGCATACAAACTTGTGGGTATTCTTTTGCATTAATTTTTGTATATCAGTTATGTATTAGAATCTCTAGGAACTATTTTCAAACTCAAAGCTTGTTACTCTACTTTAACAATGTAATACTTTTGTACTATTGTACGACGTTGCATATAGATGTCGTTTGCTTTACTTTGGTGCTTGATTATTGATTAGTAACACCCAAAGCTTGCTTCAACATTAAATTTGGGGGTGTTACAGATTGGTATCAGAGCCTAAGGTTATAGCGAACTAGGTTGCATTTAGTGGGCCTAGACTATGACCGTTAGGCAGTATCTCCCTATTAGGTATGACTGGTTCAGAAATTACATCATACAACTTTAATTTAACATAGCCTTTGTATAAATCTTCCTTAGTTAATTAATTAGCTATTCTTATTAATTAAACTATCCTAAAGGAAGAAATATTAATTTTACAAAAACAAGAAAGATATAGAATGTAGAAAGTGTATGGTGTGTGTTTTTCCAAGGTGTATATTCAAATGAACCATGGGCTCCCTATTTATAGGGGAAAATTGGTGCATTCTAGCAACTTGGGGCACATGTTAGCAAAAGGTGAGAAAGTTGCTAGCACATGTACCCTAAAGCGCGTAAAGGTTTAGCACGTGTACCCCAAAGTTGCAGAAAAGGCCTAGCACGTGTACCCTGCGAGTACAGGCGAGGAAGAAAAAGCAGACGGGGGACGGGGGGCAAGAAGCCGGCGGCGCCATCCAGGTGGCCGGCAGCGGCTGGCAGGCTGCCGGCCCGGTTCGCCATCTTTCGCTTCGTTACTTGATTTGTGCGTATCTTCTTCGTTATGCGTCCGCTTTCGTCGATTCTTTTTGCGTTGGATTTGTTTTTAAAAAACGAAGACTTTGATGAAAAGAAATCCCAAAAATGTGTCTCTGATCTTTGGATGTCTAGTACGAATCATTTGAATCTTCCGGTATACGTAGAATCTTCATTCTTCACTCGTTTTTGTTGATTCTTCTTCTGTTAGATTCGTATTTTGAAAACGAATATTTTGGATAAGAGAAATTTCATTGATGGGGACTTTTGTCTTTAAATCTTGTCTTGATGTCTTGAATCTTCAAACGTATGTGGAATCTTCGTTTTTCGTCCGTTTAGCTTGATTTTTCTTGTGCAACTTCATTTTGATCTTTTTGGCAAAGTTTCTTTGATTTGAGTATCTTTTGAGTCCAAATGCCAAGTATTGCTCCAGAATGAGAGAGATATCGTTGGTAAAAACATGACTTTTTACGCGATATCATTCACTCAACAGTTTTGTTGACTTTTTACTATGTTTTTCGGGGAATTTGCGCACTGCACGCATATGGAACTAGGTGACACACGATGAATTAGGATGTCATCTTTTGAACGAATGGGATTTCTTTTGTATAACTAATACTTCTTAGTTATATCTACGAAATCTCTTTTTTTGAATTAAATATTTATAACCTTGAATGTATTTTCACATTACTATTTCTACGAATTTGACAAGTTGTAGCTTTTTGTAACAAACTTTATTATTTATGGCATCTTAACTTAGTTATTCTGCAATAATCATAAGCTCTGATATATGCATAATTGTCCAATGTTTACGTCGGCGCCCCTGACTACACTAATGCTTCCGCTAACCACGATTAACGAATTTGGGGGTGATACACTAAATCTTAAAAGTCTTGCCTAGTCTAAGTGCTCTCGTAGTGTTAGAACGTTCATTACTATAGTGGGTCTGTAACTCTATCTCATGCGCCCAGGAATATTATTCCAAGAAGGGTCATTGTTCCATCATATGGAAAGTGTTGAAGAGTTGAGCAGCCTCCACTAATCATAATCACCATAGCCTAGCAACCTAACGACATACTGTCTGAATAATCAAACAGTAGGGTATTAGTGTTTACACTACAAACACTTAGGAAAAAGTAAGACATAAATCTTTAAAAGATGTTTTCATACTTAAACCCTATACATCACCCCATACGTAAGCTAACGAAGTTATAGCAAGCACTATCCTCCTTTACTGATTACAACCATCTCTTTTATTTACTTCCTTTATTTTCCATTTTATTTACTTAGCTTAGTTTAAACAGACCTAAAACCAATTCAAAAGACTTTTAAGCCCATCACTAAATTGAATAGTTTGTCTAGACAACTCTGCTTCACAATACGATAGATCTTAAGCACACCCTGAGTTATACTTGCTTCTATAAGTAGAATTTAGGTCATCAGCTTTCTATAAATTTTAAAACTTACACACCCAGTTGTTGCTACATTACGACCGCAACACAACAGTAATTTTTTGATTTCAAGAATAAAAACAAGATTTACAAGTCATATACAAATACTATAGAAAATATAAGATGAAGTAACAATATACAAGATGCATTAACAATATACTAGATGCAATAAAAAGGTACGAAAACATTTTGTTTCAAATATAAAATCGAACTTGTAGAAAAAAATAAAAAATGCTAAAAAGTGCAAGATGCAGTAACTAATATATAACATGCAATAAACAAGTACTTGCAGAAAATATACATTAATTTTAAGATGCAGTTTGTATGATGCAGTTATTTACGTTGCAGGGTGCAGTTGATTTTTTTTCAAGATCTAAAAGGTATATATACTTTTTAGGTATAGATCTACAAATTTCCAAATCTATTTATTTCTTAGATCTAATTGTTTTTATAAAGTAGTGGTGATGTTAAGATGGTGATGTAACTGGTGGTGGCGGTGAAGAGGGAGAGGCGGTGGTGGTGGTGGAGCGACGGGAGAAGATGGAGAAAATCATGGTTGGTTACGTCCGGTGGATGCCGATTCACTAACGGTAACGGTTCGCATCTCACTCTCCCAGCAACAAAATATGTCATCGTTTCTCCGCTTTTTCCTCCGAAAACGGAAACGGTGATGGTGAAGCAACAGTGGAGCAGCGATGGAGCTGAACAAATGGTGAACGGTGGTGGTGGTGGTTAGTTAGTGTTTGTATGTTTTGTAAAGAGAGAAAGAGAGAATTAGAGAGTTTGTGTGTGTTTTTGTAAGTAAGAGATGAACAAATGGCTACCCAAAATTTATGCCCTAAATTTGACCCCTCATCTCATATTTCATAAATTGCAATAATGGTCCCTCCGTCCAAAATCTTTGCAAATTGAACCCTGTGTGACTTATCTTGATCTGGACCAATGATGAGCAAAATGGATGGTTTGAATCACCTTGCCCTCATTATCCTCCCTAACTCACATTCTCCTCTGATCTTAATTTTAGTTTTTTTGTGTGGAAAAGTACATAACATGTACTATACCTTTCACCTATTTAAGGTAAACAACTTTAATTTTCTAAATTTAAGGTATCGAACTTTCATTATGTAATCAAGTTAGGGATGCGAATTGCACAAATACCGATTTTTCATCAAATTTCCTTTTTATAAGTAACATATCAACTAAATCGATTAATATTTTACGATTAATTTTAAAAAAATATTGAGTGACAATAACCATTTTTTGTAACAATAACCATTTTTTGTGTTTGATCTTTTGATGATAATAACTTGTCTATGAGAAAGTGCCTCATGTTTCACCCATTCCATCAATTCTTCACGACTATTGAACACCCTAAATTAGTGATTATTTAGTTAGAACATGATAATATAATATAATTTAGAGTACCCTTATATTAAATAGTATAACTTATCCATGAAAAATCCGATATACTCGACATATCTTCTTGTAAAACTTGAAATGTATGAGATTGTTTCTAAGGTAACTAATCGATATACATTTTAAATGTTATGAAAATGATTCGATATAGGTTCGTTTATATAAGAAATTTTTTATCACTTTGGTCACGTCAAATAATTTAAGCTTTGCTTTAGTCGCGTCAAATAATTTAAGCTTTTAGTTTAGTGGTGTCAAATAATTACAATCTTTATTATTAAAGTATTAATTTTTATTAATTATACATTATCTGAAAAATTAAATATAAAAAAAATAAACAAGATATTAAGTATGGTTCCCTACATCCACCACAACCTACTATATAGCCTATGACAAAATGATGAGGGATACCCTCATTGACACCCTTTTTTCTAAACAAAATAAACAAGATATGGTGGAAGACTCACGATCACCTAGGGTTTAAAAGTGGGATGAGAAAAGAGTAGAAAGAAGGAAAAATAGTAGAAAAGCGTGCTTTAAATCTAAATCTCACTTTTTTATATTTTTACTTACAAATGAGAATAAGCATTTGTCCATTTTGTTAGAAAACGTTTCTAGAAAATAGCTAATTTGAACATATTTTTAAATTTTTGGATTTTCTTGAAAATTTTTTTAATAAAGTGGGGTATTTTTCCTTAACTAAATATGGCCTTAGTTTTTTGAGAAAAGTAAAGGTACTATATTTTTCACTTATTTCTATTGAAGGTACACCACTTTAATTTTTTTAAATTAAAGTACCGAACTTTCATTCTGTAATCAAATTAGGGACGCAAATTGCACAAATAATGAGTTTTCACCAAATTTATTTATATAAGTAACATATCTACTAAATCGATTAATATTTCACGATCAATTTAAAAAAAATATTGAGTGAGGAGAGAAAATTTAACAAAAACTCATCACCACTTTCAACCTTAATATCTCTCTTTTTACTCTATATTTGTTTAAAAATTGATTGAGGGTTATTAATCGATTAAGTAGATATATTACTTCGCATTTCTTTAGACAAAGACTCCATTTTTTCCTCTTTTTGGATGGTAAATATTTCTCAGAACATGGAGTGTGAATCAAATTCATGTTTGAATTGAAATTGAGATACTAATACAAGTTCTTCCCTTCTGAATCAGATAGATTCATATATGAAAAAGATTGATAATAAGTTCTTTCAAAATTGACTATTTGTCTTTTCGATCACCTAGCAGGCCTTTTATTTGGTAGGTAACATTGCCAAAGCGTATCATCAGATTTGACTACGAAGGAAGGAACTCGGCAGAAGATCGGTCTGGAGTATTCGGACTATAATAGTTCCGATGAACAGTCACTCACTTTTGACAATTATACGATTCCAGAAGATGATCTAGAATTGGGTCAATTACGTTTATTAGAAGTGGACAATCGAGTGGTTGTACCAGCCAAAAGTAATCTACGTATTATTGTAACATCTGCTGATGTCGCACCCCCAAATTTACTGTGCGGAAGTGAATCGGGTCGGGGCGCGACTAATCAAATATCACAAGCACATAAGATAAAGTGAACGACTCTATATGCGTCGTTTACTGCTTACATTGATATTATAAGATTTTACAATGTAATAATGTTTACAAAAGCTCGTAACTAATGTTTAGAGATTCTAAGGCATATCTTGTTTACAAAATGTAGAAATGAAGGGGAATCTCCTGGTATCTGTATGCGACTCGAGCTAATAATCCTGAGCAAATCTACTACTGCTGAGTACCTGAGAATACATACTAAAAAGTCAGCTAAAAGTTGGTGAACTCACAGGTTTGTATAGATAAACATGATGTGTGAACCATGGGATTTAATATAATGATTTACAATCAAGCAAATAAAATAGATGTATATAACTGCCATGAGCCCATAGTTTGAACTTAACTGAGGTGTCAGGATCACAACCAAGTGCCTGAGCGAGGGTGCCTCCCTGCGAGTGCCTAATCTACACTCGTATGAACAAATGTTAATGCGTCCGTTTGACCAGTTAGTGCGTGCTAACCCGGACGGGGATTGTCAATCCCATATGGTACCATACACTAACAATCGCGCTAAATCCATATAAACATACTATGTAGTGGAGGGCTTTAAATGATTAGCAAAAACAACTCATGCAGTATATATCGAGGTTTAGTACTCATGTCCACATGTAAAACAAAATGAGTATGTATTCCCACCCCTGGGTTTAAAAACAGTAAAATGAGGGGCTATGAGACTCACCTGAGTCTGATGTATTGCTATCAAGCAAATATGATGTTGCACAAGGTGATGTTGTCCGAAGATGGTAACCTTTCGATCGTTCAAAACGCGCATGGTTATAAGTATATGTAGACGTCTCAAAAGACCGTCCATGCTAGTTGTTCATCCAACTAGTAATGTCCAAATAAAGTGGTTTGATTTGTTTGTTTGAGTTTTGAAAATGTGTATGGCCCGTTGGTGATGGTTTATAATAATGTTTCGCAAATATCATTTTAGTTTTCTTATGTCAAGTTGGTTCATAATACTCTTGTAATATTATTGTTCTCGGCGTTTAAGCTTTAGGGTTCACTAAGGTATATGTATATACATATATAGGTGTGACAAATTTATGGTCCGAAAGTGTAGAGTCTCGAAACTTAGAATTATAAAAGTGAAATTTTCCAAAAGTGAGTCAGACAGTCCAAATGATCCGATAATCCATTTAGTCCGTGAGTCAAAGAAAGTCAAAGGCCACAATTAATCCGACAATAAGGTACTGCGATAATAGGATTTTTGGAGCACTGTTCATGCGACAATAGTAATTCACGGACACTGTTCATGCGACAATAGTAATTCACGGACTTTGTTTATGCGATAATGGTATTCACGGACTTTGTTTATGCGCTAATGATATTCACGGATTTCATGCGATAATAAGGATTGACGGACTAATTTTTGCGAAAATAGGGATTGTCGGATTTTGTGAAATGGCAAGAACAGTCCCTACACTTTGGTTTTCTAGATCTTAACTCGACAAGTCTCTCGATTTAACCAACTTCTAAACCGAATCAAGCCTAACTAAAAATCATACATGTTCTCCTATATGTCTAGTGTAAAACTTCACTTTATAGTGTTTTTATATATTCATTTACTATTTTTAACAAAAATAATCATGAAGGGTGGTCGGTTTAGGTCCAAGAACAGCTACAGTCCAAAGATCAGCTTCTACACTAAAAACCGTGTATTTCTGGAAAAGGCTAAAAAAGAACTTTTTGTAGAGGACATCCACATGGACTTCGGAATAAGTTTCATGTTCTAACTCGACTTAGAACCCAAGTTATGGATGTTTTGGTGAGGTGATTTTTCTGGACAGATAGCAGTGTGAATATAAGTTCATGAAAAACGAGTTTTAGCTTATATTTTGGACATAATCTTGTTAAATGAGCAACTAGACATGTATACAAGTATATTTAAAGAAAAACTAGTAGAATATTAAGAGTTCTTACAAGAGGATCAAAGATCTAGAGTCGAAATGCAAAGATGATGAGATAACCGAGCTTTTCCTTCGATTTTCTTCAAGAATTTGATGGTGGATGATGATGGTATTTGTGTTGGTTGAATGGTGGTGATTTGGGGCTGTGGAGGTGGCAGGAATTTCGTGGATGAGGGAGTAGGAGAGAAAGGGATTGAGTGGAAATGAGAGAAGTGGTAGTGTGTGAGTTGAAAAGAAAAGTATGGTGGTGCATGATGATTTTAACAAGCAAGGGGAAGGAGGGCATGGGGGCATGGGGTGGTTTGAGTGAGAAAATCAGCAGATTTTTGTGGGTCCCACAGGGTGTTTTGGTCAACTTTTAATTTCCCAAAGTTACATTAAGTCCCGCGGTCGTTTACCCGATCATCTGAACGTTTCATTATTGTTATGCGCTTTAATACGCGTGTTTGAATAATGATTTAAATCTTGATATTTTTATTGAAAGTATTATCCTAAATACTTTATTTTAAGTTGTTAAAATGTTGCCGGGTCTCGGTTTGCGCATTCATTGCGTATTTGTACGTTTATGACTCACGTAATGTTTTTAAACGATTTATTCGTACGCGTGAAAACGTAACATTTTTACTCGAAGTATTTTATCAAAATACCTAAGAATGAATTATAAAAATATAATTTAGGTTTATTTCATTTGTCGGGCGCGTTTTGCGCATTTTTGGTCATTTCTGTGCATTATATACAATACGAAATGCTTATGAAATATTATCGCAATAATATTTGGAAATAAGTATGTTTATCAAATAATTTCATATTATTTAATAAATTGAGTTCACCAACATCCGTATTAATATATCGGGATCCGCCCGATATGAAAATGCACGATGAACATAACCGCGTACGTGTATATATATTCCAATATATATATATATATATATATATATATATATATATATTGATACATACAATTAGCCTAATCTAGCACTAATTACATGTATTAGCAGATGATCAGGAACTAATAACTAGCCCTAATTTGTCGGGTGTCACATTCTCCCCTTGTTAAGAGAATTTCGTCCCGAAATTTAGCTCGGAGTCGTAGATGGTGTGGATTCTGTGAATAACTGTGGGTACTTGAGTCGCATTTGGTCTTCCCGTTCCCAAGTGAATTCCGGACCACGCCGCGAATTCCACCGGACTTTAACGATGGGAATACGACTTTGTTTCAACTGTTTGACCTCACGGTCCATGATTTCTGCTGGTGTCTCGACAAAATGGAGTTTATCATCGATGTGGATTTCGTCGAGAGGAATAATGAGTGTCTCATCAGACAGGCATTTCTTAAAATTAGAAATGTGAAATGTGGGATGCACGCTGCTGAGTTCGGGTGGTAGCTGTAATCGATATGCTACTGGACCAATCCTCTCAAGGATTTCGAATGGTCCAATGTATCTGGGATTCAACTTTCCGCGTTTGCCGAAGCGAATGACACCTTTCTAAGGTGATACTTTCAAGAGTACTCGATCCCAACTTGGAACTCGAGATGTTTGCGTCTCACGTCAGCATAACTTTTCTGACGGTCACGCGCGACTTTGAGTCTGTTTTGGATTCCAGTTATTTTCTCCGTTGTTTCGTGAATGATCTCAGGACCAGTGAGTTGGCTGTCTCCCACTTCGGTCCAACAGATAGGTGATCAGCACTTACGACTGTACAGTGCCTCGAAAGGTGCAGCTCCAATACTGGTACGGTAGCTGTTGTTATACGAAAACTCGCAGAAGGGTAAATGATGTTCCCAATTTGCACCGAAGTCAACTATGCAAGCCCGTAGCATATCTTCCAGTGTTTGAATGGTTCGTTCACTCTGGCCGTCGGTTTGAGGATGATATGCAGTACTCATATCTAGACGAGTATCCAATGATTTCTGAAGTGACTGCCAAAAGTGAGATGTGAAACGACTATCCCTGTCAGAGATAATCGAAATGGGAACGCCGTGTCTGGATATAATTTCCTTAAGGTAAATTCGCGTGAGGCGTTCCATTTCATCGGTTTCTTTGATGGCTAGGAAATGAGCAGATTTGGTGAGATGATCGACGATCACCCAAATGGTATTGCAACCGCTCGATGTCTTTGGGAGTTTCGTGATAAAGTCCATGGAGATCTGCTCCCATTTCCATTGAGGGATTTCCGGTTGTTGGAGTAATCCGAAGGGTTTCTGATACTCGGCTTTGACTTTAGAGCATGTGAGGCACTTGCCAACATATGTGGCTATGTCAGCTTTCATGTTTGGCCACCAATACAACTCCTTGATGCCATGATACATCTTGTCAGATCCAGGATGTATGGAGTAGTTGGACTTGTGAGCTTCATCCATCACTAAGTCTCGTAGGTTCCCAAAATTAGGTAACCAGATTCGGTTTGAGAAGTACTTGGCTCTGTTGGATTTGGTTTCAAATTGTTGGTCCATGCCACGCAAGGACTCATTTTTAATGTTCTCAGGTTTGAGTGCTTCGAGTTGAGCGGTAATGATTTGAATGATAAGATCATTATGGATTGTCATGCTGAGGGCTCGGACTCGAAGGGGTTTTACACGTTCCTTTCGACTGAGGGCATTGGCAACAACATTTGCCTTGCCTGGATGATAACGGATCTCGCAATCATAATCAGTAAGCAACTCGACCCATCGACATTGCCTTATATTGAGATCTTTTTGATCAAAGATATGTTGAAGACTTTTATGATCGGTAAAGATTGTACATTTAGTGCCGTACAGATAGTGTCTCCAGATTTTGAGTGCGAACACTACGGCTCCCAATTCGAGATCATGAATGGTGTAATTCTTTTTGTGAACCTTGAGTTATCAGGAGGCGTAGGCAATGACCTTGTCTCATTGCATTAACACGCAACCAAGACCTTGGTGTGAAGCATCGCAGTATACCACGAAGTCGTCGTTGCCTTCGGGTAATGATAAGATAGGTGCGCTGCAAAGTTTTTGTTTCAGTAGTTGAAATGATGACTCTTGTTTATCAGTCCAGTCGAACTTCTTCTCCTTCTGAGTCAGTGTCGTGAGTGGTTGGGCTATTTTCGAGAAGTTTTTGATAAATCACCGATAGTACCCGGCCAGTCCCAAAAACTGCCGTACTTCAGTTGGAGTTGTTGGCGATTGCCAATTTTTGATAGCCTCGATTTTTGATGGATCAACATGAATCCCTTGACTGTCAATCACATGCCCAAGGAATTGAACAGTTTGCATCCAGAACTCACACTTGGAGAATTTAGTATATAACTCCTCGTGCTTGAGTAGCTCTAGAATGGTGTTCAGGTGTTGCGCGTGTTCTTGCTCGTTGCGCGAGTAGATTAAGATGTCATAAATGAATACAATGACAAACTTATCGAGATATGGTTTGCACACTCGGTTCATAAGGTCCATGAATACAGCCGGTGCGTTTGTTAAACCAAATGGCATTACTTGAAACTCGTAGTGACCATAGCGAGTTCGGAAAGCTATCTTCGGGATGTCCGTGTCTCGGACTCGGAGTTGATGATAACCTGACCGTAGATCGATCTTTGAATAAAAGATCGACCCTTGCAGTTGGTCAAATAGGTCATCAATTCGAGGAAGTGGATAACGATTCTTAACAGTGAGTTTGTTGAGTTCACGATAATCGATGCACATTCTGAAAGAACCGTCTTTCTTTTTGACAAATAGGACCGGAGCTCCCCAAGGTGAAGAACTTGGTCGAATGAATCCTTTGTCCAGGAGTTCCTGTAACTGAGTAGACAACTCCTGAAGTTCGGATGGGGCTAAGCGGTAAGGTGCTCGTGCCACGGGTGCTGCACCCGGCATGAGGTCTATGGAAAACTCGACTTGTCTTGGCGGTGGAAGGTCAGGCAAGTCTTCAGGAAAGACTTCTGGGAAGTCTCGAACGATGGGCACATCCTCAAGTCGCTTCTCTTCCGACTTTTTCTCCATAACATGAGCGAGGATTGCTTGATATCCTTTTCTCAAATATTTTTGGGTTTTCATACACGATATGATATTCAGTCTCGTCCCACCTGTCTCCCCTTGTATGATTAAAGTACCACCGGTAATAAGAGGAATACGAAAAATATTATCAAAACAAACGATCTCTGCTCGGTGTTTGGATAACCAATCCATACCGATGATGATGTCGAAACTACCGATCTCGACAGGTATGAGATCAATGTTGAAGAGTTCGTCCGCTAGTTTTAAAGTGCAATTGGGTATCACACTATTGGTTTCAATCAGTTTGCCATTAGCTAGTTCTACAATATACTTAGCTTCCAAGGCAACAGGGGTAATGTCAAGCAAGGAACTAAATTCATTAGATATAAAGCTCCTATCGGCACCAGTATCAAATAGAATAGAAGCATGTAAGTTTTTGATGAGGAACGTACCCGAGACCACATTCGGGTCTTGACGGGCTTCCCCTGAATTAAGGACAAAGGCTCTACCTCTCGGGTTGTTGTTGTTTCCCTTGTTCTTCAGTTTTGGGCAGTTATTTCTGAAGTGCCCAGTGTTACCACACTCAAAAAAGGCTTTTGGTTGGCTGGAGCTGGTGTTGGGGTTGTTGTTGGTATTGGTACTAGTAGACCTACAGTCTTTGGCTAGATGCCCATACCTTTGACACTTGTTACATGGAGTACCGCAGAGACCATCGTGATGGCGGCGGCACTTAGAGCAGAAAGGCTTGGTTCCAGTGTAGCCTTTCCTGGGTTCAGAACCAGATGTGTAAGCCTTGACAGTTTCAGGCTTCTTTGATGACTGTTGATTTTGGTTGGAGTTTCCGGACCACTTTCTCTTGTGATCCCCAGAGTTATTACCGGTGTTTGCGGAAGTAGGTGTTTCTTGGCGAACCACCTGAGCCATAAGATTGTGTGCCATACGGACGGCACCTTGAATGGTAGGAGAGTTGGAAGCAGTGACCATTCCTTGAATGTGTGGGGGAAGTCCCCAGATGTAACGTTCGATCCTCTTGTACTCAGGATCGACCATTGATGGGCACAGCAGTGCAAGTTGGTGAAAACGGGTTCTGTAACTGGCAATATCATTGCCCTGAACCTTGAGATTCCAAAACTCGACCTCGAGTTGTTGCAACTCTTCTCTTGGACAGTAATCATTCTTTAACATTCTTTTAAATTCTTCCCAGGGAGTTTGGTAGGCGATATCAATGCCTACAGTTTGAGCATGAGTATTCCACCAGGTCAGAGCACCATCCATGAAGGTGTAGGTGGAATACTTGACCTTGCAGTCTTCTGGGCAGTTACAGATCCGGAAGACTGATTCCATTTTCTCGATCCATCGTAATAGACTGATAGCTCTTTCCGTGCCCTTGAAGTTCAGAGGCTTGCAGTTGAGGAAGTCCTTGTATGAGCAGGGTTTGGCTGGAGGGGTGTTGTTGGTCGTGTCCTCGCTGCCAGAGCATGGTTGTTGGGCAGCAAGGGCTTTAGCTACACTCTGAGCAATGAGTTAAGTGATTTCCGCTTGACTGTAAGTTCGTCTTGGCGGCATAATGCTTGAATAAATACAGAGGAACAATATGTAAGAATGTTGTTCAAAGGTTATGATTCATCACATATGTAAATATATAGGAGAGTAATATACAATAGCACAATGTGATAATCATATTTCATTAGATAATAAAATTTGATACCATACAAGGTACGAGTTCAAAAGATTACAGACTTTAGAGTTTACAAAAGGTACCGGGAATGGTTACATCCGGTTGAATTATACTGACTTAAAAAGGCTTAGATAAGTGATTACGTAATAGATACTGTACTAATCTTGTTGTATAGCCACTAGTGACATCAGGGTGACAAGACGTTCCATGGCTTCAGCAAGTCGACTGGTCTGTCAGGCAGTATCTTCAGCGATAGTTAGGCGTTGCTCCAACATGCGAGCATATTGTTCGGCTTCCCGCGAGCGTAGCTCACATTCTTCTAGTCTCGCATGTAGGAGATCAACTGCGCTTCTGTCATCAATCACTTGCTGGTGGATCATATGCACATTCCGTGTCATGTTTTCTTGTTCCAGATAGAGTCCAGCAATACGGTCGTGTGATGTGCATAACCCATGTGTTTGTACTATGTATTGTTCTCATTCCAAGCTTTCAAGCCTTGCCTCATGACGGTGTAGTCGAGCAACAAGCACTGGAACGGTATGGTGGATGGGTTCTTGGGTATATGATGAGATGTCCATGGGGTCAGCAGGAATCTGTATGGCTTCCTCAGACCTCCAGGTGTTCAGAGTTGTGGGTAGCCAATCCCACTTACGAGGGTAAGTTGGATAGTCCGCCCTGATTGTGGTGTTACCAGTGCCGTAAGGGCTAACTCGAGTTGAACTGTTACCCCTTCGTTGATGTCGTGTGACTCTTGCCTCCCAAGTGAAATAATAGAGAGGTTCAGTTGAAGTATGGGGTAAAGCAGTTAACTCCTCTACAGTTGGGTAGGTTTGAGTTTCGTTGTTCGCGTCTGTCGGTGCTAGAGGAGGGATGTCTGCCATGTCTGTGGCAAGAGCGTTCAGTATTGTGAGGCCTATATATATATATATATATACATATCATATAGCCTAATGTTTCTAGCACACACATGTATAGGTCCGGTTTCTCTCGTGATCAGAGTCAACTAGTGTATCCTGTTCAGTCATGACTCCTTTCAGATCTCACATCATATTCTTTTAATTGTACATAGTTGATCAGGCTATGTTAAATTAAACCAATATCAGGTAGTCACTGAACCTAATCATACTTAATAAGGAATACTACCTAACGGTCATAGTCTAGGCCCACTAAATGCAACCTAGTTCACTATAACCTTAGGCTCTGATACCAATCTGTCGCACCCCCAAATTTACTGTGCGGAAGCGAATCGGGTCGGGGCACGACTAATCAAATATCACAAGCACATAAGATAAAGTGAACGACTCTATATGCGTCGTTTACTGCTTACATTGATATTATAAGATTTTACAATGTAATAATGTTTACAAAAGCTCGTAACTAATGTTTAGAGATTCTAAGGCATATCTTGTTTACAAAATGTAGAAATGCAGTGGAATCTCCTGGTGTCTGTATGCAACTCGAGCTAATAATCCTGAGCAGATCGACTACTGCTGAGTACTTGAGAATACATACTAAAAAGTCAGCTAAAAGCTGGTGAGCTCACAGGTTTGTATAGATAAACATGATGTGTGAACCATGAGATTTAATATAATGATTTGCAATCAAGCAAATAAAATAAATGTATATCACTGCCATGAGCCCATAGTTTGAGCTTAACTGAGGTGTCAGGATCACAACCAAGTGCCTGAGCGAGGGTGCCTCCCTGCGAGTGCCTAATCTACACTCGTATGAACAAATGCTAATGCGTCCGTTTGACCAGTTAGTGCGTGCTAACCCGGACGGGGATTGTCAATCTCATATGGTACCATACACTAACAATCACGCTAAATCCATATAAACAAACTATGTAGTGGAGGGCTTTAAATGATTAGCAAAAATAACTCATGCAGTATATATCGAGGTTTAGTACTCATGTCCACATGTAAAACAAAACGAGTATGTATTCCCACCCCTAGGTTTAAAAACAGTAAAATGAGGGGCTATGAGACTCACCTGAGTCTGGTGTGTTGCTATCAAGCAAGTATGATGTTGCACAAGGTGATGTTGTCCGAAGACGGTAACCTGCCGGGCGTTCAAAACGCGCAAGGTTATAAGTATATGTAAACGTCTCAAAAAGACCGTCCATGCTAGTTGTTCATCCAACTAGTAATGTCCAAATAATGTGGTTTGATTTGTTTGTTTGAGTTTTGAAAATGTGTACGGCCCGTTGGTGATGGTTTATAATAATGTTTCGCAAATATCATTTTAGTTGTCTTATGTCAAGTTGGTTCATAATACTCTTGTAATATTATTGTTCTCGGCGTTTAAGCGTTAGGGTTTACTAAGGTATATGTATATACATATATAGGTGTACAAATTTATGGTCCGAAAGTGTAGAGTCTCGAAACTTAGAATTATAAAAGTGAAATTTTCCAAAAGTGAGTCCGACAGTCCAAATGATCCGATAATCCATTTAGTCCGTGAGTCAAAGAAAGTCAAAGGCCATAATTAATCCGAAAATAGGGTACTGCGATAATAGGATTTTTGGAGCACTGTTCATGCGACAATAGTAATTCACGGACACTGTTCATGTGACAATAGTAATTCACGGACACTGTTCATGCGACAATAGTAAATCACGGACTTTGTTTATGCGATAATGGTATTCACGGAATTTGTTTTGCGCTAATGATATTCACGGATTTCATGCGATAATAAGGATTGACGGACTAATTTTTGCGACAATAGGGATTGTCGGATTTTGTGAAATGGCAAGAACAGTCCCTACACTTTGGTTTTCTAGATCTTAACTCGACAAGTCTCTCGATTTAACCAACTTCTAAACCGAATCAAGCCTAACTAAAAATCATACATGTTCTCCTATATGTCTAGTGTAAAACTTCACTTTATAATGTTTTTATATATTCATTTACTATTTTTAACAAAAATAATCATGAAGGGTGGTCGGTTTTGGTCCAAGAACAGCTACAGTCCAAAGATCAGCTTCTACACTAAAAACCGTGTATTTCTGGAAAAGGCTAAAGAAGAACTTTTTGTAGAGGACATCCACATGGATTTCGGTATAAGTTTCATGTTCTAACTCGACTTAGAACCCAAGTTATGGATGTTTTGGTGAGGTGATTTTTCTAGACAGATAGGAGTGTGAATATAAGTTCATGAAAAATGAGTTTTAGCTTATATTTTGGACATAATCTTGTTAAATGAGCAACTAGACATGTATACAAGTATATTTAAAGAAAAACTAGTAGAATATTAAGAGTTCTTACAAGAGGATCAAAGATCTAGAGTCGAAATGCAAAGATGATGCGATAACCGAGCTTTTCCTTCGATTTTCTTCAAGAATTTGATGGTGGATGATGATGGTCTTTGTGGTGGTTGAATGGTGGTGATTTGGGGCTGTGGAGGTGGCAGGAATTTCGTGGATGAGGGAGTAGGAGAGAAAGGGATTGAGTGGAAATGAGAGAAGTGGTAGTGTGTGAATTGAAAAGAGAAGTATGGTGGTGCATGATGATTTTCACAAGCAAGGGGAAGGAGGGCATGGGGGCATGGGGTGGTTTAAGTGAGAAAATCAGCAGATTTTTGTGGGTCTCACAGAGTGTTTTGGTCAACTTTTAATTTTCCAAAGTTACATTAAGTCCCGCGGTCGTTTACCCGATCGTCTGAACGTTTCATTATTGTTATGCGCTTTAATACGCGTGTTTGAATAATGATTTAAATCTCGATATTTTTATTAAAAGTATTATCCTAAATACTTTATTTTAAGTTGTTAAAATGTTTTCGGGTCTCGGTTTGCGTGTTCGTTGCGTATTTGTACGTTTATATGACTCACGTAACGTTTTTAAACGATTTATTCGTACGCGTGAAAACGTAACATTTTTACTCGAAGTATTTTATCAAAATACCTAAGAATGAATTATAAAAATATAATTTGGGTTTATTTCATTTGTCGGGCGCGTTTTGCGCATTTTTGGTCGTTTCTGTGCATTATATACAAAACGAAATGCTTATGAAATATTATCGCAATAATATTTGGAAATAAGTATGTTTATCAAATAATTTCATATTATTTAATAAATTGAGTTCACCAACGTCCGTATTAATGTATCGGGATCCGCCCGATATGAAAATGCACGATTGAACATAATCGCGTACGTGTATATATATTCCAATATATATATATATATATATATACTGATACATACAATTAGCCTAATCTAGCACTAATTACATGTATTAGCAGATGATTAGGAACTAATAACTAGCCCTAATTTATCGGGTGTCACAGCTGATGTACTTCATAGTTGGGTTCTACCTTCCTCAGGTGTAAAATGTCTGGTTGCAAAGAGAGGTTGCTACTGAGCGCTGCCCTGGGAACAGGATTCGGAAAGGTTTTTCAACCTGAATCAACAGACCCCATTACCGAGATATGGCAGCTCTTTTTAAAAGTCATAGTAATAAGAACTGTGTCATCTAATTTCATTCACAAAGAAATGGTGTAAGCAGAAGGGAAGGCGGGATTTCTTTTTTGAGAAAAGGTCCCATCCTTCACTAGCATGATTGGGTCGACCAGGCCAGATCATGAGTGAAATATCATGATCGGGTCGACTAGGCCAGATCTTGAGTGAACAATTTCTGGAAACAAATTCTTAATGGCTTTTGAGACCTCTTTTGGAACCTTTTTAGTTTCTTGATAAATAACCTTATTGAAGTTATTATTATCATAATCATCCCTACTGAAGAATCCATATTTGATCTCAGGAAATTCCGATATGATTTCTGGATTCAACATCTCGGTAGGAGGAAAAAGATCGGAGTCATAGTACTAAGCCGGTTTAGTTAGACCTTACCTTTCATTTAATCTTTGTCTTTTAGCTAATGGTAATAGTTTCAAAGATAGACGTGTTACATAATCACACAAATAAGGAAATAAAGTGAGTGAAGGAGTGACTATCGGGGATAGGCACGACTGAACATACTCAAATGCATAAGTATACTTTAGGAGTTCCTATGGAAAGAAAATAAGGTGTCAACAGTGGAGAGGATAGCTAGACTTTCAAAGACAGTAGCAATGGCAAGGAGACTAATCCCGATATTCTTTCCCTAGCAATTGGAGGATTCTATTGATCCAAGACCCGTATGTAGACCTGGGCCTCCCCCGCTTTCAGCTAAGGCCAGAAAGAATTATTTTACCTTCTCTTCTGTCAGTCTTTGAAGTTTCCTTTCTTTGAAAACCAAGGATGAAGCTAGAATGTGAAGTACGGACTTATCATGCTTCCCACTTCCACTAGCATAAAAGAGTAGACCTATCCTATAGAACTAGCCTGGGTGGTTAGCCGACTGATAGCACTGTACTTTGCCAGGCTCCATCCTTCCAGTGAAAAGGACTTGCGATTAAATATTGGAGTGGCTTGAGTCTATACTATATAATATACGTGTACTTGATTTTAGTAGCTGCTGGCGGAGCAGGGAGCCTACAGGGAAGATTGGGGCAATGAGGAGTACTATTTGATTAAGGGTCAGTACACAAAGATTTAAGGTCATTTCTTCAAATTTCTCTCCATTTCTAAGTTAATAGCCTTCTCCGTAGCTTCATCGATGTTACCTACCAAATAGAAGGCCTGTTCAGGAAACTTTCCGGAAATGACAGAAATCTAGTCTAGTGTCGCGAAGGCGATAATGTCTCACGATCTGATATAGTGACAACTTGTAACGCCCCTAAATTCGTAAGTTTAAATTGTATAATATTAGTTTCATTTTTAAGTTATAAGTCTAAAATATATTAAATGTGTAATAAGTTTATAACGTATGTGTATACAATAAATAAGTTAGTAGGACTAAAAATGCAATGTAATTAGTTAGAAGGGGGGGCCATATGTGTTAAATGAGTAAAGATGAAGGGATTAATGTGTAAATTACTCAATTAAATCCTTGCATCCTCTACATTCTTCCACTTAGGGTGTGTTTGGAAAAATTAGCTTGTAGTTGGAGTTGGAGCTGAAGCTTATAGCTGGAGCTTATATTATAAGTTAGAATAAGTTAGAAGCTAGAGCTTATGTGTTTACATATGTTTGGTAAAACTACCTGGAGCTTATTAATGTAAATTGACATAAAAGGACAACAAAACTGATAAATAATGATATAAGGGGTATATATGTAAATTGACATAAAAGGACAACAAAACTGATAAATAATAATATAAGGGGTATATATGTAATTGCTACTTCTATTAACTTTTTTTTTTCTAGTGCTTCTTTTTTCAATAAGGTACCAACATTTTTTCTACCAAACAAAGCTTGTAGCTTAAGCTTGTGAAAAAAATAAACTTAAGCTCCAATAAGCTCTCATAAGCAAGGTTACCAAACATGCCCTTAACACAATTTAAAATAACAGAAATAAGAGAGTGAGGGAGGCGACGTGGGAGTGAGCATGAACAAGAAGGAGAAATCAAATTAAGCTAGGGTTTATGTAAATTGAAGCCTCTAATCTTTAATTCATCCATTGTAAGGTATAACCTTCCTCTTAAATCATTCAATTTGATGTTAAGGTTTAGCCACATAAACCCTAAGTTATGGAAATTGTAAGGTAAATGCTTAGTTGTATGAGTTAATATTTCATACACGTTTTCAAATCATAACCTATGCTTATTTTGTTAATTTTTATGTGAAAAAGTTATAATACATATGCTTATGGATGTTTGATAAATTGTGTAAGTATGTAAATGTTATGTTATGATATATTAATGAAAAATGATGGTTAAAGTAAAGAAAGGAATCAAACATCCATTTGTATGTGGAATTTGTAAAGATAAATTGTATGAAACATATATTTAGAATTTTAGGAATTAGTGAAGTTAACACCTAAGCTATTGATTAAAGTGAGAATTTGATTATATTAGTGATCTATCTTATGTGCCTATGTGATTAGGTGATCAAAGTGTTGAAAGTGTTGCAAGTGATTATCTTAAGCTAATTGCAAGGTAAGTAGATGAATATGTTTTATAGAGTCAAGTAATGATTATATCATTAGCTTGGTATGATGTTAATTCTCAGGAATTAACGTGTGGGTGAGGATCCTTAACTTGTAAATGTTATTATATTAAGTTGTTTTCATTACTTACTAAGCAAAACTGCTTATCGTTTATGTTTAACATGTTATAGGTGATCAACGAAGAGTAAAAGAGGAATCGGGAAAAAGGCTGTTGGAAAGATAGTGGTGACTTGTTGTTTGATGATAACAAGGATATTTTCTTTTGATCATGCTCTTATAACTAATTTGCTCCCCTTTTGTAAAAATGTTACAAAACATGTTTTGACAGTAAAAATCTCACATATGAGTCACAAGAAATGTCTTGTATATGTTAAGGTTAAAATCATGTGGTACTATTTTGAAGGTTTGTAAAGTTTGTGTATTATAGTTAGATAATATGTTGAAAGTACAAGCTTTTGAGTAATGATAATGTTAAATGTTTGGTTTTGATCTTATTGAGTCAATTGGGTGGTGAAAGGTGAATGTAAGGTGGTTAGTATGGTTATTACCCCAAATGGGTTTTAATTGGTCATAAGGCCATGACGAGCTAAAGTTATAGTAGGATAACTTTGTTTATTGAGTTAGAGTCATTTTGTATAGTCAAATGTGTTGGTGAAAGTTGAATGTCAAATTATGCTTGGTTTGAAAGTTGAGGTGTTGTGAAAATGATAAAAATGACAATATTTTAGTTAAACGTCCAGATTTTTATAAAAACGTAAATTTTGGAAAAGTGTAAAAAGGGAAACCTCTATTATAGTATAGTGGAAGTGTATGCAAAATTTGGTAGCCAGATGTTTTACGAGTCAAAAATTATGCGTATTTGAAATTGGTTCAAAAATATGAGTTTGGTCAAGTGGTGCAGTCTGCAGCCTTACGCGATCCCGCTATATAGTTAGGATCACGTACCTAAGAGTAAACCGGTCATTGTCCAGAATTCTTCACATGTACGCGATCCCAAGCCTTTTCCTGAATTGCGTATCTCAGTTTAAATTGCTGACAGTCTATTTTCTTTCAGTAATATGTGATCCCACCATCCTTGTAGGATCACGCATGCATGCTAAATTTGAGTTCAGTGCTTTGAGTCTAACTTCCTTTGTACTATATTTTGGTAACTAATTTAACAAGAAAGAGTGTAAAAAGAAAAAAAAATGTCAAATTTCTCTCGTCATTTGTACAAATGGAAAGTTTGATATCTTTAATTAAAAAATTTAATGTTGTGTAATTTAATTTTAAATTGAAATAGGTGGAAAGTAGATTACGTTTTTTTAAAAAAAAATTCGCCGATTTAGACAGAAATTTACACTTGTAGTTGATTTTTTTTTTTTATTTCCTTAGAAAAAAAATAACGAAAAGAAAGATTTTGGAATATAAGTTTCCGGGGGAAAAGAATGTAACTTGGGCTGGAGTGAGCCACAACCTCAAAGCTTCTCTTCCACCACTCGAACTCCACAGTCCAAACCCCTACTCATTTCACCATATATAAGCAGAAGTCACCGTTTTTTATTATCTCGATTAATTTATAAGCAGATTTAATGTCGTCGTCTTCATGTGCTACGATTCCGCATTTAGCAAGATCAGAGTGGCCTGCAGTTAACAATTTGTTCAATTCAGCAATCAAGATTCATCCTTACAGTATGTTTTTTTTATTCAATTCAATTCCAGCTCACCGTTTACCATTTCACAGGCTATATAAATGCTGAGTAAATGATTAATTACTGTGTGTGTTTGTAATTTTAGGAAATAGATGTGGTTTGAGTAGGAGAGATTTTGCTACAAAAGGAATTGTTGCAGCTGGTGCTTCAGTTATACCATCTACTTTGGCACCTCAACCTGCTCAAGGTTCGTTCTCATTGCTTTATTATGGATTTATTAATTTTGTTACATTAGAATGTATACTTAAATTTTTTAGTATGATTTTGGCTAAATTGCAGTTTATGTGGTAGGGGTGAGTTCAAGTAAAACGAAGTTTATGGTGAAATAAATATTAAAGACCCGAGAAGCGACTAGTAACAATAGTCTTCTCGCTACTTTCATTTGGTTTACCGTAACATTTGTTTTACAATGACCAAATCAGTAGGGCATCTCTAATGGGAGGTCCTTTTATACTCTTTTTATACAAGAATTATCCTGTTTGAAAGACTTGTTTATATCGGAGGTGAAGACTTAGTCTTTAGCCAAAAGGTTTTTTGCTAAGTTGTGTGTGTAGATTTCAAACGAAAAAGTCCCTAGCCATTTTTACTTCCGGCCGGTTGGTCGGGGAATCTGGGATTTTGAAAATCTTTTTACGTTGGAGTAAATAATTTTGAATGCCCTTATATTGATGAAAAAAATTGATTGAGAGATCTAATTCATGTGCCTAAATCCATGCTTAAAAATATGATTGGAACACATGTAGATATGCAAGGTGGCGATGAAAATAGAGAGAATGCGTGAGTTATGTGACTAAAACATGATTGAGAGATAAGAATGAAAGGTAGAAATATGACTGAGAGAACTAAAACATGTGCCTAAAACCATGTCTAAATTATATGTTTGAAACTCAAGTAGAAATTTAAGGTGAAGTCACAGACAGAGAAAATGCATTTGATGTGTAATAAACAGTGAGTGGAGAGTAAATCGAATAAGAAACAAATGAGAGGACGACACGTGGCTATTTGTGTATCACTGTACAGATAAAAAAGTGATGCACAACGCCCAAAAGTTCACGTTTCACCATCTCAATTTTTATCATTCGTTTTATCGTAAGATTATATTTTTTACAATGACCAAGTCCATTATATACATATATTATGATGTTAGTAGCTTTGTTGTTAACTGAAAGATATTTGGTATTTTGATAGGTTTAGAGAGATTGCCTTTCAAGAATGATGGATATAAGTTTTGGACATGGAAAGGTCACAAAATTCATTATGTCGAAGAAGGAGAAGGTTTTCCAATTGTTCTTATTCATGGTTTCGGGGCTTCAGCTTTCCATTGGAGGTTTCTTTCTAGTATGCTATTTTCAGTTTCATTTACTTTTATTATTGAATAAGTTTTGTCATTTTTTTCTCCTTTTGGCGGATGGTGAACCTTAGGGCAACTTGTGTGGTAACTGGTAACTATGTAAGTTGTGTGGCCGTAAGGTCATAGGTTTGAGTTGGACACGTACTGCTGCAGGCTTATTTGTGAAATATAAGCAAAGAATTTGAAATTTATGTTGTAGGAATCGTGAATAAAATTATATAGCAGTTGAATCATGTACTTCCGCTTTGATCTTTTGTTATATCTGTATATAGCATAGTTGGTGATTTCATGGAAACATTTTGATTATTCATTATGACTATAGGTACAATATACCTGAATTGGCTAAAAAGTACAAAGTTTATGCTGTGGACTTGCTTGGGTTTGGGTGGAGTGAGAAAGCACTCGTTGACTATGATGCATTGGTTTGGAGAGATCAGGTTGCCGATTTCTTGAAGGAGATAGTGAAGGAACCAACAATATTGGTTGGGAATAGGTAATATTCTTGTAATAAATACAAGTTCCAACAATCCATTATTGTTGACCATTTAAGATTGTAGTATTTTTTGTTGAATTTCTGTAGAGAATTCACAATGAAATATTTTCATTTTCTTTATATAAATTGTTAGTTCTCCAACCCATACTAAGAGTGATCTTTGACCGCAAGTATTATACTAAGAGCAACCATTTAAAATTGTTAGTTCTCCAACCCCTAATTCCTTTGGCAATGTTGACAAATATAGTGAATGAAATCTGTGTTAATATGCAAAAATCTTTTGTTCAATTACATGTGAGCCAAGACGTAATCTTGTATTAAAACTCCTCTAAATTGGAAATTATGCATCTATTTAAGGGGTCAGAGCATAGATTACGCAAGTCGAGCTTATACGAACCCTGGTAACCTTAACTTGGTTGAACTCGGACATTGGTATCCCAAAGCCCACAAGATGATCGCTTGTTCGTTGGCGTATTTCAGTGATTGTCTATAATATTGAGAGTATATTTTAGTAACTTTTTCTAGTTTTGCATCATGTCGCGACAATTTTATTGATTTATAAGCTGGAACTTTTCAGCTTAGGAGGATTTACCGCTTTGGTGGCAGCAGAAGCAATGCAACAGCAAGTTGTCGGCATTGCATTACTGAACTCCGCAGGACAATTTGGAAGTCCGGATGATGCAACTACCACGGAGACTGAAGAATCCCCCTTGCAGAAGTTTCTCGTAAAGCCACTGAAGGAAGTTTTCCAGCGTGTAGTTCTTGGTTTCTTATTTTGGCAAGCCAAGCAACCGGCTCGTGTTGAATCCGTCTTGAAGAGTGTATGTCAATATATTCTTTCAGTACTTATTTGACTTTATTCACACTGACAATTTTTAATGTTTTAATGAGGAACTTTTATGTTATATAATTTTTATTTTCATGTGCACTTTCTGTTCCTTGGAAGATTGTCGTTTATAACTTGACACGTCACTACAATGCCCTTCTTTGTAAAAGATGTTTCCTGTGCAGTCAAAATTGATGTCTTTACCTTGCCCTTCTTTCATTTGGAAAGATTGTATATATATTCAGTTTCTTTGTTTATCTTGAGTATGGCTTGGATTACCTGCTAATTATTATTTATTGCAAGAATGTTTCATGTACAGTCAATATGTTTGTTACAACAGTAACAATATGATTTTTTTTTTTCAGGTATATAAAAATACTGCAAATGTTGATGATTATCTCATTAAATCAATTACCAAACCCGCAGATGATCCAAATGCTGGAGAAGTTTATTATAGGTATCCCAAATCCCACTTTGGTTACACAGTTAGTTTTTTCTTCTAGTCGATCTTTTAAAGAGACGAGAAAGTACACATGAAGATGGAAACTTTACTGCATACCCGTTCTCACTCTGTAGAATGATTATTTTCTGTTTGAGAGCTATATAAACTCAGTTAATATTAGAGATGCGGATGCCAAGATCAATAGGTGGCTTTCATTGGGGTGGGTAACATGCATACACCGTTTTGTTCATTTTTATTAGATAAAAACAATTATAAATTAATCCTTAAAATTACAAAAGAAAGAAAAGAAATTTTGATTGATGAGGTTTTAACTTGCACAGCTTCCATTTGAGAAACTTGATAATTGGCTATTGTACCAACTTAGCTACATAGAATTTGTGTTTTAACTCGAGAAATAACATATATATCACTCGAGCCTTTTTTTTTTTTTTTTTTTTTTGGGGGGGGGGGGGGGGGGGGGGGGGGGTCATTACGTGTCGTCCTGAAGCTCCGTCAGTGAATACAATGAAAGGTTGACATGTCATCCTGCTTTTTTCATGCTATTATTATTATAGTTCATGACAATTTCTGTAAACCATTTTGCAGATTGATGACACGATTCATGTCAAATCAGAGAAAATACACACTCGACAGTGTGCTGAGCAAACTTTCTTGCCCGTTGTTGTTAGTCTGGGGAGATTTAGACCCATGGGTGGGCCCTGCAAAAGCGAATCGCATTAAAGAATTCTATCCAAACACATCTATTGTAAACCTACAGGCAGGGCATTGCCCTCATGATGAAGTTCCTGAGCTTGTAAACAAGGCTTTGGTAGATTGGCTATCAAGTCTACCATCAACATCCACTGCCCCTCAAATTGTATAAACATTTCAGACTGAACCTTGTAAGTATGTATACCCTGTACATTCATTGACCGCATAATTTTGATGAAATGTTATGAAACTTAAATTCTATAACTACGGATTTTTTTGTTGTGTAAGAAAGTAACTTTATGAGAAGTTATGGGATTGGAGTCATAGAAATTTGCGCGTCTCAAAAAGGTCAATGGATAGTTGGGATAGTATCTTCAAGGGGTCATGATCTGTTAGGTTAACTCTAAGCGATAACATTATTTTCCCTCTAATTTATGCAAGTGTTCATAATGTGAATACGTAAACCTTGAGATGGGTATTGTATACCAAAAGATGGGATACACATGTAATTGTTTTGGGTTACAAGTTGGTAGAAATACCATTTTGAATCTAGCATTTCTCAGGGTTTGATAGGCTGAAATCTATCAAGTAATTGCTAATGTATTAATCTTAATTCTTTTCATCTAACGGTAAATGCAATAACTTTTTGTTCGTGTTGAGCAAAAAAAAAAAAGAAAACTGAAAAGAATGAACAAAAGAGACCGACCTAGCTACAATACATACGCCTTTTAGTTTTCATTATTTAAAAGATTAAATTTATCTGTTCGGATTTGTTTTTCTTATCAAAACCAACAAAAAAAACCCGAATAGAACCGAAAATGTGTATATATATAATGTATATATTGATGATAACTTTGTGACAAACAAGCTTGAATGGCTATACTTGAAAAGCAAACGGAAAAAGTTGAAAAATGGGGGAGCTTATTTATTCATTTCGAGATAGTTGGGTACCCTACTTTTATGTATAATTAAACACTTTCCGTCTCCTTGACTCCATCTTCTAATTTTCATTAGTGTATCGTTCTATGGCGTTGAGTAGTCAGAGAATCTAACATTTGGAAACATTTAAGAGCCGAGCCAAGTAACAGGGTCCATGACTCCATTGATTCTGTTCCCAAGAATATTATATGTGTTGGGCTTACATAAACATTTACAAATAGTAGATCTTTATTTTGTGTACTATTAAATTAACTGAATTTCCTTCACGGGTTAACCTGCTGTACCATTAGTCCATTAATTGAATTTGTCTTCCTCCACTAACATGTTAAAGTCAATTTTATTCATTTCATAATTGTGGGCCACAATCTCCATAGCCATAAGCCCATAAGTTATAAATATATATATTGACCAAAATACCCCAAACTCTCTTTTCTTCCCTTTTTAATAACAAGAAGCAAAACCTTATCTTTGAATACAGTTTCTCATCAGACATCTAAAATTAAATGGCAGTGAAAAGCAGAATCTTGATCGTCGGAGGGACCGGATACATCGGAAAGTTCATTGTGGAGGCAAGTGCAAAAGAAGGCCACCCGACTTACGTTTTGGTCAGAGAAAGCACGACCAAACATCCCGAAAAATCGAAGCTTCTAGACAACTTCAAAAGTTTTGGTGCTACATTGCTTATTGTAAGTGTTTCTTCCCTAGATTTTTACGGTACGTATATACGGATTTTGCAAACGAATTCGGTCTTTATAGTTGCAACGACAAAAAAATATATATACGTAGTACCCCCTCTCTCAAATGCACATGGTTTGAGGAATGTTCACTAACTATATTCTTAACATATCAAGTATCATCTCTACGTCTCCCCATTAAAATATCTTTTGATTGGTTGGTAAATGAAATTAGACACTTATTTGAGACATCCTAAAACAGCAATGTCCAAATTACGGAACTCAAAGTTTTCTTTCTAATTCAAAATTCAATTAATAAACTTAAACTTCGCGTTAATACATACAGTATAAACTTGTCTTTTTAACAAAATGCTGGGTTTAAAAGGTGTGAGGCGCTTCATTGCGATGGGGTCCTTAATTGGAGCTGAGGCGAGAAGTGAGGGGCGAAGGTGAAAGTTTCACGTTCGAGAGTTGGGAGGCGCATTTAATTGCAAAAACATTTTCAAATTAAGTATAAAACACATTAACAATGCATTGGACACCTAAAATAATCATTCTTGTTACATAAAACAGATGTTTGAAGTCCTTGGAGAAGTAAGGTTAAAGGTTTCCTGGGGGTATTATGCACATGGAATGTTAAAAATACATTACCCTTTCAAGATTATTAAGCCCATTTATTCAAATAAAAACAAATGTACCCTAAAAACCATGATTATAACTTCCGGTACGTGATGAGTCCAGATGCGCTAAAATGCCTCACCCTGATACGCTCTGAAGCATCGCCTCCACGCATCCTGTAATCGCATCACTTTTCAATAGGATGCGATCATGTGGTCATGTTAATTAGTAACATACATACTAACATGTGTAGGTTATAGAAAGAAACTTTGAGTTTAATAAATGCACGTAATTTCTGTTGGTTACGTAAAGCTGTCATTAACAAAACTCTTTTTGTATAAAGCATGGACACAATACTTGTAGCATATCTTACGTAAATATTTGGTTGCCATAAACTATTTAAGGGTAATATTCATGATCACGAAAGCTTGGTGAATGCGATCAAGCATGTTGATGTTGTAATATCAACAGTAGGCGGCGAATTGATAGCTGACCAAGTGAAGTTAATTGCAGCAATCAAGGAAGCTGGAAATGTCAAGGTACTTTCATGGTTTCTCATATACCTTTTGATGATTATAAAAGGAACAATTGTTGGAACTACGTTGCTAAAACGTCTGTAGTTTATAATTTATAAATTTAGTATAGTAAATTACATGGATCGTCGTCCAAGCTACTAGTTTGTAAAACAGTATTACTAATTATCTTTCTACTTAATAAATTATAGTGTTCTTCTTGGGGTTTGCAGCTATGCACGCCCGAGCTCCTTTTAGCAAATGAACGTTGGTTACATCCATTTGGTTATGACATATGACATGTATACGAGGGTAGATTATTTGATTTTTACTTTTGATTATTATTATTATTAATAGGATAAATTACATTTTTCGTCCTAGCAGGTATTTCGATTATTCCAAGTAACGTACGAATGAAGTTGAAATAAAAAAATGTAAATCACGAGAATATGGAGTTGTTGTGGTCGCAATCTTTAAGAATGCTTCATGAGATTTTGAAAAACTACATGTCTACATGGATGAAAAATTTATATATATATATATAAATATATATATATATATATATATATATCCTATTAATAAAAACTAAACATTGATCAAAATAACTCATCTATCCTTGTATGCATGTCATGTGCCATAACTTAACGTATCTAACTAACAGTTGTTTGTTAGAAGGATCATAAACAATCATAGTTTCAAACCACAAAGGTGATCGGTGTAATTTTTAAGTTATAGGGCCGTATAATTTAATAAACAATAAAGAATCAGAGTTGATAAATACTCCATCCGATCCGTCCCTATTTCATTGTTCTTGGACAAAAAACACACAGTTTAAGAATACATAATCATTTCTCTTACTTTTTGCTAAGATTGCAGTTTCACCTTTCAATTTTTACTTACTTTTTTTTATCTTACATATATACAATTAGGGTAAGAAAAGAACTTTATCACATTATTCTTATTTATTTATGGAAGTGAACAATAAAATTGGAACATCCATAAAAAAAATACCGGATAATAAAAATGGGACGGAGGGAGTACAACTTATAATTTGAGTCATACACTAAAGTCATGCTACAATATACTTGTACTGTGGACTTTAAGTCTTATACAGTCTGGGGTAGGGAATAAATTTAATGTTGTATTTATCACCTTCCTAAACAATGATGTAACGGGTTAACCTTGTCTTTTATGTAGAGTAAGGTTTAGTGATCTTAAAGTTGAAAACATTAATGTGTTTTTTCCTAAATTGACTTTTGTAAATAGAGGAAATGGCCTATCTAGTTTATATTAAAAAATAATGTCACTAGTTTATATTGTATTAAATACATATTTTTTGATTACACATAGTTAATGAATGCAAGATCAATGATGACATTAAACCACGTAGAGTGGTTCAAGGTTGCTGTCCGTCAAACTCAAATATGTATGAAACGTACATCAATTTTATGTTTATTTAAATGTTCTCCGGTTTAATAACAATTTTAAACTAAAAAGAAAAAGTAAATGGAAATAAATAAAAGAAAATAATTACATTAAAAGTAGAAAATCACATGAGAAAATAGATATTTCAAATAGAGGTTAGTGTGCGCGAATGTAATAAACTATGGTCTGACATTCATTGTATGTAACGAACTACTCGGGCCTCTATTGTATGTAACGAACTTTGTATTTCGTTACATTGTATGTAAAGAACTTGTAATTTCCTTACATTTTCCACGTGTCGATTATATAAGCCGACACCTGGCGTCCCTTAGAACCGTTAATCTGGCCAAAAAATATACAATATAAGAAAATTACAAGTTCGTTACATACAACGGAGGCCCGAGTAGTTCGTTACATACAATGAATGTCAGACCATAATTTATTACATGCGCGTACTAACCCCTTTTAAATAATACTAAAACATGTAAAATGTAATTACATGTTAAATTTTTTATATGAGATCCCAGATCGACAAGATCGGATCGAAGCATGCATGTCTTCACCCATATTTACTTATTTCTCTTCGATATGTGTCATATCTCTCGATCCAAATACAATGCATGTGCGTTTGTGGATTAGCATATGAATTTTCCAAGTCAACAATAGTTAAACCGTTGTCTTCGGTACTCATGTTATTGCAATACAATATGATGCAAGTGTACATGAAACTTTTAATACTCCCAATATTCATACTATACCTTGCCAATGATTGTATCATTTCTCAACGACCTTGTAGGACATTCAAAGTCTGCTCAATATTCTTTCGTGCCTCTTTTTGTGCTCTCATAAAATTAAATCGTTTTACATCGTACACACTTGAAAAGGAATTTACAAACATAGACCAATTCATATAGATATTGTCAGCTAGATAATACCCTTTTGGTTACGCATCATTTGACTTTAATGTAGGATGCCATTGAACAACTAAGAAGAATTTAGACTGTTCATATCATTGTTCAACCCCACAACGCCAAAAAACTTCATATCCTGTAAACCTTGAAAACAAATATATATCATACACTTTGTAAAAGTTTTTTAAACATTCACTCGAAGTTCTTTCCGCCTTTGTAAATGTTCATCAAAAAGGTTTGGTAATGAATCGTCTGCCAAATGGTGTATGGCGAACGTGAAATTTTTATAGTGCTAAAACAAATTATACCACAATCATCGGGTCAAGGATGAAATTACACAAAATGATTAGAATGAGGTGTTTAAGAATAGTTAGAGATATATATGCTCAGCTAAATGAAGAATTTTTTCTCTAGCTTCTCATGCATGTGTATTCGACGTTTGAAATACTCGACATGGTATATCGGCTAGATGACAGAATAATCTTCAATTAGACATTCTTGTAAACCGATCCAATCAACATGTATTTAGCCGTCTATAATGTTTTTGTTGGCTTGAACGTTCGCCTTAATGAGAATATAACCTTTATTGATGTTGACGAGCTTAAAAAAGAAACATGCTACAGAAATTCATGAATGAGAATATAACCAATTTTATGGAGTCTACCATAATAGGTATTCATTAATTGTTACAGAGATTCCTACCTTCAGAATTCGGGAGCGATGTTGACCATGTCAATGCGGTCGAGCCAGCCAAGAGCTTCTTTGCGGGAAAGGTGGCCATTCGTAGATCCATCGAAGCTGCTGAGATCCCACACACTTTTGTAGCATGCAATGGTTTTGCGGGTTACTTTTTACCCTCCGTGGGGCAAATAGACACCAACACGGCCCCTAGAGAAAAAATCACAATTCTTGGGGACGGAAACCCGAAAGGTACAACATTTTAGGCGTGATATTGTACAATACTGTAATGCAAAAACTGATAACCTACTTAACATTTCTTTTGTTCAAAATAGCCGTTTTTGTCAAAGAAGAGGATATAGCTTTGGTTACCATCAAAGCAGTTGACGATCCACGTAGCTTAAATAAGACGTTAATTTTCAGACCACCAGGCACTGTTCTATCCTATAATGAAATTGTTTCCATATGGGAAACCAAAATCGAAAAGACCCTCGACAAAACGTACGTTTCTGAGGAGCAACTTCTCAAAAATATTCAAGGTGATTCC
Organism: Pseudognaphalium luteoalbum; assembly: GCA_963422505.1. Taxonomy (NCBI): domain Eukaryota; kingdom Viridiplantae; phylum Streptophyta; class Magnoliopsida; order Asterales; family Asteraceae; genus Pseudognaphalium; species Pseudognaphalium luteoalbum. The sequence continues at coordinate 87,972,056 of OY730197.1, forward strand.
AAGTGAAAGATACATTTAGCTTCAATGTTTTAACTCCAAATATTCATACATTTAGCTAGTTATATATGTTGAAAAATAATAAGCTGCTTAATTAATGATTTGGCAGAGGCACCTTTTGGCTTAAGCATTGTATTGGCCATGATGCATTCTGGTTTGATTAATGGAGATGCAACAAACTTTGAAATTGAATCTTCTTTTGGGGTGGAGGCTAGTGAGCTCTATCCCGACGTGAATTTCACTACAGTTGAAGAGTATCTTGCTGCTATTGCTTAATTTTTTTTACTTCTTCATTTGGATTAAACATCTATCTAATGTATCGTGTTTTTGTTTTGTATATTCATGATGGAAGAAGAGTATCTTGTTGTACATATTGTTGCTCACTATGGATTAGTGTGAGTGTTTGTAGATGTATTCAACTCTAGTCCAAATTAGTATTTGAATGTTGGACTAAATCAATTACATTAATAATGGACTTTAGACTAAAGTTGAATACAGTACAAACTTTATATCAATATGGTTTTAGTTATGGGTTTATTGTTTCGTAAACTTGACACTTTTTACTATTGTACGTATGCGACATACTTTTATTTGCTCTAATGTATATAGTGAACTTGTAAATATGGTTTATTGTATGTACTATTTCCTTTTTGGGTAAGGCCAAAAAAGGAAACTTTCCTATTTGGGATTACCCAAAATGGAAATTTTGCATACATGCAATATACCATATTTGAAAGTTCAATACATATAATAGAAGTTTTCAAAGTTCGACGCATACAATAGTATATAGTTTAAAGTTTAATACATAACGAAACAATAAACCCTTTAGTTATTGATTTTATTTTCCCTTCTGTAACACCCTCAAATATCGGGTTGCGGAAGTGGTCGGGTCGGGTGTTACCAAATCAAATATCACAAGCACAAAGGTACATAATGAACGACTCTAAATGAGACGTTTGAAAATAGTTATACATTTTCAAAATAAAAGTGTATACAAGTTGCGAGTTCGCAAAACAAATTCAATACATAATTTTAATACAAAAGTTATGCAGAGAAATCCGGATGTTTGAAAATATGCGACTTGAGCTAGCATATCTTGTAGCAATCCTAATCCTGTTGGGCACCTGAGAACACATGCTAAAACGAGTCAGCTATAAAGCTGGTGAGTTCATAGGATTGTTAGTTGAAAACATAAAGTATAAACCTTGTATGTTTTGGAAAATGAATCAAAAATCACGATTTTGATTTATATTGTTATAGTATTGTAAAATCCGTGTGTAATACACCTATCGAGGTATCTCATATCTAAGTGATTAATAGTGTACATAAGTACATCGAAGAAAACGGCAATCCATGCCTTGTTACCTATCAGATAATGATATGTCTATGATGATGTCAGGCAATCCATTCCTAAGTACAATTTGAGTATGTGTATGACCACGTCATATGGTAACAAGTATTAATATTACTTATTCAGTAGTGAGGTGTTAGTGTGCCCCCTGGCATATTGTGTTGCCTCCAGCAACATGAAATGGTAGTCCCGCAGAATTATGATTGAGTATTTAAATCAAATACTGAGTTAACGACCTCGCGTGAAAGCTCACCGATCCGTTAACTAATGCGAATCTCGAGTGTAAACTCGCCGATCCATGAATGAGTGCGGATCACAAGCATAAGCTCACCCATCCGTGTGTTTGTGATTTGTATCGCTTTACCGCGATATCGTTTGGTGCCCACTTCTAACCGTGGCATCGTTTTGTGCCCAACTGGCATCGACTTGATTGCTGGCAAGCAATGTATGAGAGTCAGCAGTACTACGACATGTCCAACTTGAGTAATTGAGAGCCGACAGTACTACGACATGTCCGACTAGGGTAATTGAATTTGTATAAGTGTATGTATACCAATATACATATGTAGATTGTAGGTAGCATCAAGTGCTCGAGATAGAGTACGAGTATGTGTATGTATGTATATATATATATATATATATATATATATATTAGTCAATTCACAGCCACAAGTAACAGAGTATCAGGCAGCGCATGAAAGTAATTTATTGTATCTAAATATCTATACACAATACTTAGATATAAGGTGTAGCACAGTAAGCCTAGGTATGAATAACTCATCACCTAGTTGTTTAGTAATGGTATGAAGAGCTATACTAATGTGTGTTACTAACGTATACTCCTAGCTTCAGCCTAGCAAGTATATTGAGGTCTCGGGGAAAATGTTCACTTAAGTACAATTTCCATTCTAATACTCATAGAGTGTATTGGCAGTCTTAATTCCTAAAAGGAAGACTAATCATGTAAGAGTCTAGCTGTCATCCAGTGTAGATAGAACTAATCAGTTCTAGTTTATTCGAGGATGTTGTCCCGCAATAATACGGTCAAAGTGTAGTGATAACCTATTCAAGTTATAAAATGGTAGTCATTGTTTAAGATCTAGGGAAGTACAATTGTAACCTACCTAGGTTAAGTATTGTGATAACCCGAGAATTTCTGTAAATTCCGTACGTTTTAACGCATGCATATTAGGCTAATTCCCTATCTAATCAATGTGAATTTAATTTCATTTCAAATAAAGTCTAGCACGAGCCATTTTTACGTGATTTAATATAATTGCTTTAATGCGCGAAGCGTCCGCGTACGTAATTATTATAAATTACACAAACATTCGGTAGAGACCGACACCCACGAACGATTGTGATCAAGCCAAGTATATAACATAAATCTATTTGAATAAAAATAGTAGTCATTATAAAACGAATATGCATGCTACATATTGTATACGCGTAACCACGTTAATTAACACTTAAGAACGCGTATGAACCGAGAGACTTACAACGGAGAGACGAGTGATGTAATTAATCAAACAAACCACTCGTAAATGAACTAATATTAGTAATATCAAATGCTAATGGCCTAATGACCTTAATCTACCTTAATTATCATTAAATCACCTTAAGTACATAATTAGCACCTAATTAATCAAGATTAGCACCTAATGACCTAAATATCTACACTTAAACACCAACATGGAAACCAAGAGGGGCCCCCCTTGCTCCCCTCCCTTTGGCCGGCCAAGAGGCCCCTAGGGCCCCCCCTCATGGCCTTTTCCTTCAACATGCAAGCCACACTCCTTCCATACCCTCATTCATCCACTCATGCACTCATTTCTCACAAGTCTCCACACACAAATTCTCTCCTCTCCTCTCCCTTGAAACCTACGGCCAGCCCCTCACCACCACCCCTCTCATTTTAATTTTCAAGATACACCACCATGAACCATCACAAATCACCATGAACCACCACCTCAAACCATCCAAACAACACACTTTAAACACACAAACACCTACAAACACTTACACCATCATACTACCATCAACAAAACAAGTTTAAAACAACATCCAAGTTAGAGAAAACATACTTTCAAGAATCAAGTTCAACCTTGCTTCAAGAACAACAACAACCTTTGTAAGGAAACTTTCTTTAAACTTTTATTTTCATATATATATGTGTTTATACTAAGTATGTTCACTCACACTAAAATATATTTTAAAACACTTACTTCACCTTTTAAAAATGTTAACTAGCAAGTTTTATAAAAATAAAGTTTATAAACAAGTCAAGAAACTTTAAAAGTGAAAAATCATACATTATACACTTTAAACTTCTCAAACATGTAATGAACTTTCATTTATGTTGAAATAATTATTTTGAACTAAGAAACACAATAAACTTGTAAAAACATAAACTTTGTAGTTTAAAAGTTAGCTAAACACACTTTTGAGTGAAAAATGACAAAGACAAAACTTAAGGGACTAAAAGTGTGAGATCTAACTTTGGAGGACAGAAATGTTAAAAATAATATTAATGATGTATTAACATGTTAAAACATGGATCTAAGTGTTAAAAACCAAACCATTGTGGTTAGAAACCAAGAAAACTAAACTATGAGGTTAAAAGTGGAAAAATGGAAACTAAGAGGACCAAACCTGTCAAAACAGAAAGTTTCTGACCTTGAACGTGAAAATCAGTAACTTAAGTGTAATTAAGCTTAAACCATGACTTAGAACTATAATTATATGGTCAAACCCTAATAAACCGAAATCTTGCGCTAGGAATGAAATAAATAAAAGTAAAGGGACTAAACATGTAAAAATGAGAACTCTTGGACCTGGACTGTTCATATCAGTAACTTAGACTTAATTTAATGTTAATGATGTTTTAAAACAATAGCCATATGGTTAAACCCTACTAAACCGAAACATGATGCAAGAAACGACAAAAATGAAAGTAAAGGGGTTAAAACCGTACAAACCTAAAACCTTGGACCTGGGCTGTTCATATCAGTAACATGCACACAAAATAATGTTAAGGATGATTTAGAATAATAATCATGTGGTTAAACACATACAAACCAAAGTATCATGCTAGATATGGACTAAACACAATTATAGGGACTAAACGCGTACAAACTATAAGTTATGGACTGAGATGATAAAAATCAGTAAGTACATAAATATAAAGTCTAATTTGTAGTTTGGTGCATTAAAACCAAAGGTTGTATAGTTACAAGTCAACAAACCGAACTTTTGAGCTAAAAATGAGATAAATGAAACTTTAGGGACTAATAGTGTAAAATCAGAAAGTTGGGGACTATAAACTTAATAATATTAACTTAAGTGACCACAAGTTTAAACCATGATAAAAATTGTCGGGAACCTAAGGCACACGGTAGAAATCAAGGAAACCAAACATATTAACCGAAAACGACAAAATATAAACTACAAGGACTAAAACTGTCAATTCCAGAAACTTGTGGACTGATGTAAACCTTCTGTAAATCAGGGGACTTTATGATAAAAATATACTTTAGATATCACGATTAATATAAATGCCGAGGAACCGCAAGGACCAACTTATTACAAATTAATGTTACATATATGCTACAAATTAATAATTAACATATTATATAGTGAATAATAATATGTTAAGGCCTTATACATAACTTGAACATTGTAGCAAAACTATAATTGATCACATCGTGTCGTATACACTCTAAGTGAAGTGAACACTTAGTATAGACGGTCTATTAAAACGTCTACTGTTATTAATTTGACCTTACGCATTTAGGGCATAAAGAGATTTTATTGGGATCAAATACTTAAATTTGATTTGCTAGCACGCTCGGACTCAGGTGAGTTCACAGCCCCTATTTTACTGCTTTTAATGCTTTCAAATGTTGGGGTGGAAAACATATAACTGATTTATGCGATTATTGGAAACTGACTTGTATCTTTATGAGAGCCTAAGTTCGCAAGTTGTAGCATATAAGTCCTTTGCTTACAATGACTATAACCATTAACTAGGTGACTCTAGCCACTAAATATACGGATAGTACTATCGGATTGACATCCCCCACTGATTATCTTAGTTAGTCGCGCTAACTAGCGACATTGTTCGCGACCAGGATCGTATATTTACTTTGTCCAAGGCAACGATTGTTATGTCGTGGTTTGGTTATAGGCTTAGTTTCGGCATATTAACTCATTAGGCCTAGCTAGCCTTTGAGGGATCACAGTCAGCGTTTCAACATTTAAATAATCGTACAAGAGGCCTTCGATGCCACATATTGAATTACTGATGCATTTTTATCAAACTGATTTACGATAGAGTCTTAAACCTGTGAATTCACTCAACAATTATGTTGACGTTTTAAATATGTTTTTCAGGGAATTAGCCATGCTGCGAGACCACATGCATTTTGGAACCGTACCTGCCCTGTAACTTAGGATGCCATCTTTTGAACAATGTACTTTTGTGAAACTGTGAAATTTATGACACTGCTTTTGACGCCTCGATAAGGCTGTAATGTTTGTAAAACTTTTAATGGCATCTTAATGTATTAGACGTTCTGCGATAACCATATGCTCTTGTATTATTTATTTGGATCGAGTCACGCCCCGCTTAATACTAATGCTTCCGCTAAAACGAAATTACCGATTTTTGGGGTGTGACAGATTTGGTATCAGAGACATTGGTTATAGCGAACTAGGAGTCTTTAGTGACTTAGGATGTCTTAGAGATCTAGACTATAACCCTAGATTCGATCACTCATAACATGCATTGCATCCATACAAACTCAGCATATTGTACGAGTCTGACATGTCACCCACTTTTCCTTGTAGCAATATGTCTAGAGAGAGCCCGATTTACATCTATGCCTCGGATGAGGAATCCACTGAGGCCACCTTTGATAGTAGAGCTACTTCTGTACATGAGAGCCCATCTGTCCACATTAGGGCTACTTCTGATGACACTAGTGTTACACCTCCCACAGCACCTGTGATGAGACCCGTCACCATACCTACCGTAGGCGAGACCTCCCGTAGGCCACTGATGAGGAGGACCCCTAGGAAGGTCATCCGTGATCTACCCACAGGAGTATTAGCACCGCGCGATGAGGAGCCACCTATGACCGACATACCATGTGATGAGCAGTCACAGAGGATGCCGAGACCGACACAGTTTGGCTGGATGCTGTCGATACTGCGGAGGTGGAGATCGCTGGAGGGTCTCCCACCTACCTGTGAGACTGGAGAGTCTTCTTTGCCCATCACTGGGGAGCCGTTGGAGCTTACAGTCCCTACCCTAGTTGGAGTTTGTCGTACGCTGTTTCAGATTTTGTCCTACCGGGACGATGACATCCACGAGCTACGGAGCGATACGTCCCGCCTGGACGGAGACATGGTGTCCACCTACGAGCGACTGGACTTGGTGGAGAGCCACCGGATGGCGGACATGGAGACTGCAGAGGCCATTAGGGCACGCGTGGATGTACTCTAGGGACGCCTGAGGATGATTGGATTTGCTATTGGAGTATGCATTGTGATGACAGTGCTTAGGACGGTTGTGGGTGTGTATTTCCCCTACTTCCGTTAGACTTATGTATGGCGGGTTGTGCTTACATAGTGTTAGGATTAACTCGACGGGTAGAGATAGACTCGTCACATTTTGTATAACCAGTATGTATGAATGGGTACTAAGCTTAGAACCCCATCCCTTTTGTAAGGAACCTATGTAAAAGCACTTTATGTTATAATATAATGTATCTTTGGAGTACTTGTCGTGTTCTTTACATTAGCATTAATTATTATATCTGTCTGCCTTTTGTTACGTATGTTAGGATCAAATCATGCCGCCCAAACGTCGGAACACTGTAAATAGTCGTAGGAACTCAGGACCCTCTAATGAAGGTAGCATTGAAGAGATTGTGGCTCGAAGGGTAGCCGATGCTATGGCCCAGTACGAGGCAAGCCGTGCACGGGAGAATGTTGTGAACGACAGCGGGACAGGGAGAAATGTTACTGGAGGAAACCGAACCGGGGAACAGACCCATGGGACAGAGACACCCGAGAATGCCCAAAGAGGGTGTTCATACAAGTCATTCCTAGCATGCAAGCCAACCAATTTTCATGGGAATGAAGGCGCCATCGGGGTGATTCATTGGATCGAGAAAATGGAATCTGTGCTAGATATAAGCAACTGTCCACCAGACTGTATGGTTAAGTATGCTGCTTGCACACTGACTGGCAAGGCATTGACCTGGTGGAACTCTCAAGTGCAAACCCTTGGGAGAGAGGTTGCTAACTCCATTTCTTGGGAAGAGCTGAAATCAATGATGCTAGATGAATTCTGCCCCCGAAGCGAATTACAAAAGGTCGAGACCGAACTGTGGGAAATAGCAATGAATGGGTCCGATATCACTGCTTACACCACAAGGTTTCAAGAACTAGCCCATTTGGTACCTCACATGGTTACTCCCGAGTACAAAAGAATAGAGAGGTACATCTGGGGATTGGTACCGCAAATCAGGAGCTTGGTGACGACATCCAAACCGTCCACTTTCAGAAGCGCCGTTAGCCTTGCACAAAGTTTAACGGACGAGGCGGTAAGGATGGGAACTCTGACCAAGAAAGTTATTTCTAACAAAGGAGAAACCGAAAGGACTGGTGGAGGAAGTAGTGGAAATGATAAACGAAAGGGGAATGATGGAAGACATGACCGACAGGGCTCGCAGCACAAACAACCGAGGACCACTAAGGCGTATGTTGCTAATGCGCCAGGACCTAAAGCTTATGCTGGCAACAAGCCAAAGTGTATCAAGTGTGAAAGACACCATGAGGGCATGTGCATCCGTTGTGATAACTGTAAGAAGTGGGGTCACCGTGCACAATTCTGTGGGGGGAATTCTCAAAACCAGGGCAACAACGAACGAAGAGTGCTCAAATGTTTTGAATGTGGTAACCCAAACCACCTCCGAAACAGTTGCCCTAAACTCCACAACAACAATAACAACAACCGTAACAATGGCAACAACCAACCGGCGCGTGGACGAGCGTTCGTTATTGGAGCACAAGAGGCGCGCCAAGATCCCAACACTGTTACGGGTACGTTCCTTGTAAACAATCAATACGCTTCAGTTCTATTTGATTTGGGTGCCGATTTAAGTTTTGTGTCTTCCGAGTTTAGACCATTACTAGAAATAGAATCCCGTAAGTTAGACATGAAATACTCAGTAGAACTAGCAAATGGTAAACTAATAGAAGCCGAAGAAGTAGTACCGGGATGCACTATATCTCTCGAGGGTCATTCTTTTAAAATAAATTTATTGCCAATGGACCTAGGAAGCTTTGATATAGTAATTGGAATGGACTGGTTATCCGAAAATCGTGCGGAAATCTTATGCTTTGAAAAGATAGTGCGGGTACCACTGCCGTCGGGTGAAATGCTCATAATTCAAGGAGAATTGAAGAGAAGCACTCTGAAGATGGTCAATGGCATAAAAACCCGCAAGTATCTACGAAAGGGATACCAAGCCTTCCTAGCGCATGTCGTGGAGAAGAAAACAGAGGGACGACGCATAGACGACATACCTGTTGTACGTGATTATCCGGGGGTGTTCCCAGAGGATTTGCCTGGACTACCACCCCCAAGACAAGTTGAATTTCGGATAGACCTAGTGCCCGGAGCCGCACCAATAGCGCGCTCTCCCTACCGCCTAGCTCCATCCGAAATGCAAGAATTGTCCACGCAATTGCAAGAACTCTTAGACCTAGGATTCATCCGACCGAGCTTTTCACCGTGGGGAGCTCCGGTGTTATTCGTGAAGAAGAAGGATGGATCCATGAGAATGTGTATCGACTATCGGGAACTAAACAAGGTGACAATCAAAAATCGATACCCACTACCGCGCATCGATGATTTATTCGATCAACTTCAAGGTTCTAGTTTCTACTCAAAGATTGACTTGCGATCCGGATATCACCAACTGAAGGTACGAGAGGAGGATGTGCCAAAAACCGCATTTAGAACTCGTTACGGCCATTACGAGTTTCTAGTCATGCCTTTTGGATTGACAAACGCTCATGCAGTGTTCATGGACCTCATGAACAGAGTCTGCAAACCTTACCTCGATAAATTCGTTATTGTTTTTATTGATGATATCCTCATATACTCGCAAACAAAGGAAGATCACGAGCAACACCTGAAATTGATCCTTGAACTGTTGGAGAATGAGAAATTATACGCAAAATTTTCCAAGTGTGAATTTTGGTTGCGCGAAGTTCAGTTCTTGGGTCATGTAATTAATGGCAGGGGAATTCACGTTGACCCGGCTAAGATTGAGGCGATCAAGAATTGGGAAGCACCGAAAACCCCAACTGAGGTGCGCCAATTCCTTGGGTTGGCTGGCTATTACCGTCGATTTATCGAAAATTTCTCCAAAATAGCCCAGTCACTCACCTCGTTAACGCAAAAAGATAAGAAGTTTGAGTGGGGCGAGAAACAAGAATCCGCCTTCCAACTACTAAAGCAAAAACTGTGCACCGCACCTATCTTGTCACTACCCGAAGGAGTAGACAACTTCATTGTCTACTGTGATGCTTCGCATCAAGGGTTGGGTTGCGTACTAATGCAAAATGACAAGGTCATTGCCTATGCATCTCGTCAATTGAAGGTTCACGAGAAAAACTATACAACGCATGACTTGGAGCTGGGAGCAGTCGTGTTTGCCCTAAAAATCTGGAGACATTACCTATACGGTACAAAGTGTACGATCTTCACCGATCACAAGAGTTTGCAACACATTTTTGATCAGAAGGAGCTTAATATGCGACAACGAAGATGGGTCGAATTACTAAACGATTACAACTGTGAAATTAAGTATCACCCGGGCAAAGCTAACGTTGTAGCCGATGCCTTGAGTCGTAAAGAAAGAATTAAGACTATTAGGGTTCGTGCTCTCGGAATGACTATCCACACGAACCTCACTACTCAAATTCGAGACGTACAACAAGTGGCACTAACCGACGAGCGTATAAAGAGTGAATCCCTGAGAGGAATGGAGAAGCAGCTAGTACCCAAGGATGATGGAACCTTGTGTTTCACGGATAGACTTTGGGTTCCATGTGTGGAGGAACTGCGTAAGCTTCTACTCGACGAAGCCCATAAGTCTAATTATTCGATACATCCTGGAGCTGATAAGATGTACCATGATTTGAAGGGATTCTATTGGTGGCCAAACATGAAGGGAGACATTGCCACCTATGTCAGCAAGTGTCTGACGTGTTCAAAAGTCAAGACCGAGTACCAAAAACCGTCTGGACTTTTGCAACAACCCGAGATGCCACAATGGAAATGGGAGCATATATCCATGGACTTCATCACCAAGCTACCCAAGACATTGTCAGGATATGATACGATATGGGTAATCGTCGATCGATTGACAAAATCGGCTCATTTCCTACCCATTAAAGAAACTGACAAAATGGAGAAGCTGACTAGAACATATCTCAAGGAGATTGTTTCTAGACATGGAGTGCCGGTATCCATCATTTCTGATAGGGATAGCCGTTTCACATCGCGTTTTTGGCAAACACTGCAAAAGGCGTTGGGTACCCGTATAGACATGAGTACCGCCTACCATCCTCAAACTGATGGTCAAAGTGAAAGAACGATACAAACGCTCGAGGACTTGTTGCGGGCATGTGTGATTGATTTTGGAGGAAATTGGGATACTCATTTACCCCTTGCAGAATTTTCCTACAACAATAGCTATCACACGAGTATTCAAATGGCACCTTTCGAGGCGTTATACGGACGCAAGTGCCGATCGCCACTGTGTTGGGCAGAGTTGAGTGACAAACAAATTTCTGGCCCCGAGATTGTCCAAGAAACAACGGACAAGATATCCCAAGTCCTTAACAGACTGAAAGCGGCACGAGACCGACAGAAAAGCTATGCAGACAACCGCCGGAAACCCCTTGAGTTTCAAGTAGGAGACAAAGTCCTACTCAAGGTGTCACCTTGGAAAGGGGTCATCCGATTTGGGAAACGGGGTAAGTTAAATCCAAGGTACATAGGACCCTTTGAAATCCTAGCACGGGTTGGTCCTGTGGCATACAAGCTTAAACTACCTCAAGAGCTAAGTAACGTCCATGACACCTTTCATGTATGTAACTTGAAGAAGTGCTTATCCGACGAGACTCTAGTTATTCCTCCCGACGAAATCCATGTAGATTCCCGATTAAACTTTGTAGAGGAACCAATTGAAGTGGCGGATCGGAAGATCCAACAGCTTCGACGTAGCCGAATTAAATTGGTCAAGATTCGTTGGAATTCGAAACGAGGCCCAGAGTTTACTTGGGAACGTGAGGATGAGATGCAAAAGAAATACCCTCAACTTTTTGGAGACACGCCAAACACTCACGACACTACTTAAATTTCGGGATGAAATTTATTTAACGGGGGAAGTATGTGATAACCCGAGAATTTCTGTAAATTCCGTACGTTTTAACGCATGCATATTAGGCTAATTCCCTATCTAATCAATGTGAATTTAATTTCATTTCAAATAAAGTCTAGCACGAGCCATTTTTACGTGATTTAATATAATTGCTTTAATGCGCGAAGCGTCCGCGTACGTAATTATTATAAATTACACAAACATTCGGTAGAGACCGACACCCACGAACGATTGTGATCAAGCCAAGTATATAACATAAATCTATTTGAATAAAAATAGTAGTCATTATAAAACGAATATGCATGCTACATATTGTATACGCGTAACCACGTTAATTAACACTTAAGAACGCGTATGAACCGAGAGACTTACAACGGAGAGACGAGTGATGTAATTAATCAAACAAACCACTCGTAAATGAACTAATATTAGTAATATCAAATGCTAATGGCCTAATGACCTTAATCTACCTTAATTATCATTAAATCACCTTAAGTACATAATTAGCACCTAATTAATCAAGATTAGCACCTAATGACCTAAATATCTACACTTAAACACCAACATGGAAACCAAGAGGGGCCCCCCTTGCTCCCCTCCCTTTGGCCGGCCAAGAGGCCCCTAGGGCCCCCCCTCATGGCCTTTTCCTTCAACATGCAAGCCACACTCCTTCCATACCCTCATTCATCCACTCATGCACTCATTTCTCACAAGTCTCCACACACAAATTCTCTCCTCTCCTCTCCCTTGAAACCTACGGCCAGCCCCTCACCACCACCCCTCTCATTTTAATTTTCAAGATACACCACCATGAACCATCACAAATCACCATGAACCACCACCTCAAACCATCCAAACAACACACTTTAAACACACAAACACCTACAAACACTTACACCATCATACTACCATCAACAAAACAAGTTTAAAACAACATCCAAGTTAGAGAAAACATACTTTCAAGAATCAAGTTCAACCTTGCTTCAAGAACAACAACAACCTTTGTAAGGAAACTTTCTTTAAACTTTTATTTTCATATATATATGTGTTTATACTAAGTATGTTCACTCACACTAAAATATATTTTAAAACACTTACTTCACCTTTTAAAAATGTTAACTAGCAAGTTTTATAAAAATAAAGTTTATAAACAAGTCAAGAAACTTTAAAAGTGAAAAATCATACATTATACACTTTAAACTTCTCAAACATGTAATGAACTTTCATTTATGTTGAAATAATTATTTTGAACTAAGAAACACAATAAACTTGTAAAAACATAAACTTTGTAGTTTAAAAGTTAGCTAAACACACTTTTGGGTGAAAAATGACAAAGACAAAACTTAAGGGACTAAAAGTGTGAGATCTAACTTTGGAGGACAGAAATGTTAAAAATAATATTAATGATGTATTAACATGTTAAAACATGGATCTAAGTGTTAAAAACCAAACCATTGTGGTTAGAAACCAAGAAAACTAAACTATGAGGTTAAAAGTGGAAAAATGGAAACTAAGAGGACCAAACCTGTCAAAACAGAAAGTTTCTGACCTTGAACGTGAAAATCAGTAACTTAAGTGTAATTAAGCTTAAACCATGACTTAGAACTATAATTATATGGTCAAACCCTAATAAACCGAAATCTTGCGCTAGGAATGAAATAAATAAAAGTAAAGGGACTAAACATGTAAAAATGAGAACTCTTGGACCTGGACTGTTCATATCAGTAACTTAGACTTAATTTAATGTTAATGATGTTTTAAAACAATAGCCATATGGTTAAACCCTACTAAACCGAAACATGATGCAAGAAACGACAAAAATGAAAGTAAAGGGGTTAAAACCGTACAAACCTAAAACCTTGGACCTGGGCTGTTCATATCAGTAACATGCACACAAAATAATGTTAAGGATGATTTAGAATAATAATCATGTGGTTAAACACATACAAACCAAAGTATCATGCTAGATATGGACTAAACACAATTATAGGGACTAAACGCGTACAAACTATAAGTTATGGACTGAGATGATAAAAATCAGTAAGTACATAAATATAAAGTCTAATTTGTAGTTTGGTGCATTAAAACCAAAGGTTGTATAGTTACAAGTCAACAAACCGAACTTTTGAGCTAAAAATGAGATAAATGAAACTTTAGGGACTAATAGTGTAAAATCAGAAAGTTGGGGACTATAAACTTAATAATATTAACTTAAGTGACCACAAGTTTAAACCATGATAAAAATTGTCGGGAACCTAAGGCACACGGTAGAAATCAAGGAAACCAAACATATTAACCGAAAACGACAAAATATAAACTACAAGGACTAAAACTGTCAATTCCAGAAACTTGTGGACTGATGTAAACCTTCTGTAAATCAGGGGACTTTATGATAAAAATATACTTTAGATATCACGATTAATATAAATGCCGAGGAACCGCAAGGACCAACTTATTACAAATTAATGTTACATATATGCTACAAATTAATAATTAACATATTATATAGTGAATAATAATATGTTAAGGCCTTATACATAACTTGAACATTGTAGCAAAACTATAATTGATCACATCGTGTCGTATACACTCTAAGTGAAGTGAACACTTAGTATAGACGGTCTATTAAAACGTCTACTGTTATTAATTTGACCTTACGCATTTAGGGCATAAAGAGATTTTATTGGGATCAAATACTTAAATTTGATTTGCTAGCACGCTCGGACTCAGGTGAGTTCACAGCCCCTATTTTACTGCTTTTAATGCTTTCAAATGTTGGGGTGGAAAACATATAACTGATTTATGCGATTATTGGAAACTGACTTGTATCTTTATGAGAGCCTAAGTTCGCAAGTTGTAGCATATAAGTCCTTTGCTTACAATGACTATAACCATTAACTAGGTGACTCTAGCCACTAAATATACGGATAGTACTATCGGATTGACATCCCCCACTGATTATCTTAGTTAGTCGCGCTAACTAGCGACATTGTTCGCGACCAGGATCGTATATTTACTTTGTCCAAGGCAACGATTGTTATGTCGTGGTTTGGTTATAGGCTTAGTTTCGGCATATTAACTCATTAGGCCTAGCTAGCCTTTGAGGGATCACAGTCAGCGTTTCAACATTTAAATAATCGTACAAGAGGCCTTCGATGCCACATATTGAATTACTGATGCATTTTTATCAAACTGATTTACGATAGAGTCTTAAACCTGTGAATTCACTCAACAATTATGTTGACGTTTTAAATATGTTTTTCAGGGAATTAGCCATGCTGCGAGACCACATGCATTTTGGAACCGTACCTGCCCTGTAACTTAGGATGCCATCTTTTGAACAATGTACTTTTGTGAAACTGTGAAATTTATGACACTGCTTTTGACGCCTCGATAAGGCTGTAATGTTTGTAAAACTTTTAATGGCATCTTAATGTATTAGACGTTCTGCGATAACCATATGCTCTTGTATTATTTATTTGGATCGAGTCACGCCCCGCTTAATACTAATACTTCCGCTAAAACAAAATTACCGATTTTTGGGGTGTGACAAGTATTGATATTGTTCTATGACAATATGATGGGTGTAATCCTAAGCATTACACAATTCCTATTACACGTAAAGTAGATAAATGTGAATTATAAAAGTTTATCATTATAATTCAAAACAGTAGTTGTGCATGTGTCTCACCCCGAAAACAGTAAAACAGTTGAAAGAGTGGGGCTATGATGTAACACTCCCAAATTATATGTTTAGCGGAAGCAAGCTTTGGGGTGCTACTAATCAAATATCAACAGCACCAGGATAAAACAAACGACATCTATATGCAACGTTTGAAAAATAGCTACAATTCATAGATACAAAGTTTGAAAACATAGTGTTTTCGGTTACAAAATGTAGTTCCCTAGAGTCCACGCATGTAGCGGGAGATTCTATTACATAATCATAATGTACAAAAGATAATGCTAAGAATCTCCGTTATATGCAATGTAGAAATCATGCGACTCTAGCTAGTGTCCAGGGGTAATCATACTCCGTCTATGTACCTGAGATACAAAGCTAAAAAGGTCAACCAAAAAGGTTGGTGAATCTTACAGGTTTAGTAATAAGTAATTATTATGAACCACAGTATGTACCAGTATTGCTATCAGTAAAATAAGTAAATCAGTAAATCATCACAAGTGCCATGAGCTCACAAGTTGAAGCTTAACAGTGTAATGTGAATGGTACAGTTAAGTACAGCATCACGTACCCCCGTGAGTGCTATCCGAACACTCATATATAACAAGTATCAAATGCCCGTTTCTACGGAACAGTTCGTGGTAGCGCTACTACCCCGGGCGGGGATTGTCAATCCCGAATGGATCCATCCTACTAATACTCGCGCTTAAGTCTATAACTAACAACTTATGATAGGAGGTTTTCAGTGGATAAACAGTAACTCATGCGTTGTATATAAAAGCAATGAAATCAGTTTAGTACATCGTGTTCATACGTAAAACAGTTGCTAAGTATCTCACCCCAAAGTATAAAAACAGTAAAATATGGCTGTAAGACTCACCTGAGCCTAGCGAGTAGGCGAAATCAAGTAAGTAAAGCGGTCATAAGTCCGTGTATCGGTTCTCAGAACCCCGCAACCTTCTGACGTCCAGAACGCACAAGGTTGTAAGTACATAAGTAAATAAGTTGGTGTCCTGAAAGGTCACCCATGCTAGTTGTCCACTCAACTAGAAAACGTCCAAGTGTTTGTTTGTAATCAATTAGGGCCCGTTAGTGACGGGGTGTAATAATAATTTACGTATTATCATTGTGTTGTATTTTGTTATGTTGGTTCTTTGAAAATGTATCTGTAAGTCTGTCATTCATATTGCATCGTGAGGGTGTTGTCCGAATGCGAGTTCAGACAACACTTTCATTGTTTAATTCTCACTACATTGTTTATTAAAAGTCGCATCTGTAATTTAAAAATCGAGAAACTTTTACCTAGTCTGGCTGCGGACTAAAAAGTGTTACGAACTGAGTTCGCGGTGCGAACTGAGTTCGGCTCGCAAGGCAGTAGGCTGCGAACTGAATTCGGTTCGCAGCGTAGGTTTTGGTTCGCAAAACTCGACTCGCAGGTCGGTTCGCAGGTCAACTCGCAGTTCAATTCGCATGTCAGTTCAGTTCACATGTCAATTCGGTTCGCAGGTCAATTCGCAAAATTCTCAGCTCGCAAGTTGAGTTCGATTCGCTAAAACTCGACTCGCTGATACGGGTTGCGAACTGAGTTGGATCTCAGTTCGCAGATTGAGCTGTTCGCGAATTTTTGTATGGGTTTCGATTTTCAAAGCGTTTTTCATGGAATTTTGGACATAAACTTGTTGTATGAACATTCTAGCATGTAAATCACAGCTTTACAAGTAATTTAAAAGGGCTTTCAAATATTCTTACCAAGAAATCGAAAATGGAGGAGATGGGGGAGATGAAGATGAAGTTCTTGATACTCTTTGCTTCCTTGTGATGATGATGGTCGATTTAGTGGTGGTGGTGTTGCTGCTTTCCTCAGTTTTTAGAGAGAGAGAGGTACGAAAGTGAGTAGAGAGAGATGAGAGGATTTTTTGTGGAAGTTGTGTGTGTGAAATGAGGTGAGTGAAGGAATGGAAAGGAAGAAAAGGGAAAGGGGTCTCGGGTCGGGTCCGCGGGTTTGAGCAGACCCGCTTGCGGGTTTAGGCTCGTGGATTCGTTTCTTAAATTTGCGTTGCGTCTGTTAGTCGCCTAAAGGTTGTTTCGCGTTATGGGTTAAAATATATCCGAATATGTTTAACTGAATTATTTTATCAAAATACTTAATAATGGGTTATAAAAATATGATTTGATTTATTTTCCTTTGTTGGGCGGGTTTCGCATGCTTTCGTTGCGTTTAGAGCGTTTTAGAAAAATACGGGATATGTGTAATGTATTTTCTCAATATATTAATGCAAATAATGTTTGTTTGAATAATTCCACATTATTTAAAAGGTTTTGTCACCAACGTCCAAGTTAACTCGTGTCGGACTCGTTCTGGTTAAATCGCACTATTTAAACCAAATCGCGTACGGATATATATATATATATATATATATATATATAAATCTCATTATATATATACAAATAGGGTCTGTAATTAGTCCTATTACATACTAACCACAGACAGCTACACGTAATTAGGCATAACTAATCATCCTAATTAGGCAGGTGTTACATATGAACTCACCTGAGGAGTTAGCGATCCTACGATACGCGCGTCGTCCGATGGGTAACCTCTTAGTGTCCTAAACACGTGAGGTCATATGAGTATGAGACAAATCAGTTTATCTAAGCGAGTTATGTAAGTATTCATTTGTCATTCACGTTTGGAAACCGTGTACGGGGGTCCAGGGGCAGCGCCCCTGGTAGCGGGGTCCAAGGGGCAGAGCCCCTGGCTGGGGTCGTGTAACACCCCGCAATTTCAACAAAATTATAAACGTTAATTGCACGCAATTTTAGGCTAATTCCCTAACTTAGAGTGAATTCGCAACACATTTTAGAAATAAGTTTAGCAAAGCCCAACTAGATAATACACGTAGTATTACTTACTCATAATTAGTTGTAATTATGTACAGAACGATTTAAACAACGTGACAAAAATATACGACTGTTGGTGAATAAAATTAATTAATAATATGAAATTATTAATTTACATTAACGTTTATTAATTATTATGTTGATAATATTTACAAAGCATTTTGTGTCAAATAATGTTTATTTTGTAAACTGAAACGACTTGAACCATATAAGTAAAACTAAAATAAAACAAAGTTATAATTTTATAACTCAACTAAATTATTTTAAATAAAATATTTCAACTAATAGTATAATCGAAAACATATTTAAAAACCTATCGTTTAAAAATATTTTAACATTTAACGATCGGGTAAACGAACATGGGTTAAATACCGTAAATTTGGGACAAAAACCCCTCACTTTTGGCCCCAAAAATCTGCCAACACCACCCCCACCCCACCCTCATTTTTGTTTTCATCTTCCCTTTCTCTCACTCCATCCCCATTCTCTCTTAATTCTCTCTCTAAAAACTCACAAAAAAAAAAACTAAAATCACCACCATTTTCTTTGGACTTTTGGAGTAACAATAACAACAAAACTCATCATCAACTTCATCTTCAAGATTCAAGCTCAAGAACACCATTTTCATCACCATCTTCATCCACTCACCTAACTTTCAGATTTCACTCGATTTGGTATGAAAAATCACTTTTCTTTCACTTTCCTTTGTTATTATAGTATACAAACATGTTACAAGTCATTATATGAAAGATCTAAATATTTTTTGGGTTGAAAAATTAAGATTTTCATCAAACAGCACGTTGTGTCGCACGGGATTGAAAACAGTAGTGCGACACAAGCTTTTGTGTCGCAGTACCATTTTTACGTCGCACTATGAGACATAACGGCTTATGTCGCATAAATCACCCTATGTCGCATACTTGCGACACAATTACTTATGTCGCAGCATTTGCGACACATATGCCTATGTCGCATTTATTTGCGGATGTCGCAGGAATGCGACACAAACCCTTGTTTCGCAGAACCTTTTAGCGACACAGTACTTATGTCGCAAAACTCAGAACCTTAAAAACACATGTTTTTCACTAAGTATCAGAACCAGATTTTACCACTTGATTTTACTCCGAATTTGGAATTCGGATGCGTTTTCACTACAACAACATAGTAGAAATAAACATTTTCCAAGCTCAACCCCAGCCAGGGGCTCTGCCCCTTGGACCCCGTCAGGGGTTGCCACCCCTTGGACCCCGCTACCAGGGGCGCTGCCCCCAGACCCCCGTACACAATTTCATACCTTATGAAACACCATGAAACAATGAATTACACCTTGAAACGTTTCACAAAATATCACCAACGTCTCGTGTCGAACTTACAAAATAAACAAGGATCTTTCATGAATAAACGTGTAACATGGTTAGACTGCCATAACTGCTTTTGCTTACATGATTGTTTATCATACTTGTTTTCTCGCACGATATGAGTACTTTGAACTGTTGAACCCTTACAACAAAACTGGTATTTATGAAACGTGATAAAACTTGTTTGGTAAACCGGAGAATGCTTACATTCGACAAAGTTTTTTTTTTTCATTTTTTTTTTGTTTTAAAAACTTTTAATATGAAATCACATGTGATTTAACATTAAAAAATAATCACACCCGCTTATATTTCCGATTAAACTTTAAATTCAAATAAGTGATGATGTAAAGAGATTAAGACATGAAAAATTAATGTGTAATCACATGCGATTGAATATCCCCAAACCCTAAACCCTAACCCCTAAACCCCAAACCTTAAACACTAAACGCTTTATAAAACTCTAAACCCTAAATCATACTAAACCCTAAACCTTAAACCCTACTAAACCCTACTAAACCCTAGACACTACTAAACCCTAAACCCTGCTAAACCCTAAACCCTGCTAAACCCTAACCCTAACCCTAACCCTAAACTCTAATCTTAACACCAAATTAAATGTATAACCAATCACTAACACATGTGTTATTAATTTGTAAGACCCACCAAAAAATGGAAAAAAAAAGTTATCGAAAGTATGCCTTGAAGGACGGTAAATCGAAGAGGAGAAAACGCTGAATTTTATGGTGCAATTTTCATGATTTTTCGACTTACCGTTTGTGTGATATTTAATTTTTAAAAATGTGGAGGAGAGATAATAAAGTGACACATGACAGAAATCTGTAGGTTCCTCATTTTCACTCAAAATTGATGTACTCATTTGAACCTTACTTTGTATGAATTTGTTTAACATGATCTCACCAAGTGGTTCGTGTACTACATCTAAAAATTAACTTTTTGGTAAGGATCTACCCCATCATGTCTATCACTCTTTTGCATGAGTTTTGCGCCTTTATTACCTTGTGGAGCATGATAAGTATTACCACATATATTCAGGCCGAAAATGAATTTGAAAAGCCCGTGCAATATCAATACATAGACCCCTAACTGACAAAATAATAGATTCAAATATACATATAAAAAATGCATTAATGTTAAAAAATTATCTAAACATACAAATATACGAAGTTATCATCTAGTAATTCAAAAAAACTAAGTATTTTCAAGTGCTATTCTCCACGCATTTTTCAAAGTGAAATTGGTGAATTTTTTTATAATAAATAATGTAGGGTTAAGTATCTAGAAATGCATACAACTTGTCCATAATGTCTATTGTATGTATCATACTTACGGGAGGTGTATTTAATGCATCCAACTTCCAAAAACGGTTTATTGTATGTATTTTGATGACATGTCATCTTCTAAGGACGCCACGTGGCATCGTAAACGACAGACACATCATCAAAATACATACAATAAACCGTTTTTGAAAGTTGAATCCATTAAAAACACCTCCCGTAAGTATGATACATACAATAGATATTCAGGACAAGTTAGATATATTTTCAGATACTTAACCCAATAATCTAATATATTATTTTTGATTGTTGTCATTGTTAATCCATTAAGTAACTCTAGTGGTATATAATAACTCCATGTAGTCATTATAGGTTAGTATAAGATTTATTATCTTCAAATTCTAACACGATTGTATATTCAACTAATTAATAATAATTTGAATTTTAAAACTTAAGTGGTCCGTGTGAATACATGGGTCTAACTACTAGTTATATTGTATATGAATCAATTAATCAAAAAACAACATATATTTAATGGAATTAAAAATAATAATATTAAGAAGATGAAGAAAAGAAAGAAGAAAACAAACCAAAGGATTAAAGAAGTTACTGCAAATTTTTCCACTTTTTCAGATTTTTTTTTAAGAAAATAGGAAAATTAGAAAACGCATTTAAATTTGAGTTTTCTAACAAACTCCATTTTGGAGAAGGAAAACGAACCAAAGAATTAAGGAAGTTAATGCAAATTCCATTTATGCTCTTCATTTAAGAAGGAAAACTTCATTTTTTACAACTAAACACGTTTTCTAAATTTTTCATGCATTTCTAGAGAAGTAAAACACTTCTCATAATGGACAAAAGAAAAATAAAAAATTTTACTAATTAAACGCGCTCTAAGATTTTCTTGATTTTGTAAACCTTAAAAGAGAATTCACAGAAAGTTCACGACTTCGCGTAGTTAATTTTTGTTAACTTTTAGGGTGTGTTTAGTTGTGGAAAATTTTCCACAGTTTTCCATCTCCAATTTTCTAAAATATGAGAAGAGTTTTTGTTTTCTAGAAAAGTGTTGAAAATTTAGAAAATATGTTCAAAAGTTGATGTTTTTCCATTTTGGAAAAATGATGTTAAAGAGGGGGGTTTTGGAAAATTTTAGACAAAAGGGGAGGTGGGTACAAAGGAAAAAGTGGAAAAGTTAAAATCATGGTTTTCCAACTTCAAGTTGTGGGATGGAAAAATGAGTTTTCCACTTTCTTGGAAAACTTTTCCAGAAAATACCTATTTTGAACGCGTTTTTTAATTTTTCACCTTTTTTAGAAATTTTTTTGAAAAAATGGTACATTTTTCTTCAACTAAACGCACCCTTAACTATTTTTTTGGGCTTAGCAATCATATTTTTTCATAGTTCAGTTGGGGGCTCAACAAAAGTTAATGGATTCAAGCTATTTAGATGTTAGTGCAGTTGGGCCAGTTGGGGTGCTCACCCACAAACCCCCTATTATCTTCGCTGTTAACTTGGCGATCATTATTGCATATAGTTACAAAAATGTCATCTCTTTTAGTTATTGATATAAATATAAATTAAAAGATGATCTGACTACAATTTTTATTTTTCACCTCCTCTAAATGCTCTATTCGCAAATGATCCTCCCCATGACATTTTTTTAATTTTTTTTTTAATGGATGAAACTAATTATTACTCAATTAGGGGTGTTCAAACGGTCGGGTTTCGGTTTACTAGAATTATTCGGTTTGCTTTGTTCGGTTTTTGAAGAAAATAAAAACAACCCAATACCCAAACCGGAATTACACAAACCCAATCCAAACCAACCGAATAACAATCGGGTTAATTGGTTTGGGGTGCATAAGTCAAAACTTATGATGAGGGTTGAAGAATACCGATAAAATAACTCTAATCTCTTTGAGAAATGGGAGTATAATCTACTCATAATAATATATATATTAAATAACCATTTATCATGAACAAAGAATTCATGACTTTTCAGTTTAATCGTTTAATAATAATTGTATGAATTAGTGGTTAATGGTCTGAAAATGTATTGAACTTGTCACGAAATCCTATTGTATGTAATAAACTTATTAATATCTCATATTGTGTATATTGTATGTAGTCATTGAATTGTATGTAGTCATTGACCTGAAATTGACTATTTACTTACGTGGAGATAGTTAATCACTTTTTTTATCCATGTCATCATCCACCTAGAAGCCACGTAAATCATCCACGTGGACGTGAACCGAGACAACTTATTGGAAAATGTATCCAACTTTTAGAAAAACTTTTTATCCTTTTGTGTAAATTCCTCCATTGAATTAATCAAAATAACCAAAATGTACCTCATCTTCACAAACCCACACAGACTACTACACAGATTTCATATATCACGAATCATTCATCATCAACCCTATTATCTACCACAACTTCTTTCTCTCATGATCAAACCCTTCCTTCATCGACAAAATTATATTTTCATCAAACGATTATCATCAAACACGTCAATTTTCAGTAAATTAACAAATCATAAAATTAAAATTCTAAGAAATTTAAGGTGAGGAATAATGAACAAATCCGAGTTCATAAAGAAATTCAATATCCATTTGATCACATTAAATAAAAATCAAGTCATAAAAACAGAATTTTTTGCTAAACAAGATTTTTTAGATCTCGTCTAAAATTCGCCGCTTTTGGAAATGAAGATACATGAGCTTAAATCGTCGGACATGGTGGTGACTCAGATCTATTCACGTTGCCGGAAATAATGGATCTATAACACCATCTCAGATCTCGATCTTTTTCTTTCGTATTCAGTGGTTTGGTAAGGGAAAGCTTGACGAAACCGCACCACCACCACCACCACCATCTGAACACCGACGCCACTTTCACAACCACATTACTGTCTTGAAGTCAGCTTCTAAGGTTTTTTGTTTTCGAGTTTTCTTCTTTAGATCGAAACAACTTTTCATAGATTCTATGATTTTGGGAGGTGATAGATACAATAAAAAAGTTGATTCAAATACCATATGTTAATTGCAGCACATAGTACAAGTATAACATAACACAGTTTTGTTGTATGAAGTAATATATTTGTTGTATATATCAACTCCCATGATTTTACCTCCGAGATTACATTAAACCATCACCGAAAATCATGCATCATTAGTAACCTTTGTTGCCGGAGTAATTTCTGGCGACAATCACTTTATGTTTGCTTAAGAATGTGTTGTTTTACTTCTATGTTTGCAACCATTTGAGTTTATCGGAGAGAAGAATTAGGGAATTTAGTAAATGAGAAATTGGATTTGGAGGTGGTCCTGAGATGAGAGGTGATGTAAGTGGTTGCTTCTTTTTCTATATTAGGTTTGATTTACGTTTAAGGTTAGAGATGTTTTGTTTAGAGATGAATTGAAATGTTTCTTTGATTTAGGTTTAGGTTTGATTTATTTGTTTAGTTTGATATATTGTAGGTACCCGTATGTCGGACCTAATCAGATCGTTTACTCGATTGAAAGTGCGGAATACAAACAATCAAGTAATGAACGTTTAATCAAACACACAAACACGATATCTATAATCTTTGTATGTATTCACGATTGAGGAATAACGATTACAATACTCACACTCTTTCTCTGTCTCTCTGCCCACGCCTCTCTCACTCTCTAGGGTTTGATCAATCTCAAATAATAACCACACATATTTATACTCACACTCAGACCTACCTGCGACACAAGCTGTGTCGCTATTGTGAGCCTTGCGACACAAGCTGTGTCGCATGTACAATATTCTATATAATTACGTTACATACTCAGACTAATTGACTCTTACAATTACAAATGTTGACTAAGTGACTGACACACGGAAATGCACCAACATATATACTTGCAGTTGTGCTTCTATTTAGAACAAGAACATATTCAAGATTAAAAAATGTAATGTAATACTAGTAATATTTTAAAGAAAGAATCTTAAATATAAACTTAAAAAAACAATTAATATCTAGATGATGACATGGAAAAAAAATGTATTCAACTTTAGTGAAATGACACTGACATGATAATACTACTGACATGATAATGCCACATTACTAACCGATGTCGTGTAAACGGGGTTTAGTTTAAAATAGAAATTACCTTACTAGCTAATACACAACTCAGGCAAGAATACCTGATCGCATAATAGTATAGTACGATAAGTCCGGATCGAACACAAGGAACGGATGTCAATTCTAATAAAATGAAAATTGTTTAAAATAATTAAAATAGAACAAAAGGGGCGTTTTAGTTCCGAACGAACAATTGACTAACCATTATGAAATATGAATAAAACTTGAAATTAAATAAATGAAAAGAAATAAATTATAAAGATAATTAATAAAATAATAATACTTGATTCAAATGATGGAAAAAATGTATTCACTTACACTACTTTACTTAGATTCCGATTATCACTTTATCGATTTGCTCAAACATTGGATTTTATTGCGACATAACTAATGAGATAACCCCTTTTCCGAAGTAAGTTAATCTAACACAATTAAGAAAGACACAAGGTTGTTTTCAACACGCTAATTGTTCAACTAACGTTGCCCACCGAATTGTGTTCTAAGTTAAACCTACGCCATTTATGTAATTGTCCGACTTCTCTTCTTCAAGATTCAACTTTTTAACTCTTTTCTTCAACATTAGCTCGTTTCCTGCTTCATTTCCAATTCAAGCTCCAATAAACTCCTATATGCAAATATGAACAAAATAAGTATCGTATTCAAATAAAATGCATAAGAATTCTAGTGAACAAAGGGGTAATTAGTACTATAATCAAGTATATTTTGGCGTTCATCAAACATCCCCCACTTGAATCCTACTTGTCCTCAAGTAGACTATCGATTAAAACTTTCAATATGAACGGCAAATAAAAGTGCAAAAGGACTTACTTACTACCTAACATTTCACAAACCAAATTCTTATCCTAAAATTGCTTCATACTATACAACTTAGTAATCAAGAAACTCTTCTAGGAAAACAATTTCTCATATATTATTATTAGGCATAAAAGATAACTCAGAATGATTATCGATGTTGTTGTCCACCTAAACAGTCTATAATTCATAAATTGAGCTCAACTTATTATTATTCTAGCAGGCTTTTCCCTTGATTCTCAATAGCAAAATACCCTTATACAACTAACATGCCAAAATTCTCCACATAGTGAATATCCAATTAAACCAATCATTTTTCAACCAAGACATGGTGACAGGTCTGTACCTCAGTACAACAGAGCGATATAACTTGGCTTTGGTTTTTCATTTATGAGTTCTTTGTACTCTTTTCTTTATTTTAATTTTTTTTATCAAATATACTGACGGAAACCAGGCCTGTACTTACGTACAATAGAGGAGACAACACCCAGTATATTCCCAAATGATGATAATTAGAATTCCAAAATTATAGATTATAACACGCTATCATATAAGGATTAAGACTGAGGTCATACCTTGCTAAAAGATCCTCTTAGGATAAATCCTACTTTATGCATTAAATTTCTTAAAAGCTCAATAACCTTCATATAGATTGCCTATCGATACATCATATGATGAACTATCTAATATTTAAATTTAAGTTCATTTCATCCTTTGAATTCCCAAAATGTGTTACAAGATTTGCTAAACTTACATAGAATACAATGCTAAAAGAAAAATTTGGGCTGAAAAATGACTAACATAGAATGCCCTTTAACTTGAAATTTGCAAATATTTACCATTCATATCTTAAGGACAACATACTTCTTTTCCCCCATCCCCCACTTAAAAATATGCAATGCCCTCATTGCAAAAATAACAATAATATAGGGAATAGAAAAGAAGCGAACAGAAACTCCCCTGAGCTATCTTTAATATACAAGACAGACTGAAGCCTTTCAACAACTAGCATCCTCTTCCATAAGCTTCTTTAACACAAAACAAAATAAAATATATAATTAAGAAAAACAACGGGTTGTCTCCCGAAAGCGCTTTTGTTTATCACGTCGGTAAGCTCGACATTGTGCTTCATCACTTAATTGAGATTCATCTCCAAATCACATTCGGAGTCCCTTGCATCCCCATAATACTTCTTCAAACGGCTTCCATTCACTTTGAACGTCGTACCAGAATGACCTTTCAAATCCACAGCTCCAAAAGGGTAAACCTTGTCGACTATGAAAGGTCCTGTCCAACGTGTCTTCAACTTCCCAGGAAACAAATGCAGACGAGAACTGTATAAGAGCACCTTGTCACTTTCCTTAAATGAATTATTCGATTTTAAGCGCGAATCATGCCATTTCTTGGTGTGCTCCTTATACAGTCGAGCATTATCATAAGCATTTATCCTTAACTCCTCTAGTTCCTGCAACTGAGCCAATCTTTCTTTCCCCGCCGCATGATCATCGAGATTGCAGTGCTTCAATGCCCAATATGCTTTGTGTTCCAACTCAAATGGCAAATGGCAAGCTTTCCCATAAATGAGTCGGTAAGGCGTAGTTCCAATAGACGTTTTAAAAGCAGTCCTTGTGGCCCATAATGCATCATCCAACATATTTGACCAATCCTTCGGATTTCCATCAATTGATCGTTCTAAAATACACTTCAAACCGCGATTGGTCACTTTAACTTGTCCACTGGTCTTTGGATGATAAGCAGTAGAAAACTTGTGATTGACTCCATACTTCTTCAAAACTTTCTCCAGTTGTGCATTTGCAAAATGCGTTCCACAATCACTAATCAATGCCTTGGGAGTCCCAAATCGTGAAAACAACTGTTTGAGGAACTTTATCACCACTCTCGCGTCATTAGTAGGTAATGCTTTTGCTTCAGCCCACTTCGAAACATAATCAACAGCCACTATGATATACTTGTTTCTGTTGCTTGGTGGAAATGCTCCCATAAAATCTATCCCCCAAACATCAAAGATTTCGCTAACCATGATAGGGTTTTGTGACATCTCATCTCTTTTAGAGAACCTTCCAGTTCGTTGGCAAGTATAACATTCCTCTGTAAACTCATATGCATCCTTGTAGTTGGTCGGCCAATAAATTCCTGCCTCAAACACCTTCCTTGCTGTGTATGATGGCCAATGATGTCCTCCCGTAGGACCGTTGTGACACTGGCTTAGAATACTTGTGCATTCTTCTCCATGAACGCACCTTCTCACCATACCGTCAGCACACTTCCTAAATAAAAACGAGTCTTCCCAAAAGTAATGTCGCAAAGCCGAGAAAAATCTCTTTCTTTCGTTATACTTCATCTCGGCGGGAAGAGTGTTTGTAACTAAAAAGTTGGCGTAATCAGCAAACCACGGAAGTTCACTCATAATTACCTTCATCAGACTCTCATCGGGAAATGTGTCCTGAATTTCCGATTCATCTAACTTTTCTAACTACGGATTTTCCAACCTTGAGAGGTGATCAACGGCTAAATTCTCGGCTCCTTTCTTGTCACGAATCTCAATATCGAATTCTTGCAGCAAAAAATCCACCTTAGTAATCGCGGTTTTACATCTTGCTTGCTAAACAAATACCTCAACGCTGAATGATCGATAAACACTACAGTCTTTGACAGAATCAAATAGGATCGAAACTTATCAAATGCTAAAACTATCACTAACAATTCTTTTTCTGTCGTAGTGTAATTCTCTTGCGCTTCTGTCAAGGTTTTACTTGCATAGTAAATAGGTTGAAACTTCTTGTCAACCCGTTGACCTAACACTGCTCCAACAGCATAATCACTAGCATCGCACATTAATTCAAAGGGAAAATCCCAATTTGGACTAATCATAATGGATGCAGATACTAACTTCTCTCTCAAAAGATTGAATGCATCTAGACATTCCTTGGAGAACTCAAACTTGGCATCCTTCTCTAACAGTTTGTTCATCGGTCGTGCTATCTTTGAAAAATCCTTAATAAAACGTCGATAAAATCCTGCGTGCCCTAAGAAGCTTCTTATGCCCTTGACATTCGTCGGAGGTGGCAACTTTGTAATTGCCTCGATTTTTGCCTTGTCCACCATAATCCCTACGCTCGAAATCTTGTGTCCTAATACAATCCCTTCTCGGACCATAAAATGGTATTTCTCCCAATTAAGCACAAGATTCGAATTCTCACATCTTTGCAACATTCTTTTCAAGTTGGTCAAACATTCATCAAAAGAGTTCCCAAAAACGGAGAAATCATCCATAAATATCTCCATGCTGTCTTCAACCATGTCATGAAAAATTGCCATCATACACCGTTGGAATGTTGCGGGTGCGTTGCACAGACCGAATGACATTCTTCTATACGCAAACGTTCCAAATGGACAGGTGACGATGGTCTTACCTTGATCGTTAGCATCGATGGGAATCTAAAAATATCCGGAAAAATCATCTAAAAAGCAGTAATATTCCTTTCCGGCTAGACGTTCGAGCATTTGATCAATGAATGGCAAGGGAAAGTGATCCTTGCGTGTGGCATCATTCAACTTCCTATAATCGATGCAGACTCTCCATCCAGTGACGATTCTCATGGGGATTAACTCATTCTTCTCGTTGGCTACAATTGTCATACTCCTTTTTTCGGTACAACATGAATGGGGCTTACCCATGGACTGTCAGAAATTGGGTATATCAACCCAGCGTCTAATAACTTGATGATTTCTTTTCTCACCACATCCGTTTCCTTAGGGTTTAAACGTCTCAGTGGTTGCACCACTGGCTTGAAGTCGGATTCCATAAGAATCTTGTGAGTGCAGTAAGAAGGACTTATTCCCTTAATATCGTTTATCGTCCATGCTATCGCTTGCTTGTGTTACTTAAGAACCTTCAATAAGCTTTCCTTTTCCTCTGATGAAAGATGAGCTGATATGATTATCGGCAGGTTAGATTTCCCTTGCAGGTATGCATACTCCAAATGAGGGGGAAGCTCTTTCAACTCTAGCTTGGGTGGCTCTTCGAATGAGGATTTAACTGCTGACACCTCCTCTCTTGAACATGGGATTCTATGCTTAGTGATTCGTATCTCCGTTTTAATCGAGATTCCATTTGTCAAGATTGACTCTTCGCTCTCCCTTAGCTTAACGCCTTCATTCTCTAACTTGTCCTCACACTTTGTCTCGACCTCCTCAAGCAACCTATCGAATTCTTCAATCTCACGGAGTGCCTCGAGACTTCCCGTCCATCCTTCGAGAATCACAGGATCTAACTGTTCGTGTTCCTTCAAACTTCTCAAAAACTCATCATCGTCAGACAGCTCCCTTGCACTAGCAAAGTAACAAGTATCATCCACAAAGGCAGGATATTGCATGGATTCATTCACATTAAATACCACTTTCTCATCCCCCACTCTCATGGTGATTTTTCTATCAAAAACATCGATCAACGCTTTGGAAGTGGCTAGGAAGGGTCTACCAAGAATTATTGGTACCTTGGGATCTTCTACCATGTCAAGAATTACAAAGTCACGGGGAAACACAAACTTATCAACCTTAACTAATACATTCTCGACCATCCCTCTTGGGTATTGGATAGAGCGATCATATAACTCGATGCACATTCGGATGGCCTTAGGTTCTCCTAATCCAAGTCTAGCATACATAGTATAAGGCATAATGGAAATACTAGCTCCTAGATCCGCTAGTGCATTTGCGATGTCCAATTTACCAATCAGAAAGGGAATAGTGATACTCCCTGGATCCTTCATTGTTGGTGGTAACTTGTTTTGCATCACAGTTGAGCATCGCTCATTCATCGTTACAGTGGTTGCCTCTGCCAACATGCTTTTATTAGTCAGAAGCTCCTTCAAATATTTCGCATATTTAGGCATTTGGGCAATAGCTTCCACAAATGGGATGTTGATATGAAGTTGCTTCAAATTTTCCAAAAATTGGTGGTAATGAGCTTCATCCTTCCCTCGTCTTAAAGCTGCGGGGTAAGGTGGAGGTGGCACGTGATCCTTCACATATTGTTTATCCCTAGTAATTTGATCAACCTTCGTGTCCACCTTAGGACCTTTGACAACCTCCATTTACTTCTCTTTTTCCAACAAATGCTCAGATTCAGGATTCTTAGCAAAATTGGGATCTTCATGAACCTTCCCACTTCTAGTAGTGACTGCCTTGGCCTGATCACGTGGGTTGGTTTCGGTGAACCCCGGTAAAGTTCCCGTAAACCTCTCTTTGAGAACCTTAGCTATGCTAGAAACAGTCCCCTCAATTTTCTTGAGTATGGCACCTTGATTTCGTACTAGCGCTTCGGTAGTATCCATTTGTTGTCCCGAACTAGCAATAAATTGCTCGTTAGTAGTCAAAAACTTCCCCATCAATTCCTCCAAATTAGACTTCTTCTCGGGGAAAGGTGCCGTGGGTTGTTCCTTCGTGTAGAGTCCCGGCTGAATCTAACGGAACTGGCGACCTCCTTCTTAGTACGGTCTTCGGAAATAGTTCCAACCACCTTGCCGGTAATCTGCCTGAGCTTCTCCAAATTTAACCTCCTCGCTAGTTTCTCTCGAATCCTTTTCGGGGCAATCCTAAGCTAAGTGCATTCCTTCACAAATCTCACAACCTACTTGAATTGCATGGACAGTCTCAGTAACCTTCTTTATGTCTCTCCCCATACTGTCCAGCTTGGTATTTATTGCTGCAAGTCCATCATCTCCGGTGACTGACCTCTTCCTCCTAGAGGTACCATCATCCCATAGCTGAGAATGCTTTGCTTGGTCGCGAATGGCCTCTAAGGCATCTCTTGGAATCTTCTTTGGAATAGATCCCTGAGCGTCCAGTTGCTGTCTTGTAGCACGATCTACTCCCTTGTAGAACACCATCACGATCTGTTGGTCATTTAGGTCATGTTGTGGGCACCTATGCATCAAATCCTTGTACCTTTCCCACGCTTGGTGAAGTGACTCATCGATGTATTGCTTGAAGTTCCTAATCTCGTCGATCATCTTCGACGTTTTGGATGGCGGGCAATACATCTTTAGAAATTTTGTGCGAATATCTTCCTACGTGGTGATGGATCCAGCTGGTTCATTCGCGATCCATCTCTTGGCGGTTCCCTTGAGTGTTATTGGGAATACTCGGAGTATAACTTGATCGCGTGTAACATTGGGTACATTGAATGTTGGGAAATAAGATTTCTACTGTTACTACTGTTGATTACAGAATGCACAAGGCATTAACACTGTTAGTGTTAATGTTACTACTGGTATTAACACTGTTAGTGTTAAGGACTACCACTGTCTTCACAAGTTACAACTGTTAGTTCAAGGCTTCAAAGATTATCACTGTTAGTGATGGTTACCACTGTTATCAGAAGATTACAACTGTTATTGAAGATTGAAGTGAAGACAAGAGTTTCAACTGTTAGTAATTGTTTCAACTGTTAGAGTGTTATTACTGTTAGCTTGTTTACAACAGTTAACACTGTTTAGGCTAGTTACCACTGTTGGTATATTAGTCTAGTAAATTGTACAAGTGTTAACACTGTTATAGTAATTACCACTGTTTGTATAGTTGTGGTAGTTAACACTGTTTATGTATAGAATAGGCGGAAAAGTAAAGTTTGAATAATTATGGAATGTAACTGTTTCCATGATTATAGGAGATTGTTTAGCAGGACTCTATGAGATATAAATAGAGATCCTAAACCTAGTTTAGGTTAAGTAGTTTTTGCGCAGCTTCAAGGTTTTGTAACCCTAATACAATTCTCTGTATTCGTCTTATATTATTAATAAGATTGGAGCTTTCTATTATTCTGTCTTGATATATTGTTATTGATCTTCATTTTATTACTAAGTGTTATTCCGCAAACTTCTTAGTAATCATTCAAAACTGCATTTATCTAATAGTTTATTAGATAGATATTGGTTCAACAAGTGGTATCAGAGCGGGTTTAGTTTTGAATCCAGGAAGATCAATTTTTACTGTTTTATTGATCATTTTTTTATCAACAAATCAAATCAATGGAAGAAGGTAGTGAAGGAATTCAGGTCACTAAGATCCCAATGCTTAGACCAGATGAGTTTGATCTGTGGAAAAACAGAATCAGACAATATATGCTTCTCACAGATTATCAGATGTGGGAAGTAGTGGTTAATGGTCCTCCAGTGACATTTAACAGTGATGGTGTTCCACAGGCAAGATCACCACCAACTTCTGAGGCAGAAAGGAAGATCAGATCAATAGAGTACAAAGCTCTAAGTACTCTATTACTAGCTATACCAAATGAATATCAGAGGCGGTTTGAGGCATGTCAAGATGCTAAAGTGTTAATGGAAGCAATTGAAAAAAGGTTTGGTGGTAATGATAACACCAAAAAGAATAAAAGATCTCTACTTAAGCAACAGTATGAGAATTTTAATTCTACAAGGTCAGAAACGTTGACTCAAACCTTTGATAGGTTTTCTAAACTGGTTGGAGATCTGGAAAATCATCAAGTGAAGATAGATAGAGATGATTTAAACAGGAAGTTTTTGAGGTCCTTGGGTGATGAATGGACCATGTATACTGTTGGGTTAAGACAAAGTGCAGATCTGGAATCAAAAGAGCTAGAAGACAAATATAATGATCTGAGAAACTTTGAAGATGAAGTGGAGAACAAGAAGATTGGATCAGGAAGTAACAACAACAATTCTGCATTTATGTCAATGGCTGGAACAAAAGCAGAATCAAGTCAGAAAGGTTTTTCTTGTGGGTCTGGTGGAGTTGGATCATCATCAAATAATTCTAATGATCAAATCTTAGAATCTTTCTTTGCTAGTAATGTGAACTCCTCACTTACTAATGAAGACTTAGATCAATTTGAGTCAGATGATCTAGAAGAGATGGATATCAAGTTACAAATTGCCCTAATCACACAAAGAGCAAAAAGGTTTATGCAAAGAACTGGTAGAAATAACTTTGCACAGAAGAGGAGTGATGCTAGCTGGTTTGACAAGAGCAAAGTTGAATGTTTCAACTGTCACAAGTTGGGACATTTTGCTAGGGAATGCAGAAGCCCAAAGGTTGATCAGAATGAGAGAGGAAATGGCCAGAGAAGTGGAGGAAATGTGGGTCAAAAGAAGAATGTGCCAATCCAAGATACTTCATCAAATGCACTGGTATCTGTTGATGGATGTGGATGGGATTGGAGTGATCAGGAAGAGCATGCAGTGAAGAATCAATACTTCATGGCAACAGCTGAATCAGATAATCAATCTGAGGTACCTTATGAGGTACAAATAAAATTGTGCTCAACTGTGTGTAAACAAACTGTGAAACATTATAGGGATCATAACCAGAAAGTGTGTGATGAGTTAAAACAATGTGAAATCAAAAGTAGACACACAATCTCTGTAATAGAAAATCTTGAAAAACAGATTCAGGCATTTGAAGAAAATGCAACACAGTTTAAGTATGACATTGAGTATGCTAGGTGGGAGAGAGATACTCTTAAGGATAAGGTAGAAGTATTAACTAAGAAACTTGCTGAGGTCACATGTGAAAGAGATAGCATAAGACTTAATGTAAGTAATTTAGAAAATGCATCTAAGAGTGTCCATAAACTTATCAATTCACAGATTCATGATAAACTTAAGACTGGGTTAGGATACAGTAATGTACCTCCTCCTTATAACAACAACTACTTTCCTTCAAAAACTGAAATTGATTTAAATTTACTTAAAGAAGGATTGAATGACGATGTTAAAAAGATTGACCCAGTTAACAGTTTAAAAGAAGATGTGAACATTGATGGAGTTGAAATTCATGAGTGGAGTGAGGAAGATGATGAAGAGTGTGTTACATCTGAATGTGAGGGTAATGTAATGAATAAATCTGTTACAACACCTAGTAAGTGCAGCAATCAAGTTACTGGTCTAGCTTCAGATCTTAAGGATAAAAAGCTAGAAGAGGGTAAAAGAATGTTCATTGAAAAGGATAAATATAAGATAGAAAATGTAAGAGCCACACCTAATACTCCTAGGAATGTTCAAAGGAAGATTAGAAATGCAGTGAAATCATCTGTTTCTGTGAATCATGTATCTGCATTGAATAAATGTGATCATTGCAAATGTAAGGATAACTCTTCTACTTCACAAAATTTTCAAAAACATATTCCCAGAGGTAATCAAAGAAATTGGAATCAAATGGTAACTCAAAAACTGGGAAACAATGTAACAGTGATAAGAGAAAAGTTATGTCTTATATGTGGCAGAAATAATCATCTTCAACATGACTGTTTTCATAATCCAAAATCTGTTCAACAGAAGGTGATACAACCATGGACAGCAGCTAATATGATTAACAAACAAAATTTTAAATCTGAAGTTAATCATAAAACTGCTGCAAGAAAGATAAACAATAAGGCAAATCAAGCTAAGGTTACTGCAAAGGTTTCCACTGCAGGAACAAAAGTTACAGATTTAGCCAATAATAAAAAGACTAAAACAGTGGAAAAAGAGTATAATGTAAACAGTGGTAAATCTTTTAAAACTGTTAGAACAGTTAATTCAACTGTTACCACTGGTAGAGTAAATAACACTGTGAGGAATACTAACAGTGTTAATTATTGTACCACTGCTAGACATAATAACAGTTATAACAGGTTTAACACTGTTAGGCATTATAACTATGGTTATTCAGTTAACACTGTTAGATCAAAACCCACTAGGTCTAAAATTAGTTGGATTTGGACACCTATTCAGAATAATTTATCCAGAGGTTCAAAATCCAACAATGTATCAAAATCAATGATCTTCAAGAAAGTTGATTACTTTGATACATATGGGAAACCCAAAGCCAAATTGGTTTGGGTTCCCAAGAGAAATTAATTTTTCTCTGTGTTTGTTTGTGTGCAGGGCAAGCCAAGAAGTTTATGGCATATTGATAGTGGCTGCTCAAGGCACATGACTAGAGATAAGGAAAAGCTACTGAATTTCAAGTCTTTTGATGGTGGATATGTAGCATTTGAAAGCAATCCCAAAGGAGGAAAGATCACAGGCAAAGGAACTGTTCAAAGTGCCAAGTTAAGCTTTGAAAATGTTTACTATGTGGAACAGTTGAGGTACAATTTGCTAAGTGTGAGTCAAATCACAGATAAAAAGAATCCTGTTCATTTTACTGACACTGAATGTCTTATTCTGTCAAAGGAATTCAAAATTCCAGAAAGTATGATTTTAATGAGAATTCCTAGGCAGGATAATGTCTATAAGTGTGACTTAGCAAACATGGCACCTCAACCTGATTTAAACTGCCTGATTTCTAAAGCAAATTTAAATGAGTCTAATTTATGGCATAGAAGGATGTGTCACATGAATTACAAAACCATTAATAAACTTGTCAAAAACAAGCTTGTTAGGGTTTACCTGAGAATGTCTATTCATGTGATGATCATTGTGTTTCTTGTCTAAAGGGGAAGCAACACAAAACTTCTTTTAAGTCCAAAGCTGTGAATTCAAACTGTACTCCTTTATACTTATTGCATATGGACTTATTTGGACCAACAAGTATAAGTAGTATGGGAAAAAGATCTTATTGCCTTGTTGTAATTGATGATTATACCAGATTTACATGGGTTTTCTTTCTTAGAACAAAAGATGAGACAGGTGGAATACTTAGATCATTTATAACTAAGATTGAGAACCAATTAGATAAAAAGGTTAAAATCATCAGGAGTGATAATGGAACAGAATTTAAAAATTATGAGATGGATAAATTCTGTGATGAAAAAGGCATTAAGAGAGAGTTTAGTGCTCCTAGAACTCCTCAACAGAATGGAGTTGCTGAAAGAAGGAATAGTACACTAATTGAGGCTGCAAGAACCATGCTAGCTGATGCAAAACTACCTATGTCTTTTTGGGCAGAAGCAGTTAGCACAGCTTGTTATGTTCAGAATAGGGTAACTGTAGTTAAGCCTTATTTCAAAACCCCATATGAGTTGTTATTTAAGAACAAACCACTGGTTAGTTTCTTAAAATCTTTTGGATGTCCTTGTACTATTTTGAATA
Source organism: Pseudognaphalium luteoalbum (assembly GCA_963422505.1). Lineage (NCBI taxonomy): Eukaryota > Viridiplantae > Streptophyta > Magnoliopsida > Asterales > Asteraceae > Pseudognaphalium > Pseudognaphalium luteoalbum. Next base: position 88,009,112 of record OY730197.1, read on the forward strand.
CCAAAGATCACCTAGGAAAGTTTGAAAACAAAGCAGATGAGGGTGTATTTGTAGGATATTCTATTCAGAGTAAAGCATATAGGGTTTTCAATCAAAGGACTAGAGTCATAGAAGAATCAATGAATGTCACTTTTAATGAGAATATCATTAATCCTGATGGAATAGGTCCTAAGTCTTTGTTTGATATTGATGCTCTTAACACTGCTTTTAGATATACAACTGTCAATTCTAGTACAGGTACATGCACAGGTACCACATCAAGTAAAGCAGATAGAATTTGTGAGGATACATCAGAAATGTCCTCAGAAAAGAATAAAGAGTCATTGGAGTACATTATCTTTCCAATCTGGACTCCTGATCCTCCAGAGGTATTTTCTTCTGATCTGCCACAGTCATCACAGCATATGGAGACAGAAGAACCACCAGAAACATCATCTCAGATTATGGAGGATTCAGAACAAATTGAAACACCATCCAATGAAAGTTCTGAGCAGAATGGTAATCTTACCAATTTGGAGGAAATCATTCCAGAGACATCAACATCTAACTTTCATGTGAACAAAGATCATCCTCTGGAACAGGTGATTGGGAATGTTAACAGTGGTGTACAAACAAGACAGCAAACTACTGTCACTGAAGAAGAAATACATACATCTCTATATGTGTGTTTTCTATCTCAAGTAGAACCTAAAAAGGTAGTAGAAGCTCTTAAACACCCTAGTTGGATTGAGGCAATGCAAGAGGAGTTGTTACAGTTCAAGATTCAGAATGTGTGGACACTAGTTGATCTGCCAAAGGGAAAAAGGGCAATAGGCACCAAATGGATCTTCAAGAACAAGAAGGATGAAAGAGGGATTGTAATCAAGAACAAGGCAAGGTTGGTGGCACAAGGTTATACACAGGAAGAAGGGATTGATTATGATGATGTCTTTGCTCCTGTTGCAAGGATAGAAGCCATTAGACTATTCCTAGCCTATGCTACATATAAAGGTTTCACAGTCTATCAAATGAATGTCAAGAGTGCTTTTCTGTATGGCATGATTGATGATGAGGTGTATGTGTGTCAACCACCTGGATTTGAAGATCCTAGCTATCCAGATAGAGTTTGCAGATTGGATAAGGCATTATATGGTCTGCATCAAGCCCCCAGGGCTTGGTATGAGACTTTATCTGTGTATCTATTAGAGAATGGGTTTAAAAGAGGCACTATTGATAAGACTCTGTTCACCAAAAGGGATCAAAGTGATATTTTGCTTGTGCAAGTCTATGTTGATGACATCATTTTTGGTTCTACAAATGATGGTATGTGCAAGGAGTTTGAAAAATTAATGCATCAAAAATTCTAGATGAGTTCAATGGGGGAACTCACTTTCTTTTTGGGACTTCAAGTCAAGCAGAGTTCAGATGGTACTTTCATAAAATCAGAGTAAATATGTAAAAGACATACTTACTAAATTTGGATATTCTGAATCAAAAGTGGCTAGTACACCAATGGAGACACACAAGCCACTATCTGCAGACCCTGAGGGGGAGGAAGTTGATGTACATCTGTACAGATCAATGATTGGATCATTGATGTATTTAACTTCTTCCAGGCCATATATCATGTTTGCTGTTTGTATCTGTGCCAGATTTCAAACCTGTCCAAAACAATCACATCTGTATGCTGTCAAGAGAATCTTTAGATACTTAAAAGGACAATCTGATCTAGGTCTTTGGTATCCAAAAGATTCCCCTTTTGACTTAAAAGCATATTCAGATAGTGATTATGGGGGAGCTAGCATGGACAGAAAGTCAACATCAGGAGGATGTCAATTTCTAGGAGAAAGGTTAATCTCATGGCAATGCAAGAAACAGACAACTGTATCAACATCTACTGCTGAAGCTGAGTATGTAGCTGCTGCAAGTTGCTGTGCTCAGGTCTTATGGATTCAGAATCAGATGCTTGATTATGGTTTAACTTTCTTAAATACTCCTATTTATATTGATAATACTTCTGCTATCAGGATCATCAATAATCCTGTTAAACATTCTAAAACTAAGCATATAGAGATTCGTTATCATTTTATCAGAGATTGTAATGAAAAATGACTTATTCAGATTATAAAAGTCCATACTGACAATCAACTTACAGATCTGTTCACCAAAGCCTTTGATGTGGGCAGATTTACATTTCCGATTACAAGTATTGGTCTAATTAAATCTCTTTAAGTTGTTTTTCCATAACTATTTTATAAAACATCTCTATAATGCTTAAGGATTAGATGCTGGTAGATGTAATTGATACTAACAGTGATAATAGTCTTACAACTGTTTGGCTTTCCTAATTATCACTGTTATTATTCAATTACCACTGTATATCTATTGTTTTATTTTCACTGTTAGTTCTACTGTTATCATTGTTTGTGTTGAACTAACTCTTTGTAGGTTATCACTGTCAGCAGAAGCAATTATAACTGTTTGTGTAAACAGTTTCCATTGTTTTCACTATTTAGTTATAACTGTTAGTGTAAACAGTTTCCACTGTTTTCACTATTCAGTTATAACTGTTAGTGTAAACAGTTTCCACTGTTTCCACTATGTCCACTGTTAGTGTAAATCTTAACACTGTTAGTATAATCAGTTACCACTGTTTATACTATCAAGTTGAAATTTCACTATCAGTGTTTATCTTTCGGTCCTATTATTATAAAAAAAAAAAAATTATTACTAACAGTTAGTAATACTAATGCAGTCACTAGTGTTGAGTTATAATTCCTTTGGTCAGGGGTTATTTCCATCCACTAGGTGTACCACTGTTAGTATTATTATCATCTGTATAATACTGTTCGTTCTTTTTGTTTCCACTGTTTTAAAATGGTTTCCACTGTTTTAAAATGGTTTCCACTGTTAGTGTTCAAATTGGGATTTTTTATTTCAAAATTAGGTCATTGAAACTAACAGTATAAATACTCCCAACACTTGTACATATTCTCCTACGCTCTCATAAACACTGCTTTCATAAACCATATAACCACTGCTATCGCAAATCATACACTAATTCTTCATGGCTTCTTCTTCATCAACCACACCTCAACTTGCACTAGGTAAGGATCATAACATGATCGCTTATCTGGTAAAATCCTCCATTGCCAATGATTACGTGGAAATCATTGATTTTCTGCGTAACTCTTCCATACATCATGCTCTTACAGTAGCACCCAGAATTTCCCATGATCATATCAATGAATTCTGGGTTAATGCTCAAATTGAGGAAGAAGCAGGTGTTCCAAAGATTACTTCCACAGTGGCAGGACACCAAGTTATGATTTCTGAGGCAACCATTCGTTCTTCTCTTCATCTTCAGGATGAAGAAGGTATAACTTCAATTTCTGATGAAGATTTATACTTTAATTTATAACGAATGGGATATGAAGGGAACTTGGGTGGGTATGTTTTTCAGAAAACTATGTTTTCATACCAATGGCGATTTCTAATCCATACATTACTGCACTGTTTATCATCAAAACATTCATCCTTTGAACAATTTAGCAGTAATGTAGCATATGCATTGGTATGTTTAGCAACTGGCCAAAACTTTAATTTTTCAAAATTTATTTTTGCTGGTATGCTAAGAAATATAAACCAACCTAAAATTAAATTTTTAATGTATCCAAGGTTTGTGCAGTGCTTTTTAAATGAATAAATATCTGATTTGCCAGCCATGGATAAGATAATAGGTATCTCCTCTTTTAAACCAAAAGTATTTTCAAATATGAAGAGAGATACCTCTATTAAAGGCATTGTGTTTTCTGGGAGGGTAACAACATTGTTTCCAACAATGCTTCCTGCACCCTCCACCACAGCATCTGTACCACCAACAGAAGCTGAACCAGTTGCTGAAAGAATGGAACAACCCATTCCTTCTTATCCCACAACATCTGGGGGTAATAATGAACAACAAGGGAACAGATTCACTACAACCTACACCAGAAAAGCCAAAAGGGCTACACACCAGGTGACTGAGGATCATGCTGCTCAGTTATCTCAGTCCAATGACAGGGGTCATGAACAGCATGTGGTCCATAAGGAGAGGGGTGACCATTCTGTAAGGGCTACTTCTACTGCTTCTAGCCCACTGGCAGAGCAGGACAAAAGTAACATCAATAAGACCCAAGCAGAGGCAACACCAAAACATGATTCTATTCCTGTAGATGATTTTGGTGGTCCCAGTACCAATAACCAAGGGGAATCTGTTGATCACACTAGGTATGATGCAGGTTTTGATACACATGTCAATGATTCACCTAGGAAGTCACATTCTGATGGTGATGAGGCTAGAACTAACCTGGAATTGACAAGAATGATAGACTATGTGTGGGAGAAATTTAGGTTGGAAAGGAGAAACAACAAAAAGAAGGATGAACAGATTGCAAATCTACAACAGAGGGTTGCTCAACTTGAGTACATTGTTGTTAAGGTTTTGAAAGAAGGGAAGCAATATGTTATAGCTGAAGGCGAGTCTGCAGAGACTGCTTTCAAAAAGGGGGAGAAGTTTTGGACCAATAAAGGAGATGATTGTCATGATGATAAGAATGGTGTTGATGGATCAAGTCCTGAAAAAGTTGAGCAGGAAATAGAGATGGAACCACCAACTACTAATGAAAAAGTTGAGCAGGAAATAGAGATGGAACCACCAACTACTAATGATCCTGAGATTGTCAAAGAAAAGGCTGATGATAAAGAGCAAGAGAAAGAGACAATTCCAAAAGCTAAAAGGCAGAAATCCATTCCAGTGGTGTCTCTTAAAGCAAAGAAACTCAAATCAACAACCTTACCACCTGTTCAGATTAGAGAACCAACTGCACCTGCTACTGCACAGAATGTGCCCAAGATTGATCCTAAGGATAAGGGTAAGGGTGTCTTGGAGGAAGAGCCCAAAGTGAAAAAGCAGAAAACCATGCCTCCAGAAGCTACAATGAATGATGATGAACATGCACAGAGGTTATTTGCTGAGATTAATGCAGATGTGCTAGCAGATGAATTGATTGATGTTGAGGTGGAACCTGGTAAATATGTGAAAATGACTAAGGCTCAGGTTGAGGAGTGGGATGAAGCACAGTTGAGAGAGCAAAAACATGATGATATTGAATATCTGGTTGAACAGATTAAGAAAAAGAAGGCAACAGAAATGAAAAAGACTAGAGCTGCTAAAGCTGCTGCTAAAAGGAATAAACCATTGACAAAGGCTCAACAGAAAAGAAATCTGATTTTGAAGTTAAGAGGTGGCAACATTTCAACTGCAAGACTAAATGCCATGTCTCTTGAGAGTCTACAAAGAATCTGGGATAGGGATACATTTCTAAATCCTGAGGCTGCTAAGAGAGCAGAAGAAGCTAAGAAAGCTAAGGATAAAGCAGAAAGGGAAAAGAAAAAGAAAGAAAAATTTGATAAACAGATTGAAGATGAAAAGGAATGGGAAAGGATGAGTACTGAGCTTAAACAGAAGAGGAGACAAGAACTTGCATCAATTCCAGATTTGCCTAAGAATAAGTTGAATTTGGATGATTTGATTGTGGTGCAACCTCTACAGGTACATCTTCCACCTGATAACTCTCCTGGAATCATAGATTGGTCTGTTGAAAAATTTTCATTTCCAATTAAGTGTGAGAAAATTAGACTTGAAAGAGCAGGTTCTTCTGTTTCATTTTGGAGATCATTTAAAGAGTTGATCTGGGTGCTTGTTAGAGAAGATTTGAACAGAATGTATGAGATTGGATCTGAGAAAGGACTGAGCACTAAGAAGTTTGATAGTGTTTATGAATTGGGTGTTTGGTCTGGGATTTCAATGACGTATGAACCAGAAAGATTTCGATTTGAGTTCAATACTTTCAAAAATGTAAAGCAGTGGATCTATCTCAGCAATCCTAGTGTTCATCAGGTTATTTTTGATGATGCTACTATTATTTGGATGCTAACTGACAGAGAATATGATATGAGTTTGAGTTTGTTAAGAAGCTTAAGGCATGCTAAATTATCTGTCTCATTCAACAATGATTTGGCAGAGGATTTGGTATATATGATCTTGAATCAGATTCATAAGAAAGAAGAGTATGAGAGAAGACACAGAGATCAAAGATAGTTATTCTGAAAGAGTATTGGAAAGAGGTCAACTTGAAAAATCAAGAGAAACTTAATTCTGTTGGGGACAGATTAAGTTTAGGGGAAGATTGTTGGGAAATAAGATTTCTACTGTTACTACTGTTGATTACAGAATGCACAAGGCATTAACACTGTTAGTGTTAATGTTACTACTGGTATTAATACTGTTAGTGTTAAGGACTACCACTGTCTTCACAAGTTACAACTATTAGTTCAAGGCTTCAAAGATTATCACTGTTAGTGATGGTTACCACTGTTATCAGAAGATTACAACTGTTATTGAAGATTGAAGTGAAGACAAGAGTTTCAACTGTTAGTAATTGTTTCAACTGTTAGAGTGTTATTAATGTTAGCTTGTTTACAACAGTTAACACTGTTTAGGCTAGTTACCACTGTTGGTATATTAGTCTAGTAAATTGTACAAGTGTTAACACTGTTATAGTAATTACCAGTGTTTGTATAGTTGTGGTAGTTAACACTGTTTATGTATAGAATAGGCGGAAAAGTAAAGTTTGAATAATTATGGAATGTAACTGTTTCCATGATTATAGGAGATTGTTTAGCAGGACTCTATGAGATATAAATAGAGATCCTAAACCTAGTTTAGGTTAAGTAGTTTTTGCGCAGCTTCAAGGTTTTGTAACCCTAATACAATTCTCTGTATTCGTCTTATATTATTAATAAGATTGGAGCTTTCTATTATTCTGTCTTGATATATTGTTATTGATCTTCATTTTATTACTAAGTGTTATTCCGCAAACTTCTTAGTAATCATTCAAAACTGCATTTATCTAATAGTTTATTAGATAGATCTTGGTTCAACATTGAACATGTCGGCGATCTCAAGGATTTTCTTGACGTACTCGTTAGCATCGTCTTCGTCCTCTCCTTGAAAAGGGTTCTCTCTAAGTTCCTTGAGGAACTGTCCCTTGATTTCGAACTCCATTTCACGCGCAATTGCGGGTCTCGATACTCCTGGACCGAGGTCGGTGCGTGTTCTGCTCGAATATTCCTCGATGGTCATATTGGCGATATCGTCTGCCATTTCGAGATCTAGTTCCGATTGATCGTTGGGGTATTCGGTTGGTGGTCTAGCACGATACTCTCCGTATTCGCCCTCGAAATCTGATACGTAAATAAAAGCTAACGGGGTGTAAGGGGTCCGGTCAAATTTGTCATATTCTTCGTTGAGATCAGGTTCGCGATTCGGTGAATTGGGTGGTGCAGAAAAAGTGTGTCTCCTTTGATGAAATGTACGCTCGGGTTCTGCGAATGGAACAGTCGGAATGGTTTCCGAAGTTCGGGTCATATACTTCCAACAATAAATTTATTTAGTAAGTAGAACAGGCTACTAAGGTATCTCAAACAGAGCAAATTAATCTAAAATCAAACTCCTACCCTCTAGACAAAAGCAAAGAAACAAACGATCAACCAGTAAATTAGCAAAACAACTATACAACTTAAACAAGTTTCAAATTATTTAATTGAATAAAACCGCTCCCCGGCAGCGGCGTCAAAAACTTGATGTCGTGTAAACTGGTTTGTTTAAAATAGAAATTACCTTACTTGCTAATACACAACTCAGGCAAGAATACCTGATCGCATAATAGTATAGTACGATAAGTCCGGATCGAACACAAGGAACGGATGTCAATTCTAATAAAATGAAAATTGTTTAAAATAATTAAAATAGAACAAAAGGGGCGTTTTAGTTCCGAACGAACAATTGACTAACCATTATGAAATATGAATAAAACTTGAAATTAAATAAATTAAATTATAAAGACAATTAATCAAATAATAATACTTGATTCAAATGATGGAAGAAATGTGTTCACTTAGACTACTTTCCTTAGATTCCAATTATCACTTTATCGATTTGCTCAAACATTGGATTTTATTGCGACATAACTAATGAGATAACCCCTTTTCCAAAGTAAGTTAATCTAACACAATTAAGAAAGACACAAGGTTGTTTTCAAAACGCTAATTGTTCAACTAACATTGCCCACCGAATTGTGTTCTAAGTTAAACCTACGCCGTTTATGTGATTTATCCTTATAACTTGAATCAACAAAGTCTATAGTTAATTAAAACTATCTTGTTCATTAAAGTTTATTACCAATTATTCATCCTAGCCTATCAAACTCAATATATCTAGCAATAATCATCAACCGCAACCAATAATTACCAATAACTTACTACTCAAAAGGAAATCAATCTCAATTAAATAATAAACCACGCTAGGTAATCACAAATAACCAACTAATAATCAAGGATCATCGAATAAACACGTAAACATCCATAAAATCCAAAATCTTTCGTAAATCAATAATCAAACCATCATCTAAGTATCATCATCTAAGCAAATACATAAATAGTTTAGCCACTCAAAAGTTTACAGAAACTCAGAATTGAAAATGAAATCGAAATCATAATCGAATGAAAAGGAAAAGTGTTTTCAAACCGAGAAACTGAAAGAATGAATGAACAAACGAAAACCTTCGATTCTCCAAGCTTTTAATCCATCAAAATGCTCCTGGAATGAGGTTGAAATGATTGAAATTCGGATAGAGAGAAAACTAGGGTGATAACCCTAAAAATTGAAGTGAAAATAGGGTTTTATTGTATCCTGTCGAACTAATCTATACGTCGTATGGAATTTCCATACGCCGTATGGATGAAAAAAGCCCACGGTCCAAGCCCGCGTATCTGGCAGCCCAGATCACTCAATCCATACGCTGTATGGATTTTCCATACGCCGTATGGATGTCAAATTCTAACTTTTTATCACTTCGACTTCTCTTCTTCAAGCTTCAACTTTTTAACTCTTTTATTCAACATTAGCTTGTTTCCTACTTCATTTCCAATTCAAGCTCCAATAAACTCCTATATGCAAATATGAACAAAATAAGTATCGTATTTAGATAAAATGCACATGAATTATATTGAACAAAGAGGTAATTAGTACTATAATCTAGTACATTTTGGCGTTCATCATTAACTTCACAAACTAGTGCCACGTAAGATATTTTTGGCCGGTAACTAGTTTAACAAGTTAATAACTACATACAACATGAGTGATTAGTAAGTTCATCACATACAATAGGATTTTTAAAAGTTAAATACATATAATTGGATTTTATAACAAGTTGGTACATTGTTAGACCAATACCCCTAAATAATATCACTACAATAAGCATTTGATACATGGAACAGTGAGGTTGAAGGAATCTTTGGCAGACTTGACAAAAAACTTAACTTAAAATTACCCAATACCATCTTTCACGGTGTATGGGGAGGTGAGATGTAGACAACCTTATCTCTACCATAGGTAGAGAGGCTGCTTCCAGAAATGAACCTCCGGCCTGCTGAAGGTGAGAATCAAACCCTTGAACTTTGTCTCCAAAGGTAAGGGGCTTAACCACTTGATCCAACCCAATTTTTTTTTCTTTTTTTCTGTGGCTGATTTGATAATGATGTGTTGATGAACTCAGCGGGTTTGGTATTTAAATTAGTCAAGTAATGGTTGTTAAGATCCCGATCTTGATTTTAAGATCTTACGATTACGATCCTTATAAACTGAAACGATCCCGATCTTACAAAGGATCTTAAAATCATATGATCTGCCTAGGATCCAGATCTTATGTCAACTTTGAACATAAGATCTTACGATCTCAATCCGATCCGATCTTACTTAACATGATTTAGGAGTTACAAAATATAAATTAGCTAATTCTGTCTAATAAAAGGTTAATATGTATATTATTTAATCAATTACTACACATAAAACTAATCAATTCTTTAGCTAATATAGTTTAACAGGTGAAAATCTATATCTGTAATAGCAACTATAGTAATCTAAGTCCCTATGATAACTATGAATTAATATTATGGTGTTTAAACTATAAAATTTTAATTAGTTTGTCATGCATTCGATCTTTTAGATATACTATAATATACATTTATGAGAGCATAGTATATGAGTAGGATCTTACGACCTCGATTCGATCTTGATATTGTAAAGATAAAAACCACTACAACAAATTGATCAATTGCTCACACTTTTTTCTTCACGGTTGGTGAAGGTGTGAAAATAAAATTGAGGATGTTCACACTTATATGTGTGTATTTTGTTTATAACATTTATTGGTGTGAAGAATACATTATCCATAAAAAAAAGTTCACTTGTATGATTGTGAATAAAAGTGATCACTCATATGAGTGTGAACTATAAATACTCACATCTTTAAACATGAAGATACTTATATAACTTTTCACGCTTTCAAGTGTGCTTTTCACATGAATATTATTCACACTTTTATGAGTGAAGAATTATATAATTAAATAAGCAACAAAACTTCACGTTTATAAGAAAGAGTGAATAAAATATGGAGTTATTACCAACGGGCTAAGTAAATACATTATGGCATCAGACTAAAAAAACTCCATTCGGTAAATTTATGTTTTGTAGAAATCAAATCATTGTAATTGTAAATTCGGTAAATTTTAAGTCATTATTCATTAACAAGTATGTTAATAGATAATATGAAATCAAAAGAGCTCATTCTCTTTATTATCAAAAGAGCCCATTATAAGATCAAAAAGCCCATTCTCTTATTTTCCTCTAAATAATACTCCGTAGGTTATATTCAATTGTAAAGACTAACTGCGAGCTCCAAATTGAACGAACTTTATTTTCCCCCAAATTGAATATTTGCAATTGTAAGGAGCGGAATTTGAGGTTTGAAAGCAACGGATTAACTATGAGCTCCGGCGAATCAGCGGCGATTATACACCGGTTAGGTTTTATCTTATTGTAATAGTGATTGTGTTTATCAACATCTTAATACTAGTTATATTTATCATCTGTATCAACGCGATTAGGTTTTATGTGATTGAAATAGTTAATTTACTAATTTACTTCGTTTGATTAGGTTTCATGATATTGAAATGTAATTTTTTGTAGCTACATGGTTCATAATTTAACCTCCTCCGTTTTTGTGTAATTTCTATTAGTTGGATTCCATGAATTTAGCCTCCTCTTTCACCAAGTTCATGAATATCTTAATTAGGAAAACATTTGAGCAACATTGTTCATTATAAGCTTTCAATTCATAAGCTTAAAACCATTACTAATTAATAATTAAAGTATGATGTCAACTGTCACACCCCCAAATTCGTTGATTTTGATTAGCGGAAGCATTTAGTTAAGTATGGGAGTAATGACACCAACATTGTACATGCATACTGTTGGTGCATTTCTGTGTGTCAGTCAGTTGGTCAACGTTTGTACTCGTCAATGTTAATTAGTCTTAGTTTGTGAGGTGTTAAAGTTTGTATAATCGAGTTGTAAACGAGAAGTGCAATTAGTGAATACGATTTTTTCCAAGTATAGTTTAGCGACACTTGTTCAGTGTCGCTGAATGCGACACTTGGCTAGTGTCTCATTAGGGGTTGGACAGCCTATAAATAGGCGTGTTAGGGTTCATTTGTTTTTTGGACGTTTTAGAGAGTGAGACGTGGAGAGAGGCAGAGAGAAGAGTTTGTATCTTGTAATCTTTATTATTCACGCGTGAATATATACAAAGGTTATATAGAAATTGTGTGTTCGTGATTTGATTATCAATTGTTTGGTTTCCGCACTTGCAATTGATTTAACGATCAAAGCTACAATCTTTGGATTACGTGGTATCGGATCGTAATTTGTTTGTTTTTCGATCGATTCGTGAAGTTTTTGGAGTTTGATCTTGTTGTTCAGGTATAATTGGTTGAAGATTTGTGTTTTTGGATGAGTTTTGGTGCTGGTTCGTCGTTTGTTCTTCAAAATTCGTTAGGGTTTCAAAAAAATTCGATTTTAGGGTTTTTTGGGTGCTGCTGCGCGTTTTTGCGTCACTTCCGGACTTCCTGCGTCACTTAGTGCGTCACTTACCAAGTGTCTCAGCAAGTGTCCCATACCGTCACTTCATACCGTCACTTCATATCGTCACTTCCATGCGTCACTTAGCAAGTGTCTCATAAAAAAAATGTTTAATTTATATGTTTATATTAAAAAAAAATTTATTTCGTGGGAAAATTTTCGCCTCTCTAAATTTTTTTTTGAGCTTAAAATAACTTAATTTTACTATCAGAAAAGTTTTGATATACTCGAATATTTTCCGAAATTGTCGAATTCATTTTTGGAGGGAAAATTCGAAAATGACTTTTGGTAACAAAATGCCTCCTTCTACATCTTTGTTCTATAGTGATTTTGCTAATTGGAAGATTAAGTTATGCAATTTCATTGAACACAAAGATCCAAAGTTGTGGAACTAGTTTAATACTAATGATCGATATGAGCAACCAAGACTCAATTGGGTGTTTAAGTCAAGAGCACAAATGTCAGTCAAGGAACGAGAAGAGTTTGATAAAGACAATAGAGCGTATGAGATGATTACCAAGTGCTTGCCAGAAGTTGTGATTAATAAATTTAAAAATCAAGCAACTTCTACAGGTTTATGGGATGCTCTTATAGAGGCTTACGATCAAAAGGAAATATTGGTAAATGAAGAAGAGGTTCAACACATTGCACTGGTGGCTCAAATAAAAGATGTTGATTCTAATAAACATGAGGTACATGATGAACCCGAGGAACCTTTAAATTGTGTATCGTGTATTAAGTTAAATGCTTCTTTAAAATGCTTTCAAATAGATAATGAAAACTTGAGAGAAATGGTTGTTAAACTTACTGAGTCAAATAATTTTCTAAAAGCTAATGAAAAACTTTATGATAAGAAAATTGAGGCTTATAAGTTAGACACTCAGACTTATAAATCTAAAGTTTTTAGTCAACAAGATGCTATTAATAGCTATCTTGCTGAAATTGAATTGCTAAATAAAGAACTTAATGATTTAAAGAATAAGTCTATAAATTTTAATCGAAAAATCTCAAGTTATTCAACATCTCTTGAAATCTTCGATGAAATCATTAGCAAGCAAAGGACAGAGAAAAATAGTAAGGCGGGAGTGGGGTATGAAGTAGTCCCACCTCCTACTAACAACTATCCTACGTCTGTTAAAGAGGGCACAGAAGATGTTGTAGCTGACTACTCTTCTTGGTCAGCTACAAAGACGAAAGAAGCTAAATATAATCCCAAAAGGCAGGCAAAGGAGAAACTAAATAACCAGAGTATCCCTTGCCTACTTTTGTTAAGTCTGAGAGTACACCTCCAGTTAGTGTAGAGAAGGTTGTTGAGATAGAGGATCTACTTGAAGAGGCTGAAATTAAAGTTGAAAAAGTTAATGTAAAGCCTGAAAATCATATACTTACCAATGAAACTGTAAAGATTTCAAATACAAAGGGTAAAAACAAGGTTGAAAATGAATCCAAAAAGGTTCAAAATCAAATGAAGGATTCAAATGTAAAATCTAAAAGTGCACAACCTTCAACATCAACTTGTTTAACTTCTGAGGCTTCTACATCAACGTGTACACACAAGTATGCATGTTTTGTAAATGCCTTCTTTTCTAAGCCTCCTATAATTCATTCTCCACTGTCACACCCCGTCTAAACCGGAAACAACGGAATGCAACCATGATAGGATCACAACACATAAATATATATAAAACTCTAAATGCAATTAAAGATCAATGTGTTGTAATGTCATTAACACGAATAGCGGTTCGTGCCAAGCATACATTCCAACAATGAATCGAAGATTTACAAATAATCAATAAAGGTGTTCAACATAGTTAAGGAAAAACACGCCTTCCATGAATAGCACCTCAAATATATCACTCAATGCAACTTAGCAGTCCACTAAGTTCTCTAGCCCTGTCTCTTTGTGCTAAGGTAACCTGAAAAGAAATGCTCGAAAACGTCAACACAATGGTTAGTGAGTTCGTAGGTTTAATAGGACACATATAAAAATCAGTTTGCTGTGTAAATAGATAAGTAAGTAGGACATATGATATGAAATATGCACATAAGACAATCCGTTTCGTCCAAAATAAGCAATTCGTTCAGTTTATGCTATTCACTCAAGGATAACGCATCTATCTCAAGAGCGGGATCGTCATCCGATAGTACTATCAATAATCGCATGTATAAGTAAGCAATATGGAGTTTTGTCATGGTCCCAAAGACACAAGACTCATCTGACCATTAAGTAATATGGAGTTTTGTCATGGTCCCAAAGACACAAGACTCATCCGACCAATCCATCCAATAAGCATTCAGTCCACAACAATCATAAAGTCACATAGTTCAATCATAATGTCCAATAGAAATCAGATAGGTTTCACAGCATAAGAAAACAGTTCAAAATCAGTTTGAGCATTCTTTTCCCCCAACGGAAAATAAGTAACGAAAATGGGGCCACGAAAACTCACCTTAAATATTAAAGTAAGTGTCGCCCTTAAGTGAATCCACAAAACAACTCGCAATCTACAATGATCATATATGCATATAGGTTACAATCTAGACATACTTATGTCCTTCCATTGTATCCCAAGTCCAAATCACCACTACTAAGTTTCCTCATAACTAAACCTCACATATCTTTACAAAATCAACTCTTTTGTATATTTCATATTCTGTCCAGAATTTTGTACCATTTCACTAATTTTTAAACATGCCTTAATTAAATAATTTGACTCTACAAACTTTTTCAGTGACACTTCCATGTGTTAAGAACACCCTGTAATTTTTCCAGAACTTATTTTAATAGTTAACTATTTTTAAAAATTTACCAAAGTAATCTGCTCAGAAACAGCAACGATTTCTGATTACACAAAAGTTACAATTTACTTAAAATACTTTAAGACTTACAAAAGTTATAATATATTTAAAGAAAGTTTTTAACACTTTGAAATTATCCCAGTAAAAATTTTAAGACCAAAATCGTAGTTTAAGATATGTTTCAAAAATGGACAAGTTAACCGAAATCACGAACCGAAAAACTCAAAAATGACATTCAAATTTATAAAATCATTTTGACTAACTTATACTCAACATTTGGATATGAAACCAACAACATTTGAAATTAGACTCTTAATACTTATGTTTAGACTCAAGATTCCTCAAAAATCATCGTAAAATGACCTAGTTACATGCTTTTCAATCCGAGAATCAAATCTGATCAGATTAGGGTTTATGAGTTTAAACCTAAATCTCTATACTAATCAATCCAAACGCTTAATCAATCGAATATTTCGCTCTCAACAAACTTATATACTGATTTAACATATTTACTAATGATTTCATTCACTAGGAATACAATGGATGAACCGAAAGAAAACCGACAATAACGAAATAATCGAAATACGTTTAAACGAATGATTCGGATAGAGATTATACCAACTAATGATCGAATACGTGAGAATCCTTCTTAGAATCTGTGAATAATGAGGATATACACTTTTAGAATTCATTTTTTGTAGATTGATCAAACGTATACAAGAGTTATAGGATCGAAAACTTACCAAAGTTTCTGAAAATTCATCACCCACAGCAGCAGTTTACGAAATAATTTATATAAAATAATCTATTGCGTTTCAGAGGACGAAACCATATAGGAGATGTAAAACATAGAGATCTACAACTTTCTAGTTTTGACCGAAGCCTGAAAACGAACGTAAATGGGTCAAATCGGCCTATGTTCGTGTCTGAAATTTTGGGACAGCAGCATGGACGATTTTTGTGATCAAAAAATGTTAGGGTTGTATTTTAGGATGCCTTTTTGATAGGCAGAACCCCCTAACGACCCAATTGAGGTACCAAATCCATACCGGCACCAATATCCGAGTCAAGTGGGACATGGATGGGTCAGCTTGGTTCACTCAGACCCCGTTACTTGATCGCAGACTTTCACCTCCATGTGTGCTACATACCAGTCAATTTTAATTTCATGCTATTTTATTTTCTTTATTATTTTTTGTTTATTTGACTTTTCAAGGCAGTTATTTATTTTCCCTAAATGTATCCACGTGGGTAGTTTTTTTTTCTCTGGTATGTAATGCCAAACTGGTCAATGAGAAAGCAGTTCTTGATTTTCCTAAACTTCTATCTCCCTAGTTAGACATTATTTTCCACTGCTATCCTAGTTATTGGCAGAATTAGGAGGTGATCTTGGAAGCTGATTTGGAATCTCGTGGTGTATCTGTATCAAAAATTCCAAGTTGGTTTTGCCCAGCGGGGATCTTCGGGGTGGTGAATTCTGTATCTCAGAAGGAACGCTGCTGTTATTTTTTTCTTTGTTAGGGTTGTTCTCGGATCCCATCAATAAGTTGTTGGCCATCATTTGGTATCAGAGCTATGGATACCCGAAGCTCTAATGATCTGAAGAAAGCTATCAAGAACCTTGAGGCTGAGAAGAAGATGATGGCTGAACAGTTAAAGAATTTGCAAGAACAGATCATCAACCTCTCTGTTAACCGCCGAGATGAAGATGATAATGGAACCAGTGGATCGGGAGTCCATCAAAAAGGATCTGGAACATGGCACTCCAATGACATTAAGGTTGAAATTCCTGAGTATGATGGAAGGCTTGATCCAGATGTGTTTGTAGAATGGTTGAGAACGGTGGAGTGTGCCTTTGATTACAAAGAAACAACTGAGGAGAACAAAGTAAAAATAGTGGCCTTGAAATTAAGGAAGTATGCGTCAACTTTGTGGGCCAACACGTGTACTAAACGTGAGCGTTTGGGTAAGACGAAGGTGAAGGATTGGCCAAAGATGAAACGTTTAATGAAGCAAAAGTTCATGCCCTCGTATTACATCCATGCAAGTTTTTCTCAATTACATCATCTCAAACAGAATCAACGACCCGCGGAAGAATATTCTCGGGATTTCGAGTATTTACTTATGAAGTGTGATCTACCCGAGGATGATCCACAGACTTTGGTTCGGTATTTGGGTGGGCTAGAACCTCGTGTTGCTAATGTTGTGGAGTTATATCCGTACTCGACCCTAGATGAATTAACCTTGCTGGCTCACAAGGTAGATAATCAGCAAAAAAACAAGGGCAAATTTGAAACTGGTCGAACACTTACAAAAAACCCATTCCAGTCAAAAACAACCCCAGCCAACAAAACTCCCAATGTATCTGAAAATTCAATGATCCCTACCAGAGCCCCAAGAAGATATTTTCGGTGTCATGGACTGGGGCACATCGCTTCTGAGTGTCCAAACAAGAAGATGGTAACTCTAGCCGAGTATGAGGAGGAAGAAAATTCTTATGCGATTGACCCATCATTGGGGTCGGTTGTAATTGGCGACTTTGTTGTAGAAGAAGCTGTGGAACCTGATGAAGGGGCTTGTCTTGTTGTTCGGCGAACACTCAGCAACACTTCTGACCGGGCAGAAAACCTCCAACGAGAAGCTATTTTTCATACCCGATGTACCATTGCCCAAAAGGTCTGCACGGTGATCATTGATGGTGGCAGTTGTACCAACGTGGCTTCATAAACTTTGGTCTCCAAACTAAACCTGATCACCAAACCCCATCCTTCTCCTTATGTGATCCAATGGCTAACCAAAGGTAAGGGAATACACGTATCTCATCGAATTCTTTTGTCTCTTAGTATTGGCAAATCGTATGATGACAAGATATGGTGTGATGTCATTCCTATGGATGCTTGCCATGTACTCTTGGGTCGTCCATGGTTGTTTGATCGTCGGGTGATGCATGACGGTTATCAAAACACCTACACTTTCAACTACAACGATCGAAGAATTGTACTCACCCCAATGTCTCCAGTCACCACTTCCACTAAACACCCCCAACCTTTGAGTACTCTGTTGAAAGCTGAACAACAAGAATATTATTCTGTCAAAGATTTTATTCTTGTGGGTCTTGATGAAACTGAACCTAACCCACCAACCACCCCTCACCCTCGTATCCAGCCTCTACTACAATACTATAATCATGTATTCCCTGCTCAGATTCCTTTCGGGTTGCCACCCCTACGTACCATTCAACACAAGATTGATTTTAGTCCTGGGTCGGTACTACCTAACAAACCCGCTTATCGCTCTAACCCCCAAGAAACAGATGAGATGAGGAAACAAGTTGATGGGCTGTTGCAAAAGGGGCTCATACGCGAATCACTTATTCAGTGTGCAGTTCCCAGTATACTTGTGCCCAAAAAGAATGGAGAATGGCGAATGTGTATGGATAGTAGGTCAATTAATAAGATAACTATTAAGTACCGTTTTCCAATTCCCCGACTGAATGACCTGTTGGATGAGCTGTATGGTGCTACCGTGTTTTCTAAGGTCGATCTAAGGAGTGGTTATCATCATATTAGATTATGTGAAGGAGATGAGTGGAAGACAGCTTTCAAAACAAAAGAGGGCTTATATGAATGGCTCGTCTTGCCTTTCGGGTTATCAAATGCACCGAGTACTTTCATGCGTTTGATGAACCAAGTATTAAAACCTTTTTTGGGCAGGTTTATAGTTGTGTATTTCGATGACATCCTTGTGTTCAGTAAAACCAAAAATGATCACCAATTCCACCTTCAACAACTGTTCGAGGTGTTAGATAAGGGGAAGCTCTATGGGAATTTAGACAAATGTGAGTTTTTCACTAATCAAGTATCCTTTCTTGGTTATTTAGTTTCTGCACAAGGTATTCAAGTTGATGAAATAAAGGTTGAAGCTATTCGGGATTGGCCAGTTCCCCAATCTATTCAGCAAGTTCGAAGCTTTCATGGTCTAGCTTCCTTTTATCGGCGTTTTGTGAAGAATTTCAGCACCCTTGTAGCCCCATGACTGAAATTACTAAGATAAAGCAGTTCGCTTGGAACCCACAAGCACAGACTGCCTTTGAAGAGCTCAAGAAACATCTATCTTCGACCCCGGTCTTGGCCCTTCCGTGTTTTGATGAAGTCTTCGAGGTTGAATGTGATGCTTCAGGAGTGGGAATTGGGGCTGTTCTGTCACAATTGGGCCGACCGATTGCCTATTTCAGCGAGAAACTAAATGAGGCAAAGCGTCGTTACTCAACGTATGACAAAGAATTTTACGCTATAGTCAGGGCTTTGGATCATTGGCAACACTATTTGATCTCCAAGGAGTTCATATTGCATTCTGATCATGAGGCTCTCAAGTATATTCAAGGGCAACACAAGTTACACCACGACATGCTAAGTGGGAGGAGTACTTACAAGCATTTACTTTCACCATTAAGCACAAATCAGGAAAACTAAACAAGGGGGCTGATGCTTTATCTCGCAAATATGCTTTGGTTAATTCACTACAGCCAAGAGTTGTTGGGCTCGAACTACTCCCACATAACTACCCCTTTGATCCTGATTTTGGAGAACTATTTTTTACCTGCCAAGCTCACGCTACTGGTGAATAACATCTCTATAATGGCTACCTTTTCAGGAAAAGCCGCTTATGTATTCCCAGGCATAGCATTCGGTTGCTGTTGATCAAAGAGACTCACGAGGGTGGATTAGCAGGGCATTTGGGCATTGATAAAACTCTTACAATGTTACAGAATCATTTTTTTGGCCCAAGATGGTGCGTGATGTGGAGCATTATGTTCGGCGCTGTTTACCTTGTCACCGAGCCAAAAGTCACTCGTCTCCCCATGGCTTGTACATGCCATTACCAGTACCTATTGCCCCATGGGAAGGCATTAGCCTTGATTTCATCATTGGTTTAACCAGAACACAGCGCCAGAAAGATTCTATTATGGTAGTGGTCGACCGTTTCTCTAAAATGGCTCATTTCATTGCTTGTCATACCACCTATGATGCTGTTTAGGTAGCTAATCTCTACTTCAAAGAAATAGTTCGACTCCATGGAATTCCACGTTCAATGGTTAGTGACAGGGACGTCAAGTTTCTTAGTCATTTTTGGGTAACTTTATGGAGGAAAATGGGTACTAAGCTCAAATTTAGTACTTCCAGTCACCCCCAAACTGATGGGCAGACGGAGGTAAGTAACCGCATTCTTGGGTCCCTACTTAGATCGCTTCTCAATACTAATTTGAAACAGTGGGAGGACTTGCTGCCTCAGGCTGAATTTGCTTATAATAGAGCTCCAAACAAGACCACCAGTCGTAACCCTTTCATGGTTGTTTATGGTTTGAATCCGAAGATACCGTTAGACCTTTCCGTTCTGGATACATCATCAAAACTCAATCAAGAAGCCAGTGACCGAGCTGCTGATATTAAGGCTTTGCAACAGCTCGTACATGACAAGATCACCAAATCTAATGAACTCATTAAGTACCGCCGCGATAAGGGACGCAAGCACATTCTGTTTCAACCGGGTGATCTGGTTTGGGTTCACTTTCGAAAGGATCATTTTCCAGCCAAGCGTCGTTCCAAGCTTAGTCCCAGGTCTGAAGGTCCGTTTAAAATTCTAACCAAGATTAACGACAACGCCTACAAAGTAGATCTTCCAGGAACACCTGCAGCAGCAACTACGTACAATGTCACTGATCTTCAACCATACTACAATCTGGATGAACCTATCCCAAGTTTGAGGGCAAACTTTCTTGAAGCTGGAGAGGATGATAGGCAGAACCCCCCTAACGACCCAATTGATGTACCAAATCCATACCGGCACCAATATCCGAGTCAAGTGGGACATGGATGGGTCAACTTGGTTCAGTGAGACCCCGTTACTTGATCGCAGACTTTCACCTCCATGTGTGCTATATACCAGTCAATTTTAATTCCATGCTATTTTACTTTCTTTATTATTTTTGTTTATTTGACTTTTCAAGGCAGTTATTTATTTTCCCTAAATGTAGCCACGTGGGTAGTTTTTTTTTCTCTGGTATGTAATGCCAAACTGATCAATGAGAAAACAGTTCTTGATTTTCCTAAACTTCTATCTCCCTAGTTAGAGATTATTTTCCACTACTATCTTAGTTATTGGCAGAATTAGGAGGTGATCTTGAAAGCTGATTTGGAATCTCGTGGTGTATCTGTATTGAAAATTCCAAGTTGGTTTTGCCCAACGGGATCTTCGGGGTGGTGAATTCTGTATCTCAGAAGGAACGTTGATGTTATTTTTTTCTTTGTTAGGGTTATTCTCGGATCCCATCAATAAGTTGTTGGCCATCACTTTTATACTTCTAGAGTTGTATGGGTTGGGTTTGGTTTGGGCTTTTGGGAGTTGGATCATTTTCTTTTGGCCAAAATTGACAAATCATGAACTAAGTTGGCCTATGATATTTTAAGATTTAATACTCACAATTTAATTGTTTTCATATTCGCGTATATTTATCTAATCGTATAACTTTCATAAATAATTAAGGAAATATTTTCATGCCCACAGCGAATATATAAGTTATCATTAACGAACTTGAATACAAATAAGAAATGATTTTAAATTGAGATTTTCGAATTACATTTTTGGTGACGGATGTCACATCCACCTCAACCTTTTGTGGGTAATCATTGGAATAGGTCGTACGTTGAACGGCATTCTTGTTTTCATTGTGGACAAAAAGGACATATAATTAGGGATTGTTGGTTATTATCCCTAGATAGGTTTGGTTTAGGGATGCCAAGAACTTCCTCCATTAGGAATTCTTATTCAAAATCGTTTTCTAGGCGTGCTTCGTATTCGCCTATATCAAGATATGCATCCTCTTTTCCCAAACCTGTGGAAAGAGTAAATAAAGTTATGCCTAATAGAACTCAAGTTCAACGGCATCACATTGTTGAAAACAATCATCTGAACCTAAACAAGTTTGGAAACCCAAATCCACAAACAACGCATCAAATAAATCTTCCGAGTTTTTGAAATATCATAAGCTTATTGATGTGGTGTTATGGATGATTTTGGACTACCCAAGTCTATCAAGGCTTGGGTGTCCCATAAAATCTAATGTTTGGTTGTTTGTGGTGGTGCAGTCAGGTTTCAATAACTAATACTTTTAGTACTGCAAGGATTTGGATATTGTTGGAAGATTGCTTATAAGGTAGTTATGTGCGATGCTTTGTGATTGGATGGATAAAATTTCCAACGTGTTTCGAGATGGTATACTGTGGTTAAAAGGATTTGACTTGACTTGATATCTGATTTTGATACTTTTCTTTAAATTTTTGTTATTAATGCAACAACCATTCTTTGTATTTTTTAGTATCAAAGAAATGCAATGTTGCGAAATTTGTTAAATTAAAAAAAGTACAAAAAATGTTAGTTTAATGTTTAGGGGGGTATTTTTGGATTGGATATAAGAATTTGCTATTCGGGGGGAGTAATTTTAAAATATTAAAAATTCTTATTATGGATCAGAAATGTGAACAATAAGATTCTTAATTCTTGAAAAGACCTTGGATTGTGTCTGTAAACAACTTGGGAAATGATAGTACATCAGATGACATGCCCTTAACGGAAATTTTAAGGTTTATCTGGCATAATTAAAACAACTTTTATAAACATTAGCTTCATCATACGATGTATTGGTAGGCATGATACACACCAGTTTTTGGGTTATTAAGAAGTAAGTCTAATACATGCATACTATCTTGTGGTAAACACCTTATGACGTACGACTGAATGTCTTAATTCCCGAATGTAGCTTGACATACTTCTATACTTTAGAGTTTTCATCTGAAATCATTTGGGGGTTTACGCTGGTTGTTTTCTCTGTTGTACGTAAGTACAGACCTGGTCTCAAGCAACATAAGCTCAAAATTAAGCAAACCCAAGTCAAAGCACTTGAAAAGTCTTAAAAAATAAAAAATGAGATACCAAACAAGGTCGCCAAAAGGTTTGACCAAGATTGGTTTTGCTTAAACCTGCATCAAGTTATGTCGCTTTGTTGTTCGTATGTACAGACCTGTCACCGCTGGCTTGATTCTTAAAAATGATTTTCTTATACTCTATGATTTTGAAAGTTATGCTCAGGTCTGGGTTATAGGGGTATGTCATTAGGTGGGACCACAGAGAAATATTCATACTAATAATAAAGGTTAGCTCACAGACACGAATATAACATGTTTAAGTGGACAAACAATACCAATAATCGTCTTGATATAATTTTTATAAAAGGTGCTTTAAATATGCCGAGTAAATTTAAAGTGGACAATTATACTGATAATCAAAATAACACTTACTACTTCCTAATAACTGCATGTTATCCTAATATGATCCCTAAGCAGACCTAAAACAATCCTATCCCCAAATTCGATTTATTTTAATCTTTGTTCTTTATTTTATTTATAAAGAAAATACAAAAAGATTTAATTTCTATGTTATTTTCTTCAAATATCACATATCTTGTTAAAGTCAAATATTGAAGATGTAAAGGATGTCGGTTATTCTCCAAAGACTGTGAAGATAAAATCTATCGGAGAAGATGCTGATGATTGAGAGATGGTCACATAGTTTGAAGATCTTATTGTATGATAAAATTGTGTCAGTCACATGAATTTTGGACATCAAGATTTCTTTGAAGACCATGCTATCTCAATGGGGGAGATTCCAATTATTGAAGACATGAAGAAGTTAGTTGGTTCAGACTAATTAAAGCTTATTTGACCAAGCTGCTGACATGGGGGAGTTTGTTGGTTCATTTTTGTGTGTCAGTCAGTTGGTCAACGTTTGTACTCGTCAATGTTAATTAGTCTTAGTTTTTTAGGTGTTAAAATTTGTATAATCGAGTTGTAAACGAGAAGTGCAATTAGTGAATACGATTTTGTCCAAGTATAGTTTAGCGACACTTGGTCAGTGTCGCTATATGCGACACTTAGCTAGTGTCGCATTAGGGGTTGGACAACCTATAAATAGGCGTGTTAGGGTTCATTTGTTTTTTGGACGTTTTAGAGAGTGAGACGTGGAGAGAGAGGCAGAGAGAAAAGTTTGTATGTTGTAATCTTTATTATTCAAGTGTGAATATATACAAAGATTATATAGAAATTGTGTGTTCGTGATTTGATTATCAATTGTTTGATTTCCGCACTTGCAATTGATTAAACGATCCGATCAGATTCTACGCGTACGGGACTTTCACATACATATTAGAGCATATGATTACAACTAAACACATATTATAAGAATGCCAATAGTAATAGTTACAAAGTTTTACAATTCATCGAATTGTACAAACGTAAAAGTAGTTATGTTTACAAAGTAGATTTCGTAAATATGACTAAAACAGCTTTAGTTATATAAAAGAAATCCATATGTTTCAAAAGTTGGCATCCTAAAGCTTCAAGGGTCGCCTATGTTCCCTGTGTGCAGGTGGTCCGTACGTGTGTTGCTAATTCCCTGAAAAAGACAGTAAAAGTCAACAACGAGGTTGAGTGAATTTACAGGTTTTAAATTTGCAAGTACAGTTCGTTAAACCAAATACGTTCGTAAAAAGTTGTTGCCATAGTAGTTAAGTAAACGTTTTGTGGAATGTTATCCAAATATAGTTCAGTTGGGATGTTGCCCAAAATACAGTTTAAAATACGTTGATGGTCGTTCTCCAGCGTTCCCAAAACAGTACCGGTCGTTCTCCGGTCTAAAGACGCACGGGTCATTCTCCCGTCCAACTCGGCCAGTCGTTCTCTGGCACTAAACACTGCTGCTCGTTCTCCAATGAAACATAGTACCGGTCGTTCTCCGGTCTAAACACGCACGGGTCGTTCTCCCGTCCAAACACTGTTTGTCGTTCTCCAGCGAAAAAAAACAGTTTATCAAAACAGTTTACCGGTCATTCTGTTTAACACGTTTGTATTGGCTTGTAGTATGAAAACATTATTTCATAAGCACCAGTTTGTATAAATGTTTAACAGTTCTAAAGTACTCTAATCGTTCGAGTAAACAAGCAAGTTAGACAATTATGTGAGCAAAAGCAGTTATGGCAATCAGTAAAATAGTTGACTATGTTTCTCACCCCAAGTTGAAAGTAGTAAAACAGTTAAAAGAACTCACCTGTTGAGCTAAGCAAAGTTGCGAGCGCTAGCAAAGCCTAAAGCTCAAGTGAAATTTCTAAAGCCCTAAAGTAAGAGATTTATAAGTATAATTATGTGGATGTCTTAGTTTGACCATCCTTACTATTGCTCACACAACTAGATTATGACCCAAGTGTTTGTTTTATTGTTTACATTCGCAATTTGTAGTTGTGAAAATGTATACGACTTGTTGGTAACGGTTTGTAATAATAATCTCTGAAAGTATTATCATATTGTTTCATTATGTTTCATTAAGTATGAAATTGTGTACGGGGGTCCGGGGGCAGCGCCCCTGGTAACGGGGTCCAAGGGGTGGCAACCCCTAGTGGGGTCCAAGGGGCAGAGCCCCTAGCTGGGGTCGAGTTTGGAAAATTTTTATTTCTACTATTTTGCTGTAGTGAAAAACGCATCCGAATTCAAAATTCGGAGTAAAATCAAGTGGTAAAATCTGCATCCGACACTTAGTGAAAAACATGTGTTTTTAAGGTTCCGAGTTTTGCGACATAAGGACTGTGTTGCTAAAAGGTTCTGCGACACAAGGGTTTGTGTCGCCATGAGCAACACCCGTAATTTAATGCGACATAAGGTGCTGTGTCGCTATGTGCGACATTGAGTAGTCTGCGACATAATGGCTTGTGTCGCTATGTGCGACGTAGGAAAGATAATGCGACACAAAAGCTTGTGTCGCACTACTGTTTTTAGGCGAAAAACAACACAACCAACTGTTCGACGAAGTTTGAGGAAATGAGTTTTGGGTTGATTTTTAGGTATAATCTGTTGTAGAAACACTAATACATGGTATATCACTCATAATAATCACGAAATAACAAGGAAAAGTGGTGAAATCTTACCAAATTTGAGTGAAACCGAAAGTTAGGTGGGAGATGAAAATGGTGGATCTTGAGCTTGGATCTTGAAGATGAGGTTGTGTGTCCGATTTTGTTGTTGTTGTGTGTCTGATTTTGTTGTTGTTGTTGTTGATGATTTTTGTGGTTGTTGATGATTTTTGTGGTTGTTGTTAGGGTTGTTGTTGGTGAGAAAGATGAGAGAAAAGAGAGAGAGAGAGATGTGTCTGTTTGTGTTTTGTAAAAAGAAAGGGAAGAAGGAAATTGGGTGGGGGTTTTGGGTAGGCCGACCAAACAAAGAGGGGATGGGATTTTTGTCCCAATTTTGTGGTATTTAGTCCGTGTTTGTTTACCCGGTTGTTAAATGTTAACATATTTTTAATTAATAAATTAAATACGTATTCGGTTATATTTTTAGTTGGGGTATTTTATAAAAGTAATTTAGTTGAGTTCTAAAATTATAACTTTGTTTTGACTTGATTTAGCGGATAAGTTTCGAGTTGTTTCAGTTTTGATATAAATACACTTTGTAAATATTATTAACGTAATATTTGTTAAACGTTTATGTTATCTAATAATTTCATATTATTAAACGATTTTGTTCACCAACAGTCGTATGTTTTTGTCACGTTTGTTCCAGTTGTTTTGTACGTAATTACAACTAATTACGAATGTAGTACTACGCGTATTAACTAGTTGGGCTTTGCTAGACTTACCTCTAAAAATGCGTTGTGAATTCACTCAAAGTTAGGAATTAGCCTAGAAATGCGTTTAAATTATGTTTATTATTATGAAAAAATTGCGGGGTGTTACATTAACTCTTTATGTTCACCTGTCACCACCAGAGCATATAATTTATACATATAACACGATGTCAACTTAATGGTGTTTATATGCATATAATATTTAATAACTTATTAGTATTTTATATTCTAGTATATAAAATATAATTGTACTATTTTATGAAGTTGTTGATGATTATGTTCAAGGACTTATTATAAAGTGCTTTCCATGTCAGGTGCATGCTTTTTACAAATAGAGTTTTAATCTTTTCTTTTCTAATGATGATATGGTTGTTATGTGACATATCATCTAAATCATGCCTAAGTAGAGTTCAATATAGAATGCTTAGTCGTAATATTAGAGCAAGTTTTGTGACTGCGAAGGTCTATGTTGTATGTTTTGGAATTGACCTCCTCTGTTTTTGTTGATTTAGTTATGCTTATTGTATGACTTAATGAATTTGAACATGCTTAATCATCGATATAACTTGAGCTGACATGTTAATAATTAAGGCTCTGTTAATTAGGTTTGATATATTAGAGTTTGATTGTGCTTAATCACTGATGTATCAGGCTGCTGTTGCCATGTCTGGAATTCCTAAAAGAAAGCATCTATTCACATAACAGGAATATTCAGATTTGTGTTGCAGGAAATACAATGGTATCTTCTATAGCTCTCTATGTATATCTATCAGTTGGTTTCCATATGTATCTACATGTATGCGTGTTACTTTTTATACGTGTGTATGTATGTAAATCATCTCATTATAATAGCATGGCTAATTGACTGTTATGATCATATTGATATTTAACTCAAAATGGATTTATCTAATGTGATTTCTTTTGCCAATTATTACATTTAAAGTTTTGGATAATTAATAATCTAATGAAAGAAAGTTTTGTGGTAAACTAAGCTGTGTAGGTAAATCGAAACCCCCTACAACCTACAACAGTACCTAGCAGTGACATCGATAAACAACCATCACTTTCTTCTTCTCATAACTTTCAATCACATTTGCAAACATTTGAAAAGTTTCATGACTACTCAAATCAGCAGCCGTGTCTTCCTAAAACACCATTCCGACCTTTTAATCAGCAACAGTCTTTGCCTAATACACAATTTCAACCTTTTAATCAGCTGCAATGGTCTTTGCCTAATACACCTTTTCGACCTTTTTTTTCAACAATCGGCCAAAACACCATTTCGACCTTTTCTTGCTTCTGTTTAGGATAATTCTTCATCGTCAACTCATAACCATGACCAATCCTCACGGTCTCAACCATATGGGTCTATTTTGCCCCAATCATCACCATCCTCTCAAGAAATGCCACCACTTGATCCCGTTTCAACGAAAGGTTCTTCATTGTCTGGAGGTACATCTTTTGAGTCTACTTTGAATGCGGAAAATAATCAACTTGATGAACATGAAGACGAGTAGGTTGAGATAATAGGTATCTTTTAATATGTGTTACTAACAATTATATATGGTTTTGTGATATTAATGCTAACAATGACCTAAAATTATGTAGATGACAATGGGAACATTATTAGGAAAAAAAAGATGACCGCAAAGGATGTAACTAAGCTACAAGTGCGTGAAAGAGTGTTGGCTCATGTTAACGAATATGATTAGCCAATTAGGTCTGCGGGATCATTATGCACTAGTTTCATAGCCAGACTTTTAAAAAAAGAACGATATTGCCCTATTGAAGCAAAAAAATGGCGTGAAGTTAAAAAGGATTGTGGTGTTAATCTGATGAGAGAACTTCGGGTTATATTTCTGTTGACAATATTCTTCTTTTTTAGTCTTAATATCTAATGAGATATTAGTTGATGATATTCTTTTTTTCCTATTCCTGGTTAATCTTGGCAGGGAAAATTCTTGTTACCTGAAACAGAGAATGTTGATAGAGTTTTGTTTCTGATTTTTAATGATAAGTATAGGGCTCGAAAGTATAGAATGAAACTGAAGTTGTTTGAGTTGGTTATAAAGAAACTGAAGGAGTATGATAATATTGGGTTTGATGATGCACAAGAGATACAATACACAGAAGAACAGATTCTAGAAGGGCTTGACTTGGTAGAAACACCTGCTAACATATTTCATCACTAATGGGAGTTATATAAGAGTCATCTTAGGTAATCCGAATTAAAGGTATTATGGGGTATTTTTTGTTTTAACATACACTTTACTAACATGTGCTATTTCTATTGAAATATAGAAACTATCATAACTCGGGAAGAAGGCAAGAAGCGAGCAGGTTCATGCTCACACCATTGGTGCTCATAGCTATGCACGAATAAGAGATGAATTTGTGAGTTATGGTGATGAAAATTTACATCCTTACTTTGTCTACTAAAAATTAATCTCAAATTTGTCTCTTTAATTTACATATGATGAAAAACAAAAGAGAACCATATGCCCTTGAATTCTATGATATCGTTTATAAAATGAAAAAAGGATCATATGCTAAAATAGCATCCAAGAAATTTATGGTATGTTTTAAGCTTTCTTGAATTTCACTTGCTATCTGAAATTATATAAATGCACCCTTCATTGGCTTCAATTTAGAAAGTGGAAAACCAAGAAGTGAAAAGAAGAATTTTAGAGCTTGATAGCCTAGAACGTGATGATGTTAACAAGAGGTCAAAAATTGAGAAAGAAGTTGAGGTGCATTTTATGGGTCCAGAAAAGGCAGGACGAGCTCGAGGTCATGGGAAAGGAGTAACAAAATCCCAAGTAACAGATCTTAGTTATGAACTAAGAAGAATGAGAGGCAAAAGCTCTGCAAATGATGACCAAGTAACTAGCTCACTATTGGTTCAAGTTGAATCTCAAAGACAAGAAATAGAATCTCAGACCAAACTGATAGTCTTAGAACAAGCAGATTAAATTTCAAAATCAGAAGATTGAATATCAAGATAAACAAATCATGAATTTGCATCAGACTGTGGACGACTTTAGAGGGGAACTTCGACTATTTCAAAGTGTTTTTCAAGACTCATATGCTGCTGTTGGTACATCTAGGGATACGTTTGTAGTTGCACTTCATGTTTCACGTGAAAATATGTCTAGAACACAAGTTAGGAATTTAAGTATTATCTCATGTATTTTCTTTCTTTTTTTACTTGTATAATCTTATTTCATATCATGAATTGTATCTTGCAGCTCTCTTCAGGTGCATCATGTCATGAATCAGTAGAGGCTATTCAACAAGCACACGATTGAAATCATCGTTCTTAGTTTTAATGTAGTCTACGTATATGTCCAGATAATATGTTTTCAATTTTGGTATTACCTTTAGATATGGGTCTTGCAACTTTAGTTTTGTGTTGAATATGATTTATGTTTATTGTGCATTGTAAGCTGAATTGTAAGCTGGATTCTCATCTATGTTATCTTTTGGATTCTCATAGCTTTGGGTCACTTTTAGTATTGTTTTATTTGAGTTTTACCCCTTCAGGCGCGTATCTAGTCTAGTTTTGGGTATTATAATAATGATGTTGAAATACTACATGTTGAGAAGCTATTTATGTTATGTTAAAACCTCACGCTTGGAGGTGTGAAGATCTGGTTTGAAACATTTTACGTTATGTTAAAACCTCACACTTGGAATTGTGAAGATTTGGTTGAAATCCTCACGTTTAGAAGCGTGAGTATAATGTTCACAGATAAAAACGTGAGCAATTGTGATATTTACCTCACATTTTAGAGAGTGAATAATTATATCAACATGTTCACATTTACAAGAGTGAACAATTGACTTATTTGTTTACGCTTAATTATGTGAACATACAACAATAATTTGTTACGCTGAATTTCCTCACACGTACACTAAGCGTGAATACCTTATTTCCTCACACTTTCAAATGCCTATATATGCCTAAATAAATGTGAATATTAAAACATTGTGTTGTAGTGAACAATCTTAGATAAGATCTCAATTTTGACAATCTTGAGTCAAATGGCTATGCCTACGAGGAACTTGATGGCACAAGAAAAATTTCTATAGCACGTACGGTGTAAATTTCAAAATTTGGTTGTACATATATATTAATCACAGAGAAACAATATATTAGTGACGATACGTACTCGCTAAACGGAATTCTTGCTAACACTATATCCTATAATTATACTTAGGAATATAATTAAGTTGTTGTTGACTATACTTAGAAATGCTAATGTGTTTGGAAAAAAAAAATTGATAGTTTCACGTGATGAGGTTAAATGCCAAGAGTATAAATGCCAATTGTCATCATTGAAGTATGTTATATATTTAACTAGGTTTTCAGCCTGTGCGATACACGGTCATTAAAGAAAATGCAATTATAAGTTTACTTGTAAGTAGTTTAATAAATTACCTTTGTTAACTTTAAATGTGTAATTATGATTGAATATTAAAAAAAATATATAATAACATAAACCAAACTATATAATAAATTAACAAACTATTATAATTAATTGTAGAAATTAATATATAGAGTCAAATAAAAGACAATGAATTGTACAAAGATAAATAATAAGTATCATATGTTTCGTAAAAAATTGTAAGTCTTTATGCCCGTGCAATGCACGGTAATGTATACAAAACTATTATATATTATGAAATAGTCAATGTCAATATTTTAATTGAAAACTATAAATTTGTCATTGAAATTAGAAAAATAGTATACAACAATCAAAACATATGTGAATCAAAAGTTCAAAGTTTTTATGAGTAACAACATAAGAAACAATGACAACACATAAAAAATTGTTAACTTAAAATATTACAATAACCAATGTTATATAACTTTAACATAAGCAACATATGTAATAGTTTCTAACATTTTTGTCTCAACTCAACATCTCAATCCGCCAATGTGTTTAACTCGTGAAATGTCTACATATAGTTGATCACAAGTGAAATTCGATTATTGATGAAATAAACATACCTAGTAAAAATATACCTAAATGATTAAAGTATTGGTCAACCTATAAGTTAAGGTGTTTAAACATTTTTATAAAAAAGTTTGTAGGGTTAAAACGGAAAAAATAAATGTGTGAGAATTAAACTATTATCAACACTTTTTAAAAATGATTTATAATAATTTTTAAATTTAAATTAATAATAATGGAAAGCCATGTGGCATCTCTAGAATTTCACTACAACAAAAATGGGCTTTGGTCACACATACTCATAATCAAATCGTCACACATTAGAATATTTATGTGACTAAAGATGCCAAAATAAAATTCACGTCATTATTTGGTCACATCTGAACTCCAATTGTGTGACCATTCTGAAATGTATTTGCCACACCTTCGAACATTTATGTGGCTAAAGGGAACTGCTTTTTTTTGCTGATTATTTAGTCACACATGAATTTGGAACGCGTGACAAATGAAGAGTAAGTTCGAAGCATTAGTCACATTACCCACATAAAATATGACAAAACTGTGCCACACTCTTGAACAGTGTGACCAAATGCCACTATATGGTCACATGATGTAATTGTTTGTGTGACTAAATCATGAAGTCGAGTTTGTCACACATAATTTCAGTGTAGCCAAAAATAGGTACATATGGTCACTATATGGTCACACACTTGGATGTGACCAAATGCTACTATATGGTTACATGAAGTAATTGATTATGTGACTAAATCATGAAGTCGAGTTTGTCACACATAATTTCAGTGTAGCCAAAAATAGGTACATATGGTCACTATATGGTGTTGCACCCGCAACCGTCGGTTCAGTATCGTTGTGATTCCTGATGGTGATGCGGGCGCAACAGGGGTTTTAAAATTTGTATTTAGCTGAGCTTAAATTATACGTACTACCTACTCTGGTTAGTAAGTGGTAAGTATGACCTAAGATAGTTCTATGAATCCAAACGTGTGGGCGATTAAAGCTGGCGCTTTCGGTAGGAGATATTTAGGATGGAACAAAGTAGGTAGGTTTGGGGGTTTTAAACTAAAGACATGTAATTAAAATGCAGAAAAGTAAATTGCAGGAAAACAGATAAAGATAAACATGTGATTGTTGAGATTTCGATAATTAATGTTTCGGGATGACAGATTAAACAGGGACAATGCTAAGTGTAATGATTTAATCTATCAGGTGTAAACTCTAGAACCCTACCAACTAAATTTCCCATTGGCATGTCACTAGGAACTAGGTTATCGTGATTCTGATTGGAGCAATACGCAAACTTCCAATACTTATCTAGTTGAAAGATAAACAACCTATCTTGGCTTAACGCCGAGGTGCATGAATCAGTAGCATATCGTCTCATAGGTCCGACCTTGCTTAACCCCTAAAATAGTTTAGTATTTCATTAGCATGCAGATTAATAACTTTGTATGTTTGACCGCTGATTGTGTAAGACTTAGTGTTTTAAGGTATTTAAATCACTAGGATGTTATCCTTATTCCTAAGTCTTGTTTTATACATTAAGGCTTGGTTACTTCAACTTATGGCTTGAGTCCTCCTTTTCAAACAGTTATACATCCCTGGATTATTCGCAGTTTATAAAAACGTGTTTCATATGCAGGCCATGCCTTTCAGTAATCAGACAGTGTACTTTACATGGTAGTTCGACTGCTTCTTACATCAGACATGCGGTCAGGAGTAATTGACGGTGAACGTGACACTCTAAACTAACTAAATGTAAAGCGATGCAGAAATGTAAACCTAATATGTACAACGAGTGGGTTCACTGTGTCTTACTTGTTGCATGTTATGGGCACAGATAACTACTTACCATAATTAAGGTTGATCAAGTCCTAATTACTAGGTTGCCATCACGTGGATAACTAGAAAGGGTACTCCATAAATTAAACTCAAGTTCATAAAGTCTTGACGATACAAAGGTCATTAATTCCTATTTTATCTGAACGCGTTTTCGAACATCATTTCATTGTGCATTGACTTTCGTAGGATATACCAGTTAGTTGTGAAGTTGTATTATCCTTTCGGAATTCCAACTGTTAAACCAGAGCTGATTCCAGTGATGTAACTACCTGCGGTCGTTTATCGACTTCCATACATTTGTACTCCGTATAAAACGTTTCCAGTACTATATCAGATAAACTGTCGAATAGGGGCCGTTACATCACGTTTACAATTGTCGTACACTTAATTATGTAACGTCATCCTTACTTATAATTATCTACATCATCAACAATCACAATAATAAACTACTCGCAATTCATGGCAATAGACAAATCACATACAAGACAATAATACATAATTAAAATATGAAATAAAGCAAGTATGATAAAGGTTTCGATATCACCCGGAAATAAATGCACAGCATCGTATTATTATGATTGACAACTCGTTCCCACGTACAAAGATAAATCTCCAAACTCCTAACGTTCGCTCTAACCTCTATGTTAATCCGTAGATTATTTACAATAACCCTAGACTAAAATATAAGAGATTTTTAGAGTGAGAAAGTGAAAATGGAAGAATGAGAGTATAAGTATGAGTGTGAATATGAGAGTGTATTGAAATGAGAGCTAGGGGCTCTTATTTATAGGAGAAACTTGGCTCAAGTTAGCATCCCAAAGCTCACGATAGCAAAAGGTGGAAAAGGTAGTGGCACCAGGTACGAAAAGATTAAAAAGGTAGTGGCACCAGGTACGAAAAGCATGAAAAGGTCTAGCACCGGGTACACGAAAGGACAAAAAAGTGCGATCCGTGAGGGGGAGTGGTGGCCGGTGGTGGCCGGCGGTGGCCTAGTGGCAGCCGACGGCGGTGGTGTGGCTGCCGGCGGCGGCTGGCACCACCCTGCACAGGTTCGTCGCCCGTTGCTTCATTTCTCGATTTGTGCGTGTTTTCTTCGTTATGCGCCCGTTTGCGTTGATTCTTTTTGCGTTGGATTAATAATTCAAAAACGAAGCCTTTGATGAAAAAAATCCCAAAAATATATCTCTGATCTTTAGATGTGTCGTACGAATCGTTTGGATCTTCCGGCGTACGCATAATCTTCATTCTTCGTCCGTTTTTGTTGATTCTTCTTCTGTTGGATTCATAATTTGAAAACAAACATCTTAGGTCAGATAGATGTTGGTGATGGGCTCTTTTGTCTTGAAATCTCGTTTTGATGTTTTGAATCTTCAAACGTGCGTGGAATCTTCGTTTTCTATCCGTTTTGCTTGATTTTCATCATGCAACCTTGTTTTTACCATCTTGACATAATATTACAGATTTGTAATGTTTTTGAGTTAAAGTGCCAAGAATTGTTCCAGAATGAGAGAGATATCGATAGTAAAAACGTGACTTTTTACGCGATATCAAGTATCCCACACTTAGAACTTTGCTTGTCCTCAAGCAAACTCATTCTTAAAAAGCTTTTGGAAAGATTCTAATCACATTAGTTTTTAGAGATGCTGTTCTTCAAAGAATATAAAGTGACAGTTATGAAAGAGCTTTCACCGGAAACTAAGGGTTTATAGAATTTGATACCTTCTTCGAGCAACATAAATGATGATCATGACTAGGCAATCCTCACAAGTGGGTCACTCAAATTACTCAAGTGTTTAGGGTTTCCTACTTACTAGTGTCAATCACTCAGATAGCCAGTCATGCAGCATTCTCGTCATAGGCTTGATCGAGAATCAGATCTCCATCACTTTATATGAGGACGGTACTAACCTTCCGAGATATCTTGGAAGGAATCGGATGTTTTGGGTTGAAGAAGGTGTGAGGGTTTCCCTTGTATTTTCTCGAAACTTTTCTTGAGAGAGTTTCTTTGGAATTTCTCAGATTTTAAAAGGACTACATAGCCTTTTTCTTTTTTCTTGGCCCTTTTTCTTGATCCTTGGGCTTTTTTTTTGTCGTCAGCTTTTGCTGAATTTCTTTTTCTTGGAGCTCCTTTTACGGATGATGCTCATCCTTTGGGGAATTCTCCGATATATTTTGTATTAGGCTGCAGAAGTCTTGTAAAATCAAGAGTCTCTTTGAGAGTTTGTCGGAAAATGAAACTTCTGTAGGTTCAGGACGAATATTAGGAGGTTTTGGTTGGGTGTGAAGAGTGAAGGTTGAGTGGGTGGATGTTTGATTGTGGAAGGGTGTTTGGATTCCTTAGAAGTTATCAAGGTGGGTTGTACCTATACCACGTATGGCACTCATCGTTGTGATCTCGAAATGCATTACAAGAGCAAGTTCTAATTCAAATGCATACATCGGCGCACACATGAAACAAAAAGTGAAGCATTTTAGAGATGAATGCTAATGATGGGCTCAATCCTCACGAATCGAATGTTTTGGTCGATGTGTGCCTAGCCATGTGTTGCCCTTTTCGTCCGTATCTTATTCTAAAACAGTTTTGTTTCGTTGTCAAAACTCGTTTCTTGCTGTAATTTATAATTTTGAAAGATAGGATTTCTAAAGAACGATGTTTTTGAATCTGAAAATTTTGAAATTTTATCCATTTTTAGCATTTTAATAAAAATGTTGTTTGACTTACGGATAAGAGATAAAAACTTGCGGTTGAAGGCCGTATATCCCACACTTAGAGGAACATTGTCCCTAATGTTCGAATCTATTCGTTGAGTACCACTTGTTGAAGTATCCCACACTTAGAGATTCTACTTATTATTGGATTGTTTCGTAAGTGTAGTGTGGTTTTTATTATCCCACACTTAGTGTTTGGAATATCGGATGAGATAATCAAAACGGGTAGAGGGTTTTGGAATGGTGTACCGCTTTTACTGTGCACGTTGTTGGCTCCTCGTTAGAAGTTTGCTGGTCCGTGGCTTGTAGCTTATGGCTCTCGGCATTCTTCATCGTGTGGTCCACAGTTTCCCTTGCTTTGGTCTTCTATAGTTTCTCAAATAAACCACTCAATTCAATCAAGTAATAGCTGCTGATAAGAAAAGTAAAGTAATAAAAAAAAATAACTGAATAGATGTGATGTCTATGCATCCACAGTACATCAAATACACGCAATAATAATAAATTCTTGGTAGAAAATAGAAAGAAGTAAGAAGGCGGAGCAATATATTGCTCGGCTGGTGGTGGTACTGCAGTCGAAGATGCTATGGGAGATGTCTCATCTGATGAAGAGTCATCGTGTTGATAGTGGGTGCCCTCATCTGATGCATCCCTATCATCCTCTGCGTCTGGTGTACCCACGGTGAATACCCCGTCATGTATCAACTGATCAACAAACTCCCCTGCGGGCATTGATGCGCTCACAAGCGTCCGTGTGAAGACGGCGCTCGGACCGCGATCGTGGGTGTTTTAAATTTGTATTTTCTGGGGTCTAAGTGTGACTTACTGATACTGAACCAAAAGGCTAGTAGATGGTAAGTATGACCTAGAGTCGTTCTTAAAGAGAAACTGAATTGAAACAGAGGGGATCCAATCAATATTTCTTTTCTAGTAAATATTAAAAGAGTGCGTTGGGAGTTTTTGGTTCAGTTAATTAATTAAACTAATTAAAGCGAATAAAAGATAATTGTAAATCAGATAATAAAAGGAGTATTTGTTGTGAGTTCGTTAGCTTATAATGTGGGACGATGACTTATAGGGGAAACGTTTACTAAATTTGGTGTGTTCACTAGACTTGGTAGTTTATGGTATAACCGATAAATTCCCTATTAGTCGGTTATCAACTAATATGTCACGAGGAACCACGGTGTCATAATTCTGATCAAACAGACAATGCTCAACTCTCCACACTCTCCTGTGAGGGAGTTAGTGGCCCTTATTGTTGAGCACATTTTGCTCGTGGGCGAAGGAATAGAGTAGCAAGTCTACAACAAGTCTAACCGTTCTTAATACCATAAGGACTATAAATTTAGCAAACTATTAACTTAGCAAATATGTTCGGACTTAGTTGATCAATTCCTATTAATGAATTTTAAGCGTGGTAAGCAAAGGAAAGTGTTGAGGTTTCTTGCGTAGCTTACTTTACATTTCATAGGTTAAGGAAAAGTATCGATTTAAATTGGATTTTTAAACTTGCCTTTCTCAATACAATTAACAAATCCCTAGGTTTTCGTAAATGGTTATTTAGCCTATAGCCTACCTAATCTAATCTAAACTAATCTAATCTAATTAAAGCAATAATTAAAATGCTGACGGCTTTTTGCATAGAGTTAAACCCAGACCATGTCAGAAAATGCTATAGTAGTCCACAATGTATTTAATCGTTTACCGATGTTTCCATTGTAGATTCAATTGCTTCACGATGTTTACATGATAAGTACATTGTGATTCTAAGTGTACAATACTCATGGCACTTCCACGTAATCACATTGCATTTTATGATACTCGCATAATGTTACAATCGAAACCATAGTTTTACACAGATAACTATTGACCAAGTAGTAAGGTTCGCGACTCCTCTTTACCAGGTTATAATCAAGTTTGTCAATCGAAAGGCGAATGTAAGATGTAGGTTTAAAATCATAAGATCAGTCCGTTCATAAAGTTTCCGTTTTATAATGTCGATCCATAATACAACTACCTTCGGTCGTTACCGGCTTCCATACGTATGTACTTTGCTTAAAAGCATTTCCAGCACTATACCAAGTAACATTCGAATAGGGGCCGTAATATTATTTCACGACATATTTAAAGTCATCCCACAATCATATATACTAACTACATCACAACAAATACAATAGTAATCTACTCGCAAATCATGGCATAAACTATCTCTAGCATAATTAAAGTATACATATTTAATCAAGATAGATAAGGATAGAAATAACCGAGATTAATATGCGAGAAGGAGTAGACTTGAATTAATAAGGGTTGCTCCAAGCGTACACCAATGATTACAATTGCGTTCCTCACCAAGGATTACAAACACATTCCTTGCTACTAGCCTAATACTAATTTAAAACAAAGAAAGAAAGAAAAGCTAGAAGAAAGTGTGTGTAGGTGTAAGTGTTTCTTCCAAGGTGTGTGGTGTGTGTTTCAAATGAACCCATTCCTCCTATTTATAGAGGAGTTTTGGTGCATTTTAGCCAAAGGAAGCACACATTAGCAAAAGGTGGAAAAGGTAGTAAAACCAGTTACAAAAGGTGAAAAAGGTAGTGGCACCAGGTACAAAAAGTAGGAAAAGGTCTAGCACCGGTTACAAAAAAGGATGAAAAAGCGCAATCCGTGTGTGTGGCGGGCAGCCGGTGGCGGCTGGCTGGCTGGCGGCGGCTGGCTGCCAGTGGCACCAGTCCGCTGTCGGTTGCTGCGTTTCTCGATTTGTGCGTGTTTTCTTCGTTACGCATCCGTTTGCGTTGATTCTTTTTGCGTTGGATTCGTAATTCAAAAACGAAGCTTTTGATGAAACTAAATCCCAAAAATATGTCTCTGAACTTTAGATGTGTCGTACGAATCGTTTGGATCTTCCGGAGTGCGTAGAATCTTCGTTCTTCGTTCTTCGTCCGTTTTAGTTGATTCTTCTTCTGTTGGATTCGTAATTTGAAAACGAACATCTTGGGTCAAATATATGTTGGTGATGGGCTCTTTTGTCTTGAAACCTCGTTCCGGTGTCTGGGATCTTCAAACGTGCGTGGAATCTTCATTTTTCATCCGTTTTGCTTGATTTTTATCGTGCGACCTTGTTTTGACTATCTTGGCATAATACTATTGATTTGTAATGTTTTTGACTTAAAATGCCAAGAATCATTCCAGAATGAGAGAGATATCGGTAGTAAAAACGTGACTTTTTACGCGATATCAGGCATGTCAAAGCTATAGAGTGGAATCTCATGTATCCCCTGCTGAGAGTGCTCTCTGAATAGATCGATTTGTCTGTGAGAAGATACTGGAGCAATTGGTGTAGCTGCAGGGCTGGTGCTCCTGAGAATCCTATGACTCTGAACAAAAGTGGCTCAAGTAGGGGCTCTGGATATCCTACTGCTTTTCGAAACCTGTACTCTAGCTGAGCCGACAACTGAGGGAACCTGCTGTCTCTGAAGGGGAACCCGTGCTCGCGGTGATTGTGGCCTGAGTGGAACTGTCCGAGGTGGTAAACCATTGCCATGGACTGGATGTCGGCGAGGTGCTGGAGCAGGAGCTGCAGGGGGATATAAATGTGGATGGGGCTCGGCCCATTCCGCACGGTATGTCCGGAAGTAGGCTCACTGGTATCCCTGCGATCTGCTGCCTCATAGCTCTATAGCATCTGACTTGCATTTGCATCAGCCAGTACCAGTAATCGGGTCCTGGGGGTTTCCCGTAATGGTATATGTAAGCAAGTATCTGAGCTATAGGGGCCGGGACAGAAGGTCCTGGCCTAGTAGGTTGTGGTGGTGCAACTGGGACATCAGAATCTTGTGCATCCTCATCTGAATCGAAGTCTGAATTTTGGGGCTCTCTCGGTTGTTTCCTCTTCTTGGATTCCCTGGGTAGGACTAGACCTGCTACCAATGTATCAATACTATCAGGGTCTGATGATCGTGCCCTGATGTAAACGGTGCCATCCTTCATAATCCTAAGTATATCCATGCTCCTTAGAAAATTATAGTCTATTGGTTGGG
Organism: Pseudognaphalium luteoalbum; assembly: GCA_963422505.1. Taxonomy (NCBI): domain Eukaryota; kingdom Viridiplantae; phylum Streptophyta; class Magnoliopsida; order Asterales; family Asteraceae; genus Pseudognaphalium; species Pseudognaphalium luteoalbum. The sequence goes on from OY730197.1 coordinate 88,049,263, forward strand.
CACTCCATTCTGGCAGGCTCTTAAATTTCACTATCTCTGTCGTCCTAATCAATCCCATTTTCTGAATCAACCTAGTAATTACTGGGCCCATGAATGATCTTCTTGCACCAAACTCTTTTTCTTCCAAAATCCGCTGTGCAAATAGATAGGCAACCTGAATGTTCCTCCTCTCGAGGATACATGCCATCATGATAACATCAAACTCAGAGACTCGACCATTAGACGTATGCTTCCCGTCAAGAGAACAAGCCAGTAGTTTGTGCAGAATCTGCATAACTGGGTCTGTGAGCTAGGTAGCTTTAATACCCGAGAAATACGACTTTGGTGACCAATGACTCCATGCCTCTGCGGTAGAAGTCGTGAGAGAAATCGTGGTGGCTCCATTAGTAAACAGGGGTGAATCTATCTCTTCTGGAGTATAGAGATCTAGGTGACGTGCAAACTGAGCCAATGACAAGGTGAATAGGCTCCCCATATATCTAAACATGATCACCCCGTCTCCAACTCTACTCCCTGGCTCAAATGTATAGGTGGTCATGAACTCGGTGATCATCTCCATATACACCGGTTCATCAATGCTGAACAATTTCTTGAAAGACTCAAACTGCTGACCCTCTATTGAGTAACTGAGTAGACTCTCTAATCTCTGCCTGAATCCCAATGTCTGTAGCTTTTCCCAATCTACATATCTAAAATGGCCAAAAGGTTTATCGCTCCATATTCGTGCCATCTGGTCGTATGCTGGTGTTGCACTAAGGTATGCAAGAGGTCCTGTAAGTGGACGTGTTGGTTTTATCTTTTTCTTCTTCGGCGACATAGTACCTGAGAACATGAGAAATTTAAAGTAATAGGTCTTAAGAAAGGTGGAATTTAAAGCGCTTCCTGAATTTTCTAATGGAAAATTCGAAATGAGGGCTTTAAATTCTTGACAGTCCAAAGATTACAGTAAATATCAAATGCCCCCAAGTAACAATAGTAAGGCAATCATCAATCTGTGAAAACATATAGTCATGGGATGGCGGTAACTTAACTTGTGAAGTAATGTTGTTTACAAAGTCTGGTGTTTAGCCAAATTTGAAACGTCATTATTTCATAGTTTATAGTCTCATTGTAGGTTTTTGACTTTTAAAAGTTCAACTTGAAGCAAGGTTTTTGAATAAAAATCGCAATTAATTTGTTTTTTTTTTAAATGCAATACTTCAAGTTGATTTTTAGGTCAAAACTTACTTCGGACGATAATTCCAATTTGTCCGCATACCAAAATTATAACCTAAACATATAAACATTATTTTTAGGCATTTTCCTACTAGATAAACAAGCTAGGTCATGCACAAAAAGTTATGTCATCCATGTGTTTGGTTTTATTCAAGACTTTTTGTAACACCCCTCAATTTACATCATTTAAATATAATAAATTCGAAAGCGTTAGTCCAATTTTCAATAATACCAAATTTACATTACAAATTCAACTTAATTTAAATCATAGTTTATCAACATGGGTGTTATTTAAAAACCACAAAATAACATTAATTTGTATAATCGAATATCAGAGTAACGCCCAGATGTCAAACATTCCTTTCAGTCCAACTTCTTGCCCACCCGATAAAATCTATAACCTGCAAGAAGTGTTAATGTGGGGGGTTAGCATAACGCTAAGTGAGTAGATAGTTAATCAACAGTCTAACTTAGCATAACAACTTTGTGTACAACAACTAATCTTAAACATTTCAGTACACAATACAACTTGTCAACAATGCAACAATTCAACAACATCACATCTCAACAATGAGGATCGGTGGTTCTTGAGAAACCCTTCTGCCGCGGTGGCTCTCAAAGAACACTTACCCACCATATCCGTATGGCCATACGGACGAGACCGATAGCTAATTATTATCATCCACCAACACAGGAGATGTGTTAAATCTTGGATAATAATTAGCCCAACCAACAGTTCATCAACTCGTTGACCTCATTAACAACTGATGCCCGAAGGCCAAATATGTCACGTGATCACATATCCACATATTCAAATAGGTCAACATATCAGACTAAACAGTCTATCAACATTATTATTACTAACAACCATAATCATCATGATAAACTAGAACAGTAATAATAAGTTACTTGTTGTAACCAAACCTGTTACAACTAAACCACACTGAGGATTAAAGATCCACTCACCGAATACCTCAGTCGTCCACTCAGTAGTCTAATGTCACTGAGTCTTTTTCCACATCTGAGAATACAATATAAATAACGAGTTAGTAACTCATCCATAATAATCAACTCATGTTAAATTCGTACAACATGATTCATAATCTCCATTTCAATGAGTTATTACTCAATTCATTACTCACTTAAAATGTATCATTTCAAGATTATGAATAATCACCTTAACATCATTAATTTACAATCACTTAATTAACTTTAATTATCACATTTTAACATAGTTAGACCTTTAACAAGGTCATTAACCTCAAATATCAAGAATTCATCAAAACCACAATACTAGGTTTTATGACTTCTTAAACAACCATGTTCTAACTTAACTCTTTGATTATCAATTAAGTGTTCTAAATCATAAACAATATTAATTTATCATATATCCCATGATAATCATCATAATCCATGTAATTCTCAATAATACTTAATCATGATTATAACTTTTAGCTTGAACAATGTTAGTCATCATCATTAATCACCCATATTATGATTCTTAACCATACTTATCAATCATACATCACTAACTTAAGCTTAAAAGCTTTAATTCATGAATAATCAATGAAACCCATCACTTTCTTCATCTATACTTTAAGTTCATCATTTCTAACTTAGGGTTTCAATTAAGATCATGAATTAACTATCAACTAACAACTATTTGATCATTACAAGCTTCAATTTCATATTAACCATCCTAATTTCATCATTTACACAAAAACCCATTTCTAGGTTTATAAAGAATCAAGAAATCAAGACTTACAAAGTGATTAGAAGGATGAAAGGATGACTAATTCATGTTTTGGAAGCTTAAATCGAACTTCCCTAAGCTTAATTTGATCTTAGACCTTGTTTTGCAAAACTTGCAATCGTCCCTGTGCGTGGTTCATACGGCCAGACCAAAATCAAGAGATATAGATGATAATTTTTGAAAGAATTAAATGATTAGGGTTTGTGTTTAGGGTTCTGAATCTTTCTCTCGCTCTCTATCGATCTCTCTGGAATACTAGTGAAGTTACATACGTATTTACACATATATTAGATAATATGTGTACTAGTTTTGTCCCCTTTTAGATCTATTGTCTAGAACTTAAAAACCATTTGCGGGGAAATATTATTTTATTTTACCGTCAACTAAGTTAATTTAAAATAATCAATAATTTATTAATCACAATAGATTATTCAACTATTTTCACCTTTTATTTTAAATTAACACAACACACTTATTTTCTGACACATTAAATAATCGTTGACACATTAAAATACTTCTAGACCCGAGGAGTGGATGTTACAAATCTCCCCCCCTTAAAGAGATTTCGTCCTCGAAATCTGATCACACTTAATCACTCTAGTGTGACATTATTACCTATTCATTTCTATTTCAATTCACTATTAATATGTTTCTCATACACTTCTAACCACATAATTATTATTTTATTTGATGCACACAAGATGTGGTTATAATTTAATTCACTTATGCATATCATCTTTATGCATACCCTTAACCTTATAAACCCAAAATGTACCTATATGTCAACATGTACTTATATAGGTATATATTATTTCATTAACTTACACATTACCAGTGTGTATTTCAACTAAATTCATATAAACACATAGGTTGTGCTTGGTATTACACTTAATTTATTAACACAAAGCACATTAACTGGCAACAAATGGAATGTCATCAATTACTTAATCACAATATTCCCAATAATTGTAATATCATCAACAACTTCACAATTAAAATTCTTTCTACATGTACATATCCTTATATACAGGTTTCTATATTTTCCACTGCACAAATACTGTGCACAAACTCCGTCTTTGATAAGTTAGTCGACCATTTACATAGCTATTCACAACTAACCATGTATACAATTTAGAACACATAATCCCTTGATGTAGTGTTACTTATAGCCATGTAAAATTTCATCTATACCACAACAACAACAACAACAACAACAACAACAAGTGGTAATGAATACCACAACATGCACATTAGCAATAAAGTTCAACTCAATTTATAACTAACAATTTAGCTAACAACTATGTATTTCTTTAGCTAACCACTTGCTAGAAATTCTTACTTTTGCAACTGTTTAATGACCACTTTACAACTTGTAATTATAAACATAACCTGATTATATGAAACCCGTTATTCAAAAGAATCACAATTCATATAATCCTACTCACATAAAAGTAACAGTAAGTAGTCAAATCTTTCAAGTAAAACCCTTATCACATAATCAATTAGCATCCTATCATATCAACCTGGATGCTAAATCAACACCTGTTAATACCATGCATCATTAGCATAGGTATTTTAGCAACACAAGGTGTTGTCACTAGTCATCTGTTCAACAACATCAATACAATATTATTTGCAATCAACTGACCTCTACTTTGCTTAAATCATCTGTTTATTATCACCAGTTGCAATTAACCATATACACATCACTTGTACCATAGGTACCACATTAACAACAATTTATGGTTTACTATTCTTTCATTTCAGTCAATCATTGACTATTTTTGTTTTTCAACTACAGGTCAGCATATCTCACTTGTTATTTCAAAATCACTTTAAGTTCTCTGGTACTTGGTAACCTCAACAATTCCATGTAAAATGGCATAATATAAATACGTTGGCCAGACGTCGTCATATTATGTCAGGTACACTTTATTTTCAGGTTACTTCATACCATCAATCTCCAAAGTGGTTAACTTTTACTTTCTCATAACTCACAAGGTGATATTAATAATTATCACACATATAAGAACAATTTGTAGCAGTTATATGACCACGTATTAATTTGATACCAATTTCATTTATCATTTGAACGAACAACTAATCACATAATCAGGTAACTATAATTCTTTTTACTATTTCATTATCACAGATGTAATATCCAACACAATTACATCAATTAATCTATTTATTACCTGATTCAATGTCAATTACTGGTATGATAATTAATACTTATAGTATCGATAGTACTCAACATTTGGTCAATACTATGTGCAATATCCAACACATATTCATCAATCTACACACCTTTAGTTGAATCACAATATTATAAGCTCATATATTTGGTTTACAATTTCTTAAAATGATCAATTCAACACTTTCTATTATTTTACATGATTCAAATACTTTATCATGTTTCAATTAATTCGCATATATGATCCACATAGTTTCTTACTCAATGTTTACCAACCCTAGTTAGCAACAATCAACAATACCATTTACTGGTATATTTCGGCAGTTAAATAAACCGTCTGAACACAACTTATATACAATAACATAGGTAGACCTCTTAAAATAAGTTTTACTATTGTATATAGTCATTAGAACGATCCCTGGGCTTAAATAAACAAAAGCCCAATACAAAACGTAAGTTAGAAGTCCGAAATAAGGTCCGAAAAACAATAAAATGCCATTTTCCGGCCCCAAACGACCCCGAACTGCCCAAAACTGCCAGGGCTCATGGCAAAGCGAAGAGCTTTGACCGTTGGGCCGTTTCCGAGTGGACATGTAAATTTCGTATTAATCGGACACCGAAATTTTATAGCGGAAAATTCTACGTTATACGTCATTTTAAACGTCGGATAAAAGGAAATCCGATTTTCTCACCAAACATGTTATACCCGATCGGCTAGGGACTCATAGCCGATCCGCTATGAAATCTTACCCGATCGGCTCTCATCTACCCGATCGGCTAATCTAACGTGCTCTAGGTTTTTTTTTTTTTTTTTTTTTTTTTTTAACTAATTCAGACTATTACTCCACTTAATAGTCTAAAATTGACTACTTTCAGCCTAAAATAGACTCATTTCTACTTTAGACTCATTTGGTCTGTATTTTTGACTAATTCAGACTATTACTCCACTTAATAGTCTGAAATGGACTACTTTCAGCCTAAAATAGACTCATTTCTACTTTAGACTCATTTGGTCTGTTTTTTGACTAATTCAGACTATTACTCCACTTAATAGTCTGAATTAGACTATTTTGCTGGTCTGCTTTATTAATCACCAAAAGTCGAACTTTGAACTAGCATATCTTTCTAACGACAACACCCGGAAGCATGAAATTTTGCAGGCACGTATAACTTGACCAAATAAATAATTCCTCATTTTCACTTTTTCAATTTACACCTTTTACGAGAAAACGGACGTATAACTCATTTTAGGCCATTTTCGGCCATTTTGGAGGACACGTCAAAATCCAATCCACATGATTTTTGACTCTAACCTTTTAACAACATGCTTATACATATAATTATGACGTGTGGGCATATTCATCACCCTCATATACCAATTCTATCATGTTTTAACTTGTTGACCCGTTTAGGGGTCCAATTGGGCATTTTTAACAAAACAATCACATTGACTACCCAAAACATTTTCAACACACATTCCCACTATATGTAGGACTTAAAATAACTTTAACACTCATTATACTCAAACTACCAAGCATTTTAACCATTTTAACCAATATATGACCCGTTTGAGTACTTTAACAACCCATTTGGGTTTCCACCCATATGATCACTATTTTAACACTCAATTCACACTTCTTTGACTATTCTAAGTCAAACAAAATTGTTTTCAATATTGGTGTCATACTATAACTCTAAAACACCAATTCACATTTAAAACCATCATTGTTAGACCAATTACCACAAGTTTCTCAAATTCATGATCACTTTGACTTTCACAACATGTCAACTTATATAAACACTCGTTGACCACTTTAACTTTCTATTTACCACTTTTAATACCTAGATCATAATCCAACCACAATCATGATCCATATTAAACATACAAGCATCTAGCCACATTTATCATTTTATAACATTGCAATTATCAAGTTTGACACCACCACATTCAACTTTGACTTTTCCAAGTCAACAACACACATTGCAACACTAGACACTTTCCCATTTAAACAACCACATAACTCCAAACCAATTATTGGAGATATACCAACATCTCATTCATTTTATCACATGGAGTCATATCAACTTTATTCACAATTACCGATTAATATTCCTATCCTCATATTAACAAGTAATAATCATCAATGACTCGTCACTGGGGAATCATATTAGTCTGACTCAACTTACTTTACTACCAATCATATCATAGCAAAGTAAATAATTCAAGCTTATTGAAATACACCAAGCTTATCGAAAAGTACCTGATACACATAAGCCCACGAGTATTGAGGAATCATTGAGAATACCAGACGGTTCCTCATGTTCCTCCGTCTCTGCAACCAAAATAACACTTTTGCAACTTGTTATAGGTTAGTACACATTTAGTAACCACTTTCTCATACAACCACTAATCCCCACACCCCGGAATGTTTGACTTGACACCACTTTAAGTTTGGGATTGAACATTTTACAATGTACAACTCACCCAAACTCATGCTCTGATACCAACTTGTAACACCCCTCAATTTACATCATTTAAATATAATAAATCCGAAAGCGTTAGTCCAATTTTCAATAATACCAAATTTACATTACAAATTCAACTTAATTTAAATCATAGTTTATCAACATGGGTGTTATTTAAAAACCACAAAATAACATTAATTTGTATAATCGAATATCAGAGTAACGCCCAGATGTCAAACATTCCTTTCAGTCCAACTTCTTGCCCACCCGATAAAATCTATAACCTGCAAGAAGTGTTAATGTGGGGGGTTAGCATAACGCTAAGTGAGTAGATAGTTAATCAACAGTCTAACTTAGCATAACAACTTTGTGTACAACAACTAATCTTAAACATTTCAGTACACAATACAACTTGTCAACAATGCAACAATTCAACAACATCACATCTCAACAATGAGGATCGGTGGTTCTTGAGAAACCCTTCTGCCGCGGTGGCTCTCAAAGAACACTTACCCACCATATCCGTATGGCCATACGGACGAGACCGATAGCTAATTATTATCATCCACCAACACAGGAGATGTGTTAAATCTTGGATAATAATTAGCCCAACCAACAGTTCATCAACTCGTTGACCTCATTAACAACTGATGCCCGAAGGCCAAATATGTCACGTGATCACATATCCACATATTCAAATAGGTCAACATATCAGACTAAACAGTCTATCAACATTATTATTACTAACAACCATAATCATCATGATAAACTAGAACAGTAATAATAAGTTACTTGTTGTAACCAAACCTGTTACAACTAAACCACACTGAGGATTAAAGATCCACTCACCGAATACCTCAGTCGTCCACTCAGTAGTCTAATGTCACTGAGTCTTTTTCCACATCTGAGAATACAATATAAATAACGAGTTAGTAACTCATCCATAATAATCAACTCATGTTAAATTCGTACAACATGATTCATAATCTCCATTTCAATGAGTTATTACTCAATTCATTACTCACTTAAAATGTATCATTTCAAGATTATGAATAATCACCTTAACATCATTAATTTACAATCACTTAATTAACTTTAATTATCACATTTTAACATAGTTAGACCTTTAACAAGGTCATTAACCTCAAATATCAAGAATTCATCAAAACCACAATACTAGGTTTTATGACTTCTTAAACAACCATGTTCTAACTTAACTCTTTGATTATCAATTAAGTGTTCTAAATCATAAACAATATTAATTTATCATATATCCCATGATAATCATCATAATCCATGTAATTCTCAATAATACTTAATCATGATTATAACTTTTAGCTTGAACAATGTTAGTCATCATCATTAATCACCCATATTATGATTCTTAACCATACTTATCAATCATACATCACTAACTTAAGCTTAAAAGCTTTAATTCATGAATAATCAATGAAACCCATCACTTTCTTCATCTATACTTTAAGTTCATCATTTCTAACTTAGGGTTTCAATTAAGATCATGAATTAACTATCAACTAACAACTATTTGATCATTACAAGCTTCAATTTCATATTAACCATCCTAATTTCATCATTTACACAAAAACCCATTTCTAGGTTTATAAAGAATCAAGAAATCAAGACTTACAAAGTGATTAGAAGGATGAAAGGATGACTAATTCATGTTTTGGAAGCTTAAATCGAACTTCCCTAAGCTTAATTTGATCTTAGACCTTGTTTTGCAAAACTTGTAATCGTCCCTGTGCGTGGTTCATACGGCCAGACCAAAATCAAGAGATATAGATGATAATTTTTGAAAGAATTAAATGATTAGGGTTTGTGTTTAGGGTTCTGAATCTTTCTCTCGCTCTCTATCGATCTCTCTGGAATACTAGTGAAGTTACATACGTATTTACACATATATTAGATAATATGTGTACTAGTTTTGTCCCCTTTTAGATCTATTGTCTAGAACTTAAAAACCATTTGCGGGGAAATATTATTTTATTTTACCGTCAACTGAGTTAATTTAAAATAATCAATAATTTATTAGTCACAATAGATTATTCAACTATTTTCACCTTTTATTTTAAATTAACACAACACACTTATTTTCTGACACATTAAATAATCGTTGACACATTAAAATACTTCTAGACCCGAGGAGTGGATGTTACACTTTTGTTTTTTAATAATAATTCTCTAGTTATATTGCCTATTTTGACTAGTCAAGCAAGTACAAGTGTCCTAGTAAGCAAGAGTTGTCAAGTAATCTTTATTTACTATCCTAATCATACATGCTAGTTAACTTTTGTTGATTTTCAAAAGTCAATCTTGCTAATCCTAATCTATCCGCATTGTGCAGTTAACATAGAGCAATCATTCAAAACACCACAATTACTTAAATATCTAACAACTAGCACTTAATCAAGCCAAATTCTAGACTTAATTACTAGGTTAAGGTACATCTTCTTGAAAGAGCCAAACTAGTGTGAATTAGCATGGGTAAGTGGTAGTAGCATGTAGTTTCTAAGCATTCAACCAAGAAAAATACTAATTCCTAGTTACTAACTTAGCTAACTTCATAAAATAAGATAATTTAAGTTCAAAGTAGGTTTTTCATGATCATACCTTGTTTTAGTGCGTAAAGCTTCAAAATGAATGTACAACCGAGAATATCATGCAACGAGGAGTTCAAAAGGACATGAAATTAGAGAGGTTGGTGAAGATTGGATGTTGATCCATGGAGATGGTGAGGGTGGCCGGTTTTTGAGGTGAGAGAGGAAGGAGAAGAAAAGTTTTTGTGTTATTTTTGAATTATAGGATTATATGGAAGGTTGGTGGTCTATGAGAATATTTGTCATGCTCCCATGTATCATATCCCTTACATGGTCCCCTATGTACATCTAAGTAATATCCTAGATTAATTTCTAATGTCCTACTAATAATGATTACGAATCCTAAAATGTATTTATTGTAACTAGTTACATGTTAGTCTTTCTTTACGTTATAAACAATTTAAGAAGCTCGTAAATTTTTGTGGAACAATTAAAAAGCAATCCTGAGATATTAAACTTAAATTAATATTTGGGTGTTTTAAAATTATTTGTCTGACGTGGACTTGTTGAATGTACATGTTTCGGCTAAAAGCTTAACGTTGTACGTTCTTGTTGTCGCGCACGTGTTTTCAGGCAAAAATTTAAAAACGTTTTTTTTTTTTTAGAGGAAACATTCAAAATTTTATTATATTACTATGTTCATACTAACATATGCTCATTTAAAGTCGCGGGCCTTGAACTTTCTGGAAGGGATTATTTTAAGATTCGTTCCGATCCCTCCATAGGGAAAGGGTCGAGATTCGCTCCCTTAAGCGAACGTTTTTCAGCACAAAAGATCTTGAAAGTTCCAAAATGGTGTTATAAACTAAATAGTAATGACGATTCTCTAATCCTAGGGCTTCTCGTTCTTCATATCCTAAATTGACAAGATCACTAATTAACTTATTGTACGATTCTCTAATCCTAGGGCTTCTCGTTCTTTAACAAACCAACGCATGGCCCTTGGTCTTTGTAATTAAGATCGTGAGTGAGTTTATTCATGACGTCCAAAAACACGTTCTCTTCCTGTGAATCAGGGTCTCCGGTTGTAGACTTAACTATCCTACAGAGTTCACTGATTGTGGATTTTTGTACGGAAGTGAAAGGGTATTTGGTAAAGGCAAAGATTCGAGTAAGCTTAACGTGAAGGTCTTTTCTTTTTGCGAAGAAAATTGTGTCGATTCTTTCCTTGGTGGAATCAGAAAAAACGTCTCGTAATTTGGAGATCGGGTAGGAGGCGGGGTCAACAAAGAAAGGAATTTTACCAAGAATGACGATAGAAATCATCCGATCTTGTTCTTCCCAGAACTCAAGTTTGTTGATCATTGCGGCGACACTGTGATTGATTAACATCATAGATGTTGGAAGAAAATCCATGTCGGCGAGTGATTCAAAAAGTAGATCTAAATCTGCTATAAACTTTAGTTCTTGGTCTCTGAAATTTGTGGAAGTGCTTTCGCATTCATGACTTGACAGGCGAGGAATTCTACTTGTTTTTCTAATGTGGCAATCGTTTCTCGTTGCTCGTAGGAATACGGGAGATTGGTATAGGTTAACTTCCTGACGAATGCTTTATAGACATCTACCCTACGGGGAGGATTGAAAGAAGCACCGAGGTGGCGTTCTTCAAAACTAGGTTGTTCCGGCTCGACTGATGGAACCTTGTCCACCACTCGGTGAATGGTGTATTGGTGTTTGTGTGAAATGAATGGAAAGATGTCGTTATTCCGAGAATCAGGCGTGGTTTGAGTATACACGGATGTTTCAGGAATGAGGGTGATTAAGTCACAAGACTTCAAAGGTTTTTCTTCAGAATTATCTTCGGGAAAATAATCGAAGTGGAAAGAATTTGGTAAATCAGGTAGGTGTAAAGTTGGCGAGTGATCTTCTGGAGATGATGCAAGGTCGGGTAACTGGTCCGTGTCATCAAAATCCAGGCAATGTTTTGGAATTGAAAGTGAGGTCCTATATTCTTCTTGGGTGTCGGATGTTTCCTTAGTTTTAGAGGAAGAAGGTGAAAAGAAATCAGATCCTAACTCTTTTTCTAAGTAATCAAAGAATTCCGTATCATCCATTGAAATGAGGCAAGAAGTGGGTTTTCGAGTTGTCATTTTTAAAGTTATCCTAACTAAATAATAATTAATTAATACTAATTACTTAAATTAACTTTCGAAAGATTTCTAAGAAGATTTCAATCGGAAGGGTCTCCTAAATATTACTACTTAAGGCGGCTTTGAATCGTACGTTTGTGATTCCCCGGCAGCGGCGTCAAAAACTTGTTGCACCCGCAACCGTCGGTTCAGTGTCGTTGCGATTCCTGATGGTGATGCGGGCACAACAGGGGTTTTAAAATTTATATTTAGCTGGGCTTAAATTATACGTACTACCTACTCTGGTTAGTAAGTGGTAAGTATGATCTAAGATCGTTCTATGAATCCAAACTTGAACACTGTGATCAAATGCCCCTATATAGTCACACACTTGAACATTGTGACCAAATGCCACTATATAGTCACGTGAAGTATTGTTTATGTGACTAAACCATGAAGTCGAGTTTGTCACACATAATTTCAGTGTAGCCAAAAGCAGGTACATATGGTCACTATATGGTCACACATTTGAACAGTGTGCCAAATGCCACTATATGGTTACATGAAGTAATTGTTTATGTGACTAAATCATGAAGTCGAGTTTGTCATACATAATTTCAGTGTAGCAAAAAACAGGTACATATGGTCATCATAATTGCAGATAGAGCCCATCTTGAGTGCGGTTTTCATTTACATGGATTTCAGTGACTAAACCATGAAGTCGAGTTTGTCACACATAATTTCAGTGTAGCCAAAAACAGGTACATATGGTCACTATATGGTCACACATTTGAACAGTGTGCCAAATGCCACTATATGGTTACATGAAGTAATTGTTTATGTGACTAAATCATGAAGTCGAGTTTGTCACACATAATTTTAGTGTAGCAAAAAACAGGTACATATGGTCATCATAATTGCAGATAGAGCCCATCTTGAGTGCGGTTTTCATTTACTTGGATTTCAGTGACTAAACCATGAAGTCGAGTTTGTCACACATAATTTCAGTGTAGCCAAAAATAGGTACATATGGTCACTATATGGTCACACATTTGAACAGTGTGCCAAATGCCACTATATGGTTACATGAAGTAATTGTTTATGTGACTAAATCATGAAGTCGAGTTTGTCATACATAATTTCAGTGTAGCAAAAAACAGGTACATATGGTCATCATAATTGCAGATAGAGCCCATCTTGAGTGCGGTTTTCATTTACTTGGATTTCAGTGACTAAACCATGAAGTCGAGTTTGTCACACATAATTTCAGTGTAGCCAAAAACAGGTACATATGGTCACTATATGGTCACACATTTGAACAGTGTACCAAATGCCACTATATGGTTACATGAAGTAATTGTTTATGTGACTAAATCATGAAGTCGAGTTTGTCACACATAATTTCAGTGTAGCAAAAAACAGGTACATATGGTCATCATAATTGCAGATAGAGCCCATCTTGAGTGTGGTTTTCATTTACTTGGATTTCAGTCATCATATAGCTTCGTGGACTATTTTGATCGGCATTTTGCTGCTCTTGCTATTGTAACTCTTAATGGAAGGCATCTGTAAGTTACAATGTCAACCAATTCTATCTTACGTCTATGTTCTTTTCTTGTGATCAGTCAGAAACTGCTTTTTGATCCATATATTTGCAGGTTTGGGCAGCCTATAAAAGTTAATTGGGCATATGCTAGTAGCCAGAGAGAAGATACATCAGGTTTGTTAATGTAATATCAATGTGCTAGTAAATTAGTACCAATAATGCTATGCTGATGCCGTTTGCTCGGTTTTGCTGGCCACCTCAACATATTTGTGGGTGACCTTAGCCTTGAAGTTACTGATACCACTTTGTTTGCTTAGTTCTCTGCGTACCCTACTTGCTCGTAAGCCCAACTTTCTGTTCACACATCCCATATTAAACTTGAATTTAACTGAGACATTTTATTTACTGATTTGATCTTTGTTTGTTGCTTAGTGTTGCAAGAGTTATGTGGGACTAGAACACGGGGCGTTCTAAGGGATTTGGATTTTTTTCATTCCGAAATCAACAAGCGAAGAATTTGTGGAGCGAAAAGTCTTCTATGCTCTTCTGTGTCCATCTTAATATGCTAACTATGCTTTATTTTCATTTTCTTTTTACAGGATGCCCAAAGTGCAATTAATGATCAGACTGGTGAGGAGTTGATTCATGTTTTTACTTTACTTTCTCGCCTTAAGTGCTTATATTCTTTCTATATAAATTAACCGGGAATGTTACATTTTATCGAAAAGGCATGTGTGGGACATGTGTAATGGCTATTCATAGACCACATCTATTTATAACAATTTGAGTCTTATTTTGATACAATTAACATTTATAATTACTTAGAAGCTAATCAATTTTGTTTGATGTTTGTAGGTTATGTGAGCTGCTTTTGATGTTTGCTGTTCCTTTGGCATCTTAGAAAGAATCAGTGTTGTTATTTGAATTTTTTTCATCAAACCTGTGTAGTCACGGGTTTATAAACTAGTTATTATGTAAAACATTCTAGTTTTAGTTTTAATACATGTAATTAATTATGTACATTGAAATTTAATTTGTTGTGTTATATAATTCAAATTGTTACACAAATTATTGATTTGTTATATGTGACTAAAAGATGTAGTCACACAATATGGTCACACATTGTGACCACTGTTTGATTATGTTAGTGCATTTCTGTTTGTCAGTCAGTTGGTCAACGTTTGTACTCGTCAATGTTAATTAGTCTTAGTTTGTGAGGTGTTAAAGTTTGTATAATCGAGTTGTAAAGGAGAAGTGCAATTAGTGAATACGATTTTGTCCAAGTATAGTTTAGCAACACTTGGTCAGTGTCGCTGAATGCGACACTTGGCTAGTGTCGCATTAGGGGTTGGACAACCTATAAATAGGCGTGTTATGGTTCATTTGTAGGTTGGACGTTTTAGAGAGTGAGGTGTGGAGAGAGAGGCAGAGAGAAGAGTTTGTATCTTGTAATCTTTATTATTCAAGCGTGAATATATACAAAGATTATATAGAAATCGTGTGTTCGTGATTTGATTATCAATTGTTTGATTTCCGCACTTGCTCTGATACCAGTTGTGAGTGCCCCTAGTTGTGGATCTAAGTGATTGATGACATCGATTGAATGGCGGAAACAGACAATCACAATAAACAAATGTAAACACAAACCGAAACACGTAAGTATTGATAATATGTATTTGTATTGATGAACGTAACCTATTAGCTTGATTACAGAGATGCAATTTCGATAAATGGTGCTAGGGTTTCGTTAACCCTAGCCAGAAACCTGTAGGTTTGCTTATATACTAACACAAGTCGGCAGACATGCGACACTTGACTAGTGACACATGTGGCCGCCTTCATGCGTCACTTACCTAAGTGTCGCTATGCGTCACTAAGCCAAGTGTTGCCTACTACTAAACTTAAGTGTCGCTAAGTATATAAATGACTTTTCTATTACAATTAACTAACGACACTTACAACTTAATAGATCAACTGACTGACACACTAAATGTACCAATTGATTAATTATATGTGACTAAATCCTGCAAAATGCTACACAAACATACAATTCATGTGGTCATTGGGTGAACAATGGTCACACTTATTATCACCTACGACCACTTTTGGCTTAATTTTATGTGACTAAATCCAAGAATAAATCACTCTTTGTGTGACTAAATGGTACAAAACGCCACACAAACATAAAAATAAAGTGGCCATTGGATGGAAATAGTCACACATAATACAAGTTTACTTGACATTACAACCCATATGGTCACACTTTTTATCACCTACGATCACTTTTGATCTAATTTTATGTGACTAAATCCAAGAATAAATCACTCTTCGTGTGACTAAATGGTACAAAACGCCACACAAACATAAAAATAAAGTGGCCATTGGATGACAATAGTCACAAAAAATACAAGTTTACTTGATATTACAGCCCATATGGTCACACTTTTTATCACCTACGACCACTTTTGATCTAATTTTATGTGACCAAATCCCAGAATAAATCACTCTTTGTGTGACTAAATGATACAAAACGCCACACAAACATAATAATAAAGTGGCCATTGGATGGCAATAGTCACACAAAATACAATTTACTTGACATTAAAGAGCATATGGTCACACTTATTATCAACTACGGTCACTTTTGGCTTAATTTTATGTGACCAAATCCTAGAATAAATCACTCATTGTGTGACTAAATGATACAAAACGCTACACAAACATAAAAATAAAGTGACCATTGGATGGACAATAGTCACACAAAATACAAGTTTACTTGACATTACAGAGCATATGGTCACACAAAATACAAGTTTACTTAACTTTAAAGAATATATGATCACACTTGTGAACACTTTTGGTCACTTTTGGCTTAAATTTATGTAACTAAATCCCAAAAATAAAACACTCACTGTGTGACTAAATGTTACAAATAGTCACACAAACCTACAATTCAAGTGGCCATTGGATGGACAGTAGTAACCCAAAATACACTTTCGCTTAATTTTAAAGAGCATATGATCACACATTTTATGGTTTTCGTCACACTTTTTAAATAGATACGACCACTAACCATATAATGTGACCGTATGTACCCCTTTGGTCACGGCACCTTTAGTCACACACAAGCTGAAAAAACAAGTGTGACCATATGATTTTCGTCACACTTTTCTGGTGTGACCAAATCCCAAATTTGTACTACTGTTTTAGGAGTAATGTATTTTTGACATGTCATCTTATAATGATTGAAAAGATGACATATAAGCAATATATATATATATATATATATATATATATATATATATATATATATATATTTGTTTTCACTGTTTTTTTATCTCATTATTTTCATAGGATCCCATTCCTATATATATATATATAAGGGGCGGAGATAAAAAAAAATGGTGAAAACACTTTTTCCTTCATAATTTTTTTAAGGTGTGAACCTTTTTTTTTTTAAGTAAACCAAAAAAGTTAAGGTTCACACAAAAAAATATTTTTTGTAAAAAAAATAAAATAAAGTCAAATTCGAAAATCAAAATAAAAAAATTAAGGTTCACAATTAAAAAACTTAAAAACTTTATGTGAACCCAAAACAAAAAAATAAGATTCACAATTGAAAAAGTTAAAAAACTTAATGTGAATCTAAAAATAATTAAGGTTCACAGTTGAAAAAAAAAGTTCACAATTAAAAAGTTAAAAACTTTTCATGAACCAAAATAAATTAAGGTTCACAATTAAAAAAGTAAAAAACTTTCCGTGAACCAAAAAAATTAAGGTTCACAAACGTAAAAGTAAAAAACTTTATGTGAACACAAAAAAAAATTAAGGTTCAAAGTTGAAAAAAAAAAGGTTCACAACTGAAATTTTTTAAAACTTTCCGTGAACCTAAAAAAATTAAGGTTCACAGCTGAAAGAAAAGGTTGACAATTAAAAAAGTTAAAACTTTTCGTGAACTCAAAAAAAAAATTAAGGTTTACAGTTGAAAAAGTTAAAAACTTTATATGAACCAAAAAAAAAAGTTCACAATAAAAAGTTTTAAAAATTTTCGTGAAATTTTTTTTAAAAAAAATTATGCGAAAAAAAATAAGGTTCACAATTGAAAATGTTAAAAACTTTGTGTGAAGCAAAAAAAAAAAAAAGGTTCATCACGAGAATTTTATGTGAAACAAAAAAATATAAGGGTTTACAAAAAAATCATATATGAAGCAAAAAAAATGAAAGTTCACAACTTAAAAAAATTGTGAATCAAAAAGTGTTTTCACCATTATTTTATCCCCACCCCTTATATATATATATATATATATATATATATATATATATATATATATATATTTATATGGAGGGTGGAGATGTGTTTTCATTATTTTTTTTAATCTCATTATTTTCACCAGAAACATATATATATATATATATATATATATAGTGGCATGATCCAGAGGGAAGCGCATTTTTTGAGAGAAGGGGGAAACGTTAGTATGCATCAGGAAGCATATTACCTTCACCCATACAAATCTCGAAAAAAGCAAACTGAAATTTAGTAAATGTTAATCAGAATCGATGCTATGAATGTTAAGCTTCCTTGATAAATTATTTCTTCAAGTTATAGCATCGATTTGTGAATATTACATCCAAATCCGTTAATATGCATCGCGGTGCATATTAGTTAATATGCATTGTGATGCATATTAACACTCAAAATATTTTTCAAATAATGTGAAGTTTTTAATATGTATCGCGATGCATATTAGTTAATATGCATCACACTGCATTTTAACAATTTATTAAATAAATATTCATCAATTAATGTTATGACTTAAAAATGAAATTCATTCGTTAAAATATTCTTTATAGCATCAGTTTTGATTACTATTTACCGATAAAAATATTTTTGTTGACGTTTTGATTGATAATTGTAATATGCTTCTTGATGCATACTAACGCTTCCCTCTTCCCCCCAAAAAGGCACTTCCCTCTCGATCACTACCCTATATATATATATATATATATATAGATAGATGGATTAGCATCAATCGGGTAAAAAGGCATTATAGGAGACCATACAATACTCGTACCTCGCCAATCAGCTACTTGCACTATAGGCTTGGGGCACTAAGTAGCATTTGGCTTGCTCGCCTAAAAGATTGACCTATCAAATATCATGTTGCAGATTATCGTGTTGCAATTTGGCTGTTAACTATGTTTTTGCATTGCATACATGTTTAAAAGTCGATGACACTATCTTAACAATGACATTTTTATAATCAAACAATCGTGTTATTATTTTTTATTACATTTTATAAAAATTATTAAAGTCGTGGATTATAAGTTTTACATATGAGTTTATTGTTTCATATGTATTAAAATTTACACGTTTATTATTGTATGAAATATACATTCATTTTTTCAATTATATGTATTAAACTTGTAAATATCATTTATTTTATTGTCTGCAAATTTTTCTTTTTAGATAAGTCCTAAAAAGGAAGCTTTTCTATATCGGTATTACCCAAAAAGGAAAGCTTACATACAATAAATGATATTTATAAGTTCAATAAATACAATAAATGTTTTCAAATTTCGATTTATACAATATTAAAAGTGTAAGTTTATTACATCACGAAACAATAAACCCTTTACATATTATTATAACTTTGTATTAAAATTATATGATAACCCATGAACAAAACAATAAACCCTTTACATATTATTATAACTTTGTATTAAAATTATATACTAACCCATGAATTCGCAAGTTATAAATTAGTTGAAATATATAATGACAATTTCTAAAGCTCAAACTTTAGATATTTATTGGCCCTTTCTATTTTTAGCAGCCCACTAATTAAAATGGTTTACAATATATGTGTTTCATATGGATTAATTTGTTCATCGTTCTATTTTCAATTAGATACACTTTCTCCTGTAAAATCAAATTCAATATCATCTTAATATTGGTGTTTTTTTCACTTTGTTCGAGTGGTCATCCCTGATGTACAAGAAGAACATTTGAATTGCCCAATTTTTTAAAAATTTGGTCACTATTATTTCAAAACTATTTTTCTTATTTTTTTGAAAGTTTGATTCACGGATAGTCTCAAATAACTACCGGTGAATTAAGATTTCAAAGATCGAACAATTTCAAATACTTTTTAGAAGTCCAAAACAATTAAATAAATGATTTAAATAATGTACTTATAAGAGTACACAGTAGGGCTTGAACGGTGTCGACGGTTCACCACCTTGAATGCCGGTTCCGAGTTCACCACACCCGATCGGCGTTCAAGGTCAGCGTTCTTGCCCAACGTGCGGGTTTACACGGTGAAGCAAGAGAGGTTATTTTTTCTTCGGTCCCAACAGCTAATAAAAAAAAAAGTTTGAAAAAATTTAGAAAAAAGTAGCCATTTTTAAAAATTTTTTATACAATTTTACACTATAAATATACCCTCAATTCTCTTCATTTTTTCACACCGCAAAATACTTCTACTTCCAAACTAAAAATCAAACAATGTCTCAAAACTCGAACGATCCATACAACCTTCAATCACAATGGAATCCATTTCCGTCAAACTACAACCCGCAAACACCACAATCTTCTCCATACAACCCGTATCCAACACAAGCTTCAAATTCCAAAATGCCGAATTTACTACATACCGCAATACCGCATACACAAGTTCCATCTACCCAATATCCTCAATCATCATTACAACTCCCGCAAATGACATGTAACGTCCCAAAATTTCGTAAGCTCAAATAGTATACGTTTGTTGTATAAATTATAAATATATAATATATAATAAATATGTAATAAGTTATAAATATAATTATATGAGATAAAAGTTAGTAGGACTTGACCGACATTGTTAAATAATTGAGTAGAAAGGTAATAAGTGTTGAGGATAGATGAGGGGTAGAAAACGAAAAATGTTAAATAAAAACCCCGCATATTGTTAATTCTTGTGAAGTCATGATACTTCCAAATTAGAAACACAAATACAGAGAGAAAGGGAGAGTGCGACGCGGAAAAGCAAGCATGAAGAAAGCAAAAACACAAATTAAGCTAAGGTTGTTTAAATTGAAGGCTCAAACTTCTAATATAACATCATTAAGGTAAAGCTAGCTATATTACCTCCTTGATTTGATGTTAGGGTTTAGTTTACATAGACCTTAAGTTATAGCATTTTAAACTAAGTGATTAATTGAGTGTATTAATGTTTCATACATGTTATTGCGTCATATTCTAAGCTTGTTTTGTTAATTTCTAGGTAAAAGATTATATTAATGTGGGTGTTTGATAATTTTGTAAGTGTGAAGAGATTTGATTAATGAAAGTAATGAAATTGTAAATGAATACAATCAAACACCCCTCTTTGTATGTGAAATTGATAAAGAAAAGATGTATGAAACATGTAATTTGAATGATTGGTATTATTGAATTTAACACCTAAGTTGTAAATTGAAAGTAAGATAGCTTAAGAGTTATATTTGTGTTGTTTGTAATCTATGTATATGTTTATGTTATTAGGTGATCAAAGAATTGAAAATTTTGTAAAAACTTGTCATAATCCAAGTAAAGGTAATTAGATGGATGATTGTGGAAGCACGTAATGATCATGATATTAGCTTGACGTTTAGTCAAGTAATGATCATGACATTAGCTTGATATATAATGTTAATTATTTTTAATTAACATGTGAAAGTTGTTAAGGATCCTTAATATGTGGAAGTTGTTAAGTTATTTAGCCCATTACTCACTAAGCAAATTGCTTATTTCGTTAAGTTTATAGTGCTGTAGGTGAACAAAGTGGGACAAGGGAAGATTTGGGCAAGAAACCCGCGGAAAGCTAATGGTTGACTTGTTGCTTGATCGGTAACAAGTTATATCCCTTTTTGAAATCATGCTCAATATACAATAACACCCCTTTTGAATGTGTAAAAGATGGTAGTTTGACACTACAAGTCTAAATCTTGTGTTAAAAGAAGTATTATGACAATAAATCTTGTGTTAAAAGAAGTATTATGACAATGTTAGATATTTCGGTTACGTGGAAAGTTATGTGTGACAACCGGTACTTAAGGGTAATTAATTACCTTAAACTAGAAACGTATTACATATGTTTAGTTCGTGATTATGACTAAATACTAGTAACACTTTGGATAAACGCACATAATTACTTGAAATTACTCAAAACTATCAGATGGATTCCTACTTATACGGACGTTGCTGAACATTTTCAAAAATATTGTAGAGCTATTTTATAAAATAAATAGTAGTTATTTTTACATTAGTATTGGTATGTATTAATAATGTGCGAAATAATTATATGTTTTATATAAAACGTAACGAACACGAAGAAAATGTACGAATCGTACCCGACAACCAAAAGAAACATGATTAATAATTTGAGAACTTAAAATAAAGTATTTGAAAAATAATACTTTCGTTAAAATTCGTGCGAAATTATCATTAACGAAATGTAACAAACGAATGATTAAACAAACATACACGATTAACGGGTAAACGACCACAATACGTAACGCGAATTGGGGAACAAAATTTAACACACCACATGGAGGTGGGACCCACCATAAAATCTGCTCAAGAGGTATAACACCCCTCATTCAATATATGAATATTATATATAAGTTATCTCGGAAGCGTATTTAAAAATATATTTCATTACTGTACCTTATAAAATGTACATAAACTTTTTCAAACTTTGATACACCACAGTTTAACTACATAACTGTTCCAAAACCTGACACATTACAGTTTATAATATCTCAAAACCATGAAGCCATAAACGATGTGTTATATAATACTAACATCTTTAGTTTATAACAAAACTATATCAGAGTAGCATAGTGTCAAACATTCCCTACTTCAAAAGCATTCACTTCCTGACCACCTACATAATAAACATAACCTGCATAAAGTAAATTGAGGGATTAGCACAAATCTAAGTGAATGAATAAGATACACACAATTCAACTTAGCATAATCACTTGTTTTCACCAAATAACCGTAAACACATATTACTCAATACAACAATACAACAATTCAACAATGAGGATCGGTGGCTCTTGAGATACCCTAATACCCGGTTGGCTCTCCAAGAACACTTACCCAACCTAAACGTATGGCCATAACGGACGAGACCGATAGATAATGGTTGTTATAATCAAACAAAGGTACTACACTCAACGAATGAATCAAGTCCATGTGTAATTCACATAATAACTAACTAGCTCAATCAACTTGTTGAGCTCAATAACAACTAATGCCCAAAGGCCACATAGCACGTAGATTCACAATTAACAATTAAAACTAATAAGTCTAATAAACATATCTACGTTCACTTGTTGCAACCAAATAGTTACAACTAAATCAAAAGGTGAGTTCCAAATCCACTCATCGATACCTCAGTAGTCTCAAACTCAGAAGTCTTATATCACAGAGTCTTCGGTTGATCTGAGAACACAACAAAACAATGAATTAGTAATTCATTCATAATAATACAACTCATCTCAAGTATATCACTTTGTAATCATATACATTAAATTAATATGAACATCATAATATCAATGCATCATTTATTAGTGTATCTAACATTTATAAATACATTACTAGAACAACACAAACGAATACTGATTCGTTCCTGTTTTAAACCCGCACCCGATCGGCATTCTTTCCATAGCCGATCGGCTAACACTCCTTACTCGATCGGCTCACCCCTGACCTGATTGGCTAAATGGTGATTTTCGAGACTTTTCGTTCCAACGCAAAGTTCTGTAACGGTTTTGTTATAATTCAACTAAACGGCTAAATCTACCCGTTCGGTTATACATCACATACCCAATCGACTAAGTTATGATTCTCAAGACTTTTATTTGAGCGTTAGCTGCGGTAACCGTTTTATTTAATTCTAGCCATTCGGCTTAATCTACCCGATCAACTAGAAAACACATACCCGATCGGCTCAGACAATTATAGCCGATCGGCTATGAGACTCAAACCCAACAACCTGCATTTCGTTTTTGCATAACCTTAACTCCAAAAAAAAGCAATTACACAACACCAAACTCAGATTTTACTATCCTATGGTCATACACACATCATATAACTTTCAACAACCTCAATAACAACATTCAAACTTAATTCCATACAAAATCATTTGCTAAACTACCATGCTTTCAATCAAACTTATATATGAAAATAAATACCAAGTACACTTACAATTCAATGGTAGAAGAACAAGGAGAAAATAAAGAAGCTAGTATCTTGAATCCAAAGATCACAGCAACTATCTATCTTTAATTTAATTGTGTGTTCTTGTTTTGTGTTTATGAGTTTACAAGACTTGGAGAAGGAAGCATTCAATTTTGGGGAAGTAGGAATAAGTCGGCCTTAACAAAAACCGACCTAATATAATTTTAATTTTTAATTTCTTCTAACTTTATTGTCTGAAACTAAGAAACCATTTGCGAGGAAAACTATTTTATTTTACCGTCAACTACAACGATTTAAAACAAGTAATATTTCACTATTCACAATAAGTCAATTGACCTATTTACTTAAGTTTCACAACTAAACAAATAATATGAAGTAATTTCTCAACAATTGAATAATAAAATTAAATGAGAAATTACCAGACCCGTAGAGAGGATGTTACAAATCTCCCTCCTTGAAAACATTTCATCCCCGAAATCTCATCACGGTCAAATAATCCAGGATATCTGGATTTCATACTTTCCTCAGTTTCCCAAGTATGGTTCGAACCTAAACCGTGTTTCCATTTTATCAACACCATGGGAATCTGTTTCTTTCTAAGTTTAGTAACTTTTCGGTTAAGAATTTCAACAGTTTCTTCTACTAATTTCCGATTCTGATCAACCTTCAAATCTTGTAAAGGAAGTATTTGAGACCGATCTTCAACATTGCACTTCCTCAAATAACAAATATTAAACGTATCTAGGAGCTAGTTTCCCTCTTTTTTCAAACCGAATCACACCTTTCCATCGAGAAACTTTCAAATAAACAAGTTCACCTTCAGAAAATGAAACTGGTTTTCTACGAGGATCTGCATACTGTTTCTGCCTGTCACGTGCAGCTTTCAATTTCTCACGTGCAATTGCTACTTTATCAGCTGTAATATGAACAATATCAGGCCCAAATAACTATTTCTCTCCAACCTCTAACCAATAAGTCGGTGTTTTGCAATGACGCTTATACAACATTTCATAAGGAGGCATACCGATACTGGAATGATACGAATTATTATAAGCAAATTCCACTAACGGTAAATGAGAATCCCAAGAACCGCCATATTCAATAACACACGCACGTAGCTTATCCTCAAGTGTCTGAATCATTCTTTCTGACTGACCGTCGGTCTGAGGATGGTATGCTGTACTTAGTTTAACTCGAGTACCCAACTCATATTGCAAACTTTGCCAAAAATGAGAGATAAATCGAGAATCTCTGTCTGACACAATGGATAATAAAATTCCATGCCTTGAGACAATTTCAAAAATATACAATTGGGCTAGCTTACTCAAAGATGATGTTTTATTAGTAGCCAGAAAATGGGCACTTTTAGTCAATCAATCAACAATAGCCCAAATTATATCATTCCTACGTGGCATTCTAGGAAGTTTAGTCACAAAATCCATAGTCAAATGTTCCCACTTCCATTCTGGAATTTCCAACTGTTTCAGCGACCCATACGGTTTATGATGTTCAACTTTGACTTGAGCACAAATATGACAAGTACCAACAAATCTTGCTATATCAATTTTCATCATACGCCACTGATACAAAGATTTCAAGTCGTTATACATTCTAGTACTCCCGGGATGAACAAATAATTGAGACTTATGGGCTTCAGTCAAAATCATATCCCGAATACCACCAACAAGAGGAATTACACACGAGACTTAAAAGTTTTCAATCCTCTCGAATCATCAAACAACAAGTCTTTTATTTTCAACATAATTTCAGATTTCAAATTATGATCCAATAAAGCCTCCAACTGTGCAGCTTTAATTTGATCCACTAAATCCGAGGAAACATCCACTTTCATATAATAAACTTTGTTAGAACTTACCTTTCGGCTTAGAGCGTCTGCAACTACATTTGCTTTCCCTGGATGGTAACGAATCTCACAATCATAATCTTTGATTAATTCTAACCATCATCTCTGACGCATATTCAACTCTTTCTGTGAAAGCATATACTAAAGACTCTTGTGATCTGTACAGATAATACACTTTGTACCATATACATAATGTCTCCAAATTTTCAAAGCAAATACCATAGCTGCCATTTCTAGATCATGAGTAGGATAGTTTCTTTCATGCGGTTTCAACTGTCGAGAAGCATAAGCAATAACTCTATCACACTGCATAAGAACACATCCCAAAACAACATATGATGCATCACAATATACAACAAAAGCATCAGACCCATCATGTAATGCCAACACAAGAGCCTGACACAATAATTGTTTCAAAGTCTGAAAAGCCGTTTCTTGTCGTTCAATCCACATAAATTTCTTATCCTTGCGAGTTAATTTAGTCAACGGCCCGGAAATTTTAGAAAAATCTTTAATGAACTTCCGGTAATAACCCGTCCAAGAAAACTCTTTATCTCTGAAGCAGTCTTTGGAGCTTTCCAATTCATTACAGCTTCAACTTTAGAAGGATCAACTTTAACCCCATCATTACTTACAGATGATACCTCCCTGATCCAGAATTCACATTTAGAAAATTTTGCATATAAGTTTTCTCTTTTCAAAGTCTCCAACACTAGCCTTAAATACATTTCATATTCTGATTCGGATTTCAAATATACCAAAATATCATCAATAAACAGAATAATGAATTTGTCAAGAAAAGTCGACACACACAGTTCATCAAATCCATAAAAAATGCTAGAGCATTTGTTAACCCAAAAGGCATAACTAGGAATTCATAATGATCATACCTGGCACGAAATCAGTTTTAGGAATATCCTGTTCACGAAGATGAACCTGATGATAACCCCACCTCATATCAATTTTAGAATAAAAAGAAGATCCCTGCAAATGATTCAAGGCAGAAAATATTTATTCTTTACTCTTCTTTTATTCAGTTCCCTATAATCAATACACATCCGAAAAGACCCATCCTTCTTTCTCATAAACAAACCGGTACACCCCAAGGTTAAGAACTAGGTCTAATGAACCCTTTATCCAATAACTCATGAATCTGATTCATCATTTCACGTATTTCAGAAGGAGCTAATCTATAGGGAGCTTTGGCTACAGGTGTCGAGCCAGGAATAAGATCAATCTGATATTCAACTTCCCTAACCGGTGGCAAACCAGGTAATTCATCGGGAAACACCTCCGGATATTTAGAAAGTACCCGAACATCAGAAATAGATTTCTTTTCTAGTTTGGCATCAATAACATAAGCTAGGTAAGACTCACAACCTTTAGACAAAGATTTCCTAGCTTTCATCATAGAAATCAAAGGAATGTGTCCACTTTCCCGCTCCCCTCGAAGTTGACTTTCATTTTGGTCCAAATTGCGAAGTATACATTTTTCATTTTTGGTCCAAATTGCGAAGTTGACTGGTCAAAGTTGCGAATTGAGACTCGAGTATAAAAGGAAACAGTTCTTGCAAACCGAACTCACTTTTTCACACACATTGCGAGCTGAGATTGAGTGCAAAGCGAACCGAATTACCAATTTTTATCTTTTTCGATTATATACACACGAGGAACTATCCTTACTCTGTGGATATTATATAATTTTTGATTACGCATCGTTTGAGGTATAATACACTCGATTTCACCGAGTATTTAACGAGTAATCGATGTTTATATGTTTCTAAACCTTCAACTTGATATTCAATCGATTAAACTAGGATTTAATGGATTAAAAGCCATAGAAATCTAGGTTTCTCTTATTTGAATATCGTCAAACACGTTTATACCAATAGATTATGTTGAAACTTAACGAAATTCGATTGTGAATCGATTTTTACTCCGCAGGAGCATCTGCGAAGTGAGTTCAATCTCACTTCGCAACTCGCTGATGCGAAGTGAACTTCGTTGACTTGTTGACTTTGCGAGATGAGTATGCGAAGTTGACTTTCATTGACTGAAAGGTTGCGAAGCGAAGTTTGTTGACCTTTTGACTTGCCTTGCGAGTTGAGATGGTTTGCGATCTGAGCTGCGAACTCAACTACTTGCGAGCTGAGTTGCAAACTTCGCATTTTGCGAACTGATTTTTTTTTAAAAAAATAATAATAAAAAATGTCTATCGTTTAGACTTGTGACAACTTTTACAAGTTATTTAATACACGTTTTAGACTTACAACATTGTGTTGATAAGTTATCCATTATTTAAATTTATTTCGTATTAGACTTAAGTTTATATAAGTAAATACGTTCAAAATATATTTAAATAATTTACATATTTTTAGAAGTTAAGTAGATTATTTGGTCGAAAGTCTTCCGACTCATTGAGTAGTCGAGCGACGTGTCCCGATTTTTATCGGCGGTCAAATTTTCTAATATAACTTACTTTGTTTAACTTGCGAATTTTATATTAACAAGTTATTTGTTTTGATACGTTTGGAACTTAAGATACATATATAACAAGTCACAAAGCGTATTACTTATGATTATAGAGTATAGTTAATAATTAAGCACTTTGTATTTAATTGTTTAATTATGTTAGATAAATTATAATTTCAATTGTCATTTGTGTATGTATTTACAGATATGGCAAATAGGGTTTTCGCTCGTTCCCACAATATTCTTGTGGATTTAGATTTGACGAGGACAGGAGCTCAGAGAGTTGCGGATATTCTCACGTTCTTAGCACGGTCTCGTATTAGACATGCTATTTCATCCTCTCCGCCACTCTCTATGACTCATTTGACGGACTTTTGGACGGATATTGTTTATGATCCTTCAGTTAACTCGCCGGTTATTCGTACAACTGTGGGTGGACGTCCAATTGTTTTCTCTGCTGCTGATCTGCGCGAGATATTATGTCTAGGTGCAGAGGAGCAAGAAGATAGCCCGATTGAGTTTCCCTTGGATTTCATTGAGGGAGCTATTGGTCATATGGGGTACGTAGGCCCTACACAAGGTCGTCAGTATTTGAAGGCCTTTGTGTTTGGGCAATGGAGGTTTTATGGAACGTACTTCTACACGTGTTTGCGCCCAAGAAGGGTGATTTTGATGAGCTGCCGCCGACACTGATGTCTGGCGTATTGTCCCTGGTTTATAACAAACCATACAGTTTCTATTCTAATAGTTTTGAGAACTTCAGAGCTCAAGTTACCAGACAGGTCAAATTGACCTTTATGTTATATCCACGTTTTTGTATGCTGGTCATTCGACATTTTCTTCATGATCTACTAGCTTATCAGCTCATGATTTTTGTTGATACTATTAGGCTTCGTGGATACAATGCGGCATTCAGTATCGATTCTTGTCGTCCTGAGCATTTGAGACCACAGACGAGAAATCTTTTTGGATTTTTGATCGATCCACTCTACAGGACGCCACCAAACAATGGTGGGGAGGATGTTATTGCTGATGCTGGTCCACCTGCTGAGCCTCCTGCTGATGTGGTTCCGAATCTAGAGCCACAAGAGCTTCTTGAGGATGTCTTACAGGCTGAACATCAAGGTCATGATGTTGTGCCTGAGATAGCAGAGCAGGTAGTACAAGAAGTATTGGGTCATAAGGATGATATCAATGATCCAGAACTTCAGGCGATTGAAGATTACCATGAGGTACAAGTGATTCAGGATCCAGTGGTTGATAGACCTGGGGGTTCTTCATCTGCTACTGTACCTGTACAGGTATATATAAGTAATCATTTATGTAATTATGAAATTTATATAGAACTTGTATGATGGAGCAATATGCTAATCATACGAGTTTAATATAATTATGGTACATGATACAGAGGTTGGTCCTTCTGGTGGACGTGATGGTGAAATACTCACTGATGAGTCAGATTCAGATGATACACCAAGTCCACCACATCATACTATTCGTTATCAATCTCGTATAATTCCGGATCCGGCATTGACAGAGAACCGTAAAGCTAAGGATGTAGATCCGGATTTCACTCTACGAGATGAAGACACGGAGGACGATGATGACCAGCCTTTAAGGTCCAAACGACGAAAGCTAATAAGGGCTTTCACACCACAGTTTACTATTGGTGAAGGTTAGTTTATAATCTTCATATTAGTTTACTAATTAAGTTATGCATGAGTTATAGACTGAGATGGATACTTCTGTAACAGTTCCTCAGGCTAGACCTAGAGCTGAGTCTAGGACTAGGTCACAGAAGATAGAACAGGTCTCACGGCCTACTGAGGTATGAGAAATGTGTTTAATCTCTTATATTTGAAATCGTATAATTCAGAGATAGAGACAGCCAAGTCTGTGACTATAACTGATAATATTACTGATTTATGTAAAACAGAAGGAGGTTGTTGAGTTGGTACGTCCGGAATCATTCCCAACTACCAAAGCGAGCAAATTTGCAGCTAGCCTTCTTACGGCAGCTTTGACTCAGCCTTCTCAACCACTTACTTCTGATTCACATATTGCATCACTCACACCACTTGGACCCATGACCATCTCTCTTACTCCTACAACGGATGCTGAAAGGATTACATCCTTAGAGTCAAGAGTTAATGAGTTAGAGAAGATTACTTCAACGATTCCAGAGTTGGTCACACAGAATCATCTTTTTGCCAAGTAGATGACTCAACAAAGTGAGTCTTACAAGACACTGCTGGAGACTCATCTCACATTGTTACAAGACTTTACTACCCAACGACTGAAGCTTGAACACTTAGTGCGTCTTGTGTTGAGAGTGAATTCAAGACAGTCAGCTTAGGGGGAGATATTGATATATCAAGAGTCCTATAGGCAAGATGAGTTAAGGAAGAAGAGAGATGCTGATAAAGAAGATGATCCCAGTGCTCTGAAAGATAGTGAGATGGTTGGTCCTTCAACGACTAGCAAGCAAACTATTATTCAGGGGGAGTCTGATGTAGCGGGTAAGAGCGGTGATGATGTTGATACAAGCAATGTTGCACCAGTTGATGATGCTGGTAAGGAAATTAGTTAGAGTATGTATAGGTAGATTAGATAATTAAGACTTAGATTGATTGTAATATAACTTTTATATTAAGTTTCAATGAAAGTTTTTGTTTATTAAATTCTTATATGCTCTTAAAGATAAAGAAATTCTTAGAGTTAATTCTGAGAAATTAACTATAGAATTTATATTATTGGAAATATACTTAGAAATTATTTGCAAAACAATTATAATATACAGAGATGTATTAATTATAATCTTAGATAAATTTTTGTAATATGTAAAAGATTAAGATTATGTAATAATTGTTTGATATTTCCATGATTGAAATGATAAAGAAATTTTAAGATTGATAAGTTATCAATAATAGAATTTAAATTATTATTTAAATCATTTTTGTTTATCTCTTTGTAGAATTAGAGAAAATAAATTTGACTGATTCTGAAAGTGATTTTGGAGATGAAGCTGAAGTCGAGATTGATTATGTTCTTGAAGAAGGTGAGTTTATTCCACCTGAAGACTGGATTTCTGTTCCTGAGATTGTGGTAGACGAAGGTGTTGATCTAGATGCTGATATTGATGAACATGCCGTGAATCCATCTAGGAAAGAATTTGTAGTTGAAGATGATCAAAGAGAAATAGTAGTCGATGTAGATGAAGATATCGATGACTCAACTGATTCTGAGAAAGGAGATGCTACTCTTATTCCAACTAAGAATCCGGCAGTTATGTACAGGAAACTACCAAAGATAAAGAAGAAAATTGGAGTTTCTGAAGTAGATATTACTACAAAGCTTGTTCCACATAGAGGAATTATTGGATGGTACTTTGATTCTGACCTAAAGCTCTTTGCTATTAAAAGGTTTGACGGAGTTCAATATTTTGAGAAGAAGCTTGTTGTTTTTAGTTCTCTTCCTAGATTTGAGATTCGAGACTTGGCTAGATTAGAGTTGAATAACCCTAGTAATGATGATTATGCAAAGTATGTTGAGAAGATTATCAGGACTGAGGGTAGATCGATGAAATTTGAGAAAATTAAGCCAAGAGTTGGAAGAACAATCAAGTTAAAAGAAAGAAGTGAAAGAACTGGAAGAATACGTCGAAAGAAAGTATATCCAGCTGTCAAGTGTGTACATCAGATCCCACTGAAGATAATGCCAAAGGATATTCTAGGAAATATGAAAAGTTGGCATGTAGATTTAGAGGCTGGAGAAGCTGTTATGGTTTAAGCAGATGATGAAGTCGAAAGAGGTGAAAGAGAACTTCTGAGAGTTTATGATCATCGACACCTGATGAATATGTCAAAGAAAGATATAATGAAGTTATTCGAAAATAGAATCTTAACGACTATGGCATGGGGTGATCTTGCACGTGATTATCAGATGATGGTAAAGACTTGCATGAAGATGAAGATCTATGTTGGAAGCAAAATATTTAAGTAATTATCAAGGACAAACTTGAAGACAACTAGAGCTATTGTCAA
Organism: Pseudognaphalium luteoalbum; assembly: GCA_963422505.1. Classification (NCBI taxonomy): domain Eukaryota; kingdom Viridiplantae; phylum Streptophyta; class Magnoliopsida; order Asterales; family Asteraceae; genus Pseudognaphalium; species Pseudognaphalium luteoalbum. The sequence continues at coordinate 88,081,737 of OY730197.1, forward strand.
GGGGGAGTCTGTTGGGACATGTTTATGTGACAACAGTTCTAGCTTGTAATAGTGTTTAGTTTGTAATCAAGTTTTGTATATTGACTTTACTTTAGATATGAAATGATATATATTAGTTTGATATGAATATTTGTTAAACATATTATTGTGATTAAAGTGTTAGACAAATATAGGATTAAACTAATATGATAAAAGATATTAGTATTGTTAATATATTTATTATATATAAGTATACGATAAATATATAAGTTGCGAACTCAATACTACGATGCGAACTGAGTTCAGTTCGCAAGGTGGTAACTGAACCGAGTCAATTGGCAGGACTCATGGGCTGCGACCTGAGTCAGTTCGCAAGCCCAGACCTGCGAACTGAATCGAATATATATGAGGTTTTCGGTTTAGAAAACCCTAACGAATTACAATCTGCGAATTTTGGCTTCTGCAAACAACCCTACGAAATTCTAAGTATATTGTGCTTGGTTCTTAATAGGTTAACGTTATTAACAATCAAGATTAAAGCTAGATATTATTCCTAATCACAAACAAATCATAATACTAAAGTTATATCCGTATAACTAGGATATTGAGGGATTCCGCACCTCAATATTAAGATAACCTCGTTATCGATCCACAGAACTAGGGACTTACACAATTAAACTTATATATGAAAATAAATACCAAGAACACTTACAATTCAATGGTAGAAGAACAAGGAGAAAATAAAGAAGCTGGTATCTTGAATCCAAAGATCACAACAACTATCTAGCTTTAATTTAATTGTGTGTTCTTGTTTTGTGTATATGAGTTTATAAGACTTGGAGAAGAAGCATTCAATTTGGGGAAGTAGGAATAAGTCATCCTTAACCAAAAGCGACCTAATATAATTTTAATTTTTAATCCTTTCTAACTCTATTGTCTGGAACCTAGAAACCATTTGCGAGGTAAACTACTTTATTTTACCATCAACTACAACGATTTAAAACAAGTAATATTTCACTATTCACAATAAGTCAATTGACCTATTTACTTAAGTTTCACAATCAAACAAATAATATCAAGTAAATTCTAAAACAATTAAATAATCAATTTAAATGAGAAATTACCAGACCCGTATAGAGGATGTTACAAGAGGCCATACCCCCACCATACCTCTACATTACTTGTTTCACTTTTGCACACAAACACACACAAACACATAATCATTCACACCCACTCCTCCACTCCCTCATTCCCCTATCTCTCTCCCTCCCTGCCATTTTCCAGACCACCAGTCACCACCATAAACACCACCACATCACCACCCTTAAACCTCCATAGAGCCGCCACTTCGAAATTCAAGACAACGCAGGGAAACGAGTCCACGACTGCATCTTCTTCTCCTTTTCATCGGCAAAAGTCTTAGACTGATTGCATGAGTAACAAGTTTCACAAACGTACTTTCGGATAAGTTTTGAACACGAGATCTGGAAAACACTTAGACTGATTGCATGAGTAACTTACTAATTTCTAAAGGCCTCTCAATATCATGTTTCATTAAATATTTGTTTATTACGAGTGTACGATTAGACACTTGCTAGAGACACCAACTTCCGAGTTAAGCTTAGAAGTTAAAACTATGAAAACATGATAATAGTGTATCTTACTTGGGCATTCGTGCTACTTCGGGGCATTGTTAAGCTTAGAACTGTGACACCCGCCAAATTAGGACTAGTGATTAGTACCTAATTAGTTATAATACATGTAATTAGTTCTGTGTTAGGCTAATTAATGTATCAAGTAATATATATTGTTGAATATATACAATCATGCGATTTGATTAAATCGTACAAGTTTCACATCGAATGTAATTCGGTTCAATTAATACGGACGTTGGTGAACAATTTTATTAAATAATATAATATTATTTAATAAACGCAATTATATACAAAAAAATTATTTAGATAATATTTCAATTCAAATGCGTATCGTACAAACAAGGACTACACGATTAGATTATTAAACGCGCAAACAAATCGAAACAAGTTAAAGTTATATTTTATAACGCAACCATTAAGTATTTGGTAAAATACTTCAACAAAAATATTGGGTAATTATTCGTATTTTAAAACGTATAAAATAAACATTTAACGTTTAAACGAACGGGAGAACGAACACCGCACGGAGCGCGATTGCGGGGACTGAAAAAGGTGAGGCTTTCACCTACACCCCACCCCTCTTTCCCTCTTTCTTTCATTTCCATTTCAACAAAAACACACACACACACCACTAAACACTCTCAAACCCATCACCACCAAATTTCGGATCTAGCATAACCGACAACAAAAGTTACATTTTCGGAATCACCATCAAGAGAGGAACAAGATTAACAAAGGCACCACCCTCGTTTTCTTCCTCGTTTTGTCTCGATTTGCAATTGTAAGAAATTCTCTAAATATTTAGATCCACTCATTTTGGTGTATTATTTCGGTGTTATAATGTTTACACAACTTAGTATTGTCCAAATGTATGAAGAAAACACGATTTTGCAGCCTAAAAATGAGTTAGATTTGGGTTTTGGGTTGAAAAATCGCGACAGCCGCTGAGTTCTGGGCTGGTGTTCATCCATGTGACACAAGCACTGTGTCGCATTTAGTGTCGCAAAACATGTGACACAAGCATTGTGTCGCATTTAGTGTCGCAAAACATGTGACACAAGCTTTGTGTCGCAATTAGTGTCGCAAAACATGTGACACAAGCATTGTGTCGCATTTAGTGTCGCAAAACATGTGACACAAGCTTTGTGTCGCATTTAGTGTCGCAAAACATGTGACACAAGCATTGTGTCGCATTTAGTGTCGCATTAAGTTGCATACCATAAGACACAAGCCTTGTGTTGCGGAACACAAGCATTATGTCGCATAATATGTCGCAGAAACCCAAAAACAGAAGCCAAAAACATTCTAAGTGTTTAAAAATTACTTTTCAATAACCAAACCAAATACGATACGATTAATACGCAAAAATGGATAAATCAAAGTATAATAATAATAGTTAAGGTTATTATTATAAATCTGTCACCAACGGGCCGTACACGTTTTCAAAACACAAACCAAATAATCAACCAAATCGTAGTAATTTGGACATATATAGTTGTGTAACAACTACAAAGGTAGTCCTTTGAGATACCGACTCCTGTTTATAACCATCGCGTGTCGTGGACACCCTCAGGTTACAAGTCTTCGGACATCGATACTCGGCTAATCAATCAAAGTTTATTTAGATAAACTTCTCAGGCTCAGATGAGTCTCATGGCCCCTATTTTACTGTTTTTCAATCACGGGTGTGATATTATTGCTCGTTTTGTTTTACAAGTTGAACGCAAGTACAAATCAAAATCAAATACTACATGAGTTACTTCAACTAATCAATTTAAAGCCCTCCATAGCATAGTCTGGTAATACGTAGTAGCGTGAATGTTAGTATATGATATCATATAGGATTGACAATCCTCGTCCGGGTTAGCACGCACTAACTGGTCAAACGGACGTATTAGCATTTGGGAAGACGAGTGTGGATTAGGCACTCGTAGGAGGCATTCAAGTTGGGTTTCCTTAATTGGACCTGACACTCAAGTTAAGCTCAGACTATGTGCTCATGGCTGTATAACTTTTATTTTGCTTAATTGCTTTATAAATTCAATTATAAATCTTGCGGTTCATACAATTATGTGTTGACATACAAACCTGTGAGCGCACCGCGTTTCGCTGACCTATTTTAGCATATATCACAGGTGACTAGCAGTAGGTTGGATTGCACAATCAAGATCAATTAGCTCGAGTCAGCATGCAAACAATCAGAGATTTAGCTGCATTATTATATTTTGTGTAGATTAATTATGTACTTAAATCTCTCAATTTCCACCGAGCTAATGTAACTCTATTTTTGATGTAAACTTTGGTTTTTATTAATACAAATGTAAAACGACGCATATAGTGTTCGTTCATTATATCTTTGTGCTTGTGATATTTGATTAGTAACACCCAATGTATGCTTCCGCTAAACAGTAAATTTGGGGGTGTTACAGATTGGTATCAGAGCCTAAGGTTATAGTGAACTAGGTTGCATTTAGTGGGCCTAGACTATGACCGTTAGGCAGTATTCCTTACTAAGTATGATTAGGTTCAGTGACTCCATTGTATTGGTTTAATTTAACATAGCCTGATCAACTATGTACAATTAAAGGAATACGATGTGAGATCTGAAAGGAGTCATGGCTGAACAGGATACACTAGTGGACTCTAACCTCGAGAGAACCGGGACTCAAACACGTCTGTGCTAGACACACTAGGCTATTATGTGGTATATATATATATATATATATATATATATAAACATAGATAGGCCTCGCTCTCGCTCAAAATCTTAGGCTATATTATATATGTATTATATGGATATAGGCCTCATTCTTTCTAACGCTTTATCTCAGAATGGCAAACACACCACCCAATTCATCACGCGCTCATCCGTATGAATCACGAAACCCAAGAGTGGCTAGGAGGGACCCCAAGTCGCCTCGGGCTAGCCCATATCCTGCTCACATTACTCTACCGAATTTAGCCGCTAGAGTACACCACCACGAGCAACGACTTAACGCTATGGATATCGAACTCCAAGAAACCAACGAAAACTGGAGACTCACTTCACTCGAACGAATCAACCAAGTCTCTGAAGATCACGAAAATACCATCAACCACATGGACACCCTTGACAACCGTCTGGGTGAAACCATCGAAACTATGGAGGTTGTCCACAACCAAGTGATAGGCAACCGAAATGAAATTTTCATCCTACAGTCAAGGCTGAATCAGTGCGAGATACGTCTAAGGGAAACCGAAGACGCACTCCAAATGGTTAGCAGACTTGCAGAATCTGTAGACCATCTCACCGCACTGCTGCCACAACTCAATCTACGACAGGATTAGCTAGGGCTAAATCTGTACTTTATCATGATTTACTAGGACCTATGTAATTCGACCGGATGTAACAATTCCCGGCACTTTTGAAAACCTTCTAAGTTAGTAACTTTTGAAACTCTTAACTCGAAATTGTCTGTAATCGTTTAACATCGTAATATCAATCGACAATTTCTCTCGACTATCTTACATTGTTAATCTTCTCTTTGTGATATTGTATATTACTGCGTTAATATATATATACATCTGTCGAATTATCGTTCTGGAACAACTTCTCATGTGCCTCTTGTTTCTTTCTTGAAGAATCATGCCGCCAAAGAGGAAAAGTTACAGTGACGCTGAACTCGCTGTTGTCGTATCTCGAGCAGTGGCCGATGCTTTGGCTGCTCGGGATTCACCACGAAACTCCCGAAGTACTGGTGAGACCCCAGTCAATACCCCTGTTATCAAGCCTTGCTCTTACAAGGATTTTCTCAGCTGCAAACCACTCTACTTCAAGGGCACGGAAGGTGCTATTGGTCTAATCAGATGGATTGAACGTATGGAATCCGTATTCAACCTCTGTAACTGTACGGAGGATAACAAAGTCAAGTTCACTGCATACACCTTTCAGGAAGGTGCTCTTATGTGGTGGAACACCAATGACTTCGTGGTATACTGCAATGCTTCTCATCAAGGTCTCGGTTGAGTGCTGATGCAACGAGACAAAGTTATTGCTTATGCTTCACGACAGCTCAAAATTCATGAAAAGAACTACACCACCCACGATCTCGAGCTAGGAGCTGTTGTCTTTGCCCTCAAAATCTGGAGACATTACCTCTATGGCACTAAGTGCTCAATCTTTACCGACCACAAAAGTCTCCAACACATATTCGATCAGAAGGATCTCAACATGAGACAACGCCGGTGGGTCGAGTTGCTTACCGACTACGATTGTGAGATCAAATACCATCCGGGCAAAGCGAATGTTGTTGCCGATGCCCTCAGTCGAAAAGAACGAACGAAACCACTTCGAGTCCGAGCCCTCAGCATGACTATTCAAAATGATCTAAACATTCAGATTCTCACTGCTCAACTCGAAGCTCTGAAACCCGATAATATCAAAAACGAAGCCTTGCGAGGCATGGACAAACAATTCGAAATCAAGCCTAACGGGATTAGGTATTTCTCAAACCGAATCTGGTTACCCAATTTTGGAAATCTACGAGACTTGGTAATGGATGAAGCTCACAAGTACAAATATTCTATCCATCCTGGATCTGAAAAAATGTATCACGGCATCAAGGAATTTTATTGGTGGCCGAATATGAAAGCTGAAATCGCTACATACATCAGCAAGTGTCTTACTTGCTCGAAAGTCAAAGCTGAATACCAAAAACCTTCTGGTTTACTCCAACAACCCAGCATTCCTGAATGGAAATGGGAACAAATTGCCATGGATTTCATAACCAAACTACCAAAGTCATCGAGCGGTTGCGATACCATTTGGGTGATCGTCGATCGTCTCACAAAATCTGCTCATTTTCTGGCAATCAAGGAAACCGACAAAATGGAACGCCTCATACAAATCTACATCAAAGAGGTTGTTTCTCGACATGGTGTTCCAATCTCGATTATCTCCGATAGGGATAGTCGATTCACCTCTCACTTTTGGCAATCACTTCAAAAATCATTGGGTACCCGTCTTGATATGAGTACCGCATACCATCCTCAAACCGATGGCCAAAGTGAACGCACGATTCAAACACTGGAAGACATGCTACGAGCTTGCGTAGTTGACTTCGGTGTAAACTGGGAAAAACACCTACCGTTGTGCGAGTTTTCATATAACAACAGTTATCACACCAGCATAAAGGCTGCACCCTTTGAGGCACTCTACGGTCGTAAGTGCCGCTCACCGATTTGTTGGACCGAAGTGGGAGATAGTCAACTCACTGGTCCCGAACTCATTCACGAAACAACCCAGAAAATCTTCGAGATCCAAAACAAACTCAAAGCCGCACGTGATCGTTAGAAAAGTTATGCTGACGTGAGACGCAAACCACTCGAGTTCCAGGTTGGAGATCGAGTGCTACTCAAAGTTTCACCTTGGAAAGGTGTTATCCGATTCGGTAAACGCGGGAAGTTAAATCCCAGATACATTGGACCATTCGAGATCCTCGAGAGGATAGGTCCAGTGGCATATCGATTGCAGCTGCCATCCGAGCTCAGCAGCGTGCATCCCACTTTCCACATTTCAAATTTGAAAAAGTGTCTGTCTGACGAGACACTTATCATTCCACTCGATGAAATCCGGGTTGACGAGAAGCTCCATTTTGTTGAAGAACCCGCCGAAATAATGGACCGTGAGGTCAAACAACTCAAACAAAGTCGTATTCCCGTTGTCAAGGTCAGGTGGAATTCGCGGCATAGACCGGAATTCACCTGGGAACGGGAAGACCAAATGCGACTCAAGTACCCTCAGTTATTCACTGAAGCTACTTCAAACACGACTACGAACTAAATTTCGTGACCAAATTCTTCTAACAGGGGGAGAATGTGACACCCGCCAAATTAGGACTAGTGATTAGTACCTAATCAGTTATAATACATGTAATTAGTTCTGTGTTAGGCTAATTAATGTATCAAGTAATATATATTGTTGAATATATACAATCATGCGATTTGATTAAATCGTACAAGTTTCACATCGAATGTAATTCGGTTCAATTAATACGGACGTTGGTGAACAATTTTATTAAATAATATAATATTATTTAATAAACGCAATTATATCCAAAAAAATTATTTAGATAATATTTCAATTCAAATTCGTATCGTACAAACAAGGACTACACGATTAGATTATTAAACGCGCAAACAAATCGAAACAAGTTAAAGTTATATTTTATAACGCAACCATTAAGTATTTGGTAAAATACTTCAACAAAAATATTGGGTAATTATTCGTATTTTAAAACGTATAAAATAAACATTTAACGTTTAAACGAACGGGAGAACGAACACCGCACGGAGCGCGATTGCGGGGACTGAAAAAGGTGAGGCTTTCACCTACACCCCACCCCTCTTTCCCTCTTTCTTTCATTTCCATTTCAACAAAAACACACACACACCACTAAACACTCTCAAACCCATCACCACCAAATTTCGGATCTAGCATAACCGACAACAAAAGTTACATTTTCGGAATCACCATCAAGAGAGGAACAAGATTAACAAAGGCACCACCCTCGTTTTCTTCCTCGTTTTGTCTCGATTTGCAATTGTAAGAAATTCTCTAAATATTTAGATCCACTCATTTTGGTGTATTTAATCGGTGTTATAATGTTTACACAACTTAGTATTGTCCAAATGTATGACGAAAACATGATTTTGCAGCCTAAAAATGAGTTAGATTTGGGTTTTGGGTTGAAAAATCGCGACAGCCGCTGAGTTCTGGGCTGGTGTTCATCCATGTGACACAAGCACTGTGTCGCATTTAGTGTCGCAAAACATGTGACACAAGCATTGTGTCGCATTTAGTGTCGCAAAACATGTGACACAAGCTTTGTGTCGCATTTAGTGTCGCAAAACATGTGACACAAGCATTGTGTCGCATTTAGTGTCGTAAAACATGTGACACAAGCTTTGTGTCGCATTTAGTGTCGCAAAACATGTGACACAAGCATTGTGTCGCATTTAGTGTTGCATTAAGTTGCATACCATAAGACACAAGCCTTGTGTTGCGGAACACAAGCATTGTGTCGCATATTATGTCGCAGAAACCCAAAAACAGAAGCCAAAAACATTCTAAGTGTTTAAAAATCACTTTTCAATAACCAAACCAAATACGATACGATTAATATGCAAAAATGGATAAATCAAAGTTTAATAATAATAGTTAAGGTTATTATTATAAATCTGTCACCAACGGGCCGTACACGTTTTCAAAACACAAACCAAATAATCAGCCAAATCGTAGTAATTTAGACATATATAGTTGTGTAGCAACTACAAAGGTAGTCCTTTGAGATACCGACTCCCGTTTATAACCATCGCGTGTCGTGGACACCCTCAGGTTACAAGTCTTCGGACATCGATACTCGGCTAATCAATCAAAGTTTATTTAGATAAACTTCTCAGGCTCAGGTGAGTCTCATGGCCCCTATTTTACTGTTTTTCAATCAGGGGTGTGATATTGTTGCTCGTTTTGTTTTAAAAGTTGAACGCAAGTACAAATCAAAATCAAATACTACATGAGTTACTTCAACTAATCAATTTAAAGCCCTCCATAGCATAGTCAGGTAATACGTAGTAGCGTGAATGTTAGTATATGATATCATATAGGATTGACAATCCTCGTCCGGGTTAGCACGCACTAACTGGTCAAACGGACGTATTAGCATTTGAGAAGACGAGTGTGGATTAGGCACTCGTAGGAGGCATTCAAGTTGGGTTTCCTTAATTGGACCTGACACTCAAGTTAAGCTCAGACTATGTGCTCATGGCTGTATATTTTTTATTTTTCTTAATTGCTTTATAAATTCAATTATAAATCTTATACAATTATGTGTTGACATACAAACCTGTGAGCTCACCAGCGTTTCGCTGACCCATTTTAGCATATATAACAGGTGACCAGCAGTAGGTTGGATTGCACAATTAAGATCAATTAGCTCGAGTCAGCATGCAAACAATCAGAGATTTAGCTGCATTATTATATTTTGTGTAGATTAATTATGTACTTAAATCTCTCAATTTCCACCGAGCTAATGTAACTCTATTTTTGATGTAAACTTTGGTTTTTATTAATACAAATGTAAAACGACGCATATAGTAGTCGTTTATTATATCTTTGTGCTTGTGATATTTGATTAGTAACACCCAATGTATGCTTCCGCTAAACAGTAAATTTGGGGGTGTTACAAGAACTATGAACATGTGACAATAGTATGAAAACATGATAATAGTGTATATTACTAGTTATCATCATTAAGTTAAACAAGTGTGAAAAGTTGATGGAAATGGGTTAGTGTGGTTAATATCCTCAATGGTTTGTTATGGTGTCCACATGTGTCTTCCAATGGGTTATTTTGTTAAACTCTAGTTAAAAAGGTTTTGTGGTAATATGGGTCATAATGACCCATATGATGATTTGGTTATAAGTAATGTGATTTCTTGAGTTGAAATCACTAGTTTAAAATTTAGTTAACATGTATTTGTACATGTTCGGTTAAGAATGATACTTGACCTTTGTGTTGTTGAAAACTGTTTTAGACAAGGGCCTGATTTCACACAAGGAGCTGAGTATTGATTTTAACGTCCATATTGTAGATTTTTAATCCCATACGACTAATTTTCCAAGCCATATTGCAAATTTTCAATATGTCTTAGATAAGGGGTTGATATCGCGTAAAAAGTCACATTTTTACTACCAATATCTCTCTCATTTAAGACTAATACTTGACATATAATCTATTTTATCACATGAATCAGTGATATTATGCCAAGAAGCTGAAAATACGGAAGCACGAGAAAAGTCACTAAAAATGGGTGAAAAACGAAGATTCCACACACGTTTGAATATTCAAGAAATCAAGACAAGAATTCAAGATGAAAGGACCACCACCATGGGTTCTCTACTCGAAAGCCTTCGTTTTCAATATACAAATCTAACAAAAGAAGAGTCAACAAAAACAGATGAAGAATGAAGATTGTGCATGCTACGAAAGATTCAAATGATTCGATATAAAACATCTCAAGATCGGAGAAACATCTTATGGATTTCTTTACATCAAAGTCTTCATTTCCGAAAATCGAGTCCAACGCAAAAAGAATCATCGAAATTGGGCAAACGACGAAGAAGATACGCGCGAAAATAAGAAACAAACAAAAGACGGCGAACCGGGACGGCAAGCCGCTGGCTGGCTCTCAGCCGCCGGCCGCCGCCTTGCTCCCGGCCGCCGCCGGTCCCTCCATCCTTTTTCGTCCTTTCCTGGTACACGTGCCACACCTTTTCATGCTTTTTCCGTATGTTCGGGTACTTGTGCCACACCTTTTCGAGAATGGTACCGTACCGCCCCTCCAAGATTGCTAACGTGAACCTCTAGTTGCTAACTTGCACCGGATTTCAAGTATAAATAGGTGCTCACAAATGAAGACACACTCTTTGGAACAAAAAATTCCACTTTCTCACTCTAAAAATTCTCTTCTTTTTTATAGTCTTTCTCATTCTAGGATTATATTAATTAATCTACGGATTAACATAGAGGCTAGAACGAATGCTAGGGATTTGGAGATCAATCTTTGTTCGTGCGAAAGAGTTATCAATCATAATAATACGCTGCTACGCATTTATTTCCGGGTGATATCTAAATCTTTATCATACTTGTCTTATTTCCTATTTCAATATGCATTATTACTTGGAATGTGATTTATTTATTACCATGAATTGCGAGTAGTTTATTATTGTGATTATTGATGATGTAGATAATTATAAGTAGGGATGACATTATATAATTAGTGTACGGCAATCGTAAAGTAATATGACGGCCCCTTTTCGACTGTTTACTCGATATAGTACTGGAAACGCTTTTAAGTGGAGTACAAATGTATGGAAGTCGGTAAATGAACGAAGGTAGTCATATTACTGGAATCAGCTCTGGTTTAACTGTTGGAATTCATAAAGGATGATACAACTTTGCAACCAACTGGTGTATCCTACGAGAGTCAAAATACTGTAAAATAATGTTCGTAAAATACGTAAGATAAACTAGGAATTAGTAATGTTTGTATTGTTAAGACTTTAGGAACTTGAGTTTAATCTATGGAGTACCCTTTCTGGTTATCCACGTGACTGCAACCTAGTAATTAGGAACTGATCAATCTTAATTTAGGTAAGTAGTTATCTGTACCTAGTTCATGAAAGAGTAAGACACTGTGAGAACACCGGCCTGTACATATATAATCTCTGTGTAACCTCCCAGTTTATTACTCAATATAAAACATGACAGAGGTGAATAACTTTGGAAATGATTTTGAGCATATTACAAGTTGAATCACTGAAAGGTATGGTCTGCATATGAAACACGTTTTAACAAACTGCGAATAATCCAGGGATGTATAACTGTTTGAAAAGAAGAGATTTAAGTAATAAGTCGAAGAAACCGGAATCTAGTTAATCATAAACAAGACTTAGAAATCAAAGTTAAAGTATAAGCGACTAAGAATACTTAAACCACTAGGTCTTACAAAATCGGCGGTCTAAACATACAACGTTATTAATCTGCATACTAATAGAGTAGTAAACACTAGGTCTTACAAAATCGGCGGTCTAAACATACAAAGTTATTAATCTGCATACTAATAGAGTAGTAAACTATTTTAGGGTGTAAGAACGGTCAGACCTATGAGACGATATGCTACTGATTCATGCACCTCAATTTTAACCAAAATAGGTTGCTTATCTTTCAACTAGATAAGTATTGGAAGTTTGCGCATTGCTCCGATCAGAATCATAATAACCTAGCTCCTAGTGACATGCCAGTGGGAAAATTAGTTGGTAGGTTTCTAGAGTTTACACCTGGTAGTTTAATTATTATATTAAGTATCATCCCTATTTATTATGTCATCCCAAAACATTAATTATCGAAATCTCAGCAATCAAATATTTATCTTTATCTGCTTTCCTGTAATTTACTTTCATGTACTTTAATTTCTTGCAACTTACTTTCCTGCACTTTAATTACTTGTCTTTAGTTTAAAACCCCCAAACGTACCTACTTTGTTCCATCCTAAATACTTCCCTACCAAAAACACCAGCTTTAATCACCAACACGTTTCGATTCATAGAACGATCTTAGGTTATACTTACCACTTACTAACTAGAGTAGGTAGTACACATAATTTAAGCCCCGCTATATATAAAGAACCTTCTTGCTTGGAGGCGAGTTCCCAAACTAGAACACCTCTAATGGCTCACATCCAAAAGAACTAAGAGAATTCCCAAGTCTCATAAGGTCACGATTCTAGATAGCAAAACTCTTACAAGGAGCTGGAATAAGAAAGAGAGAAGAAGAATTGAAAAACTATTCAATTCAGAAGTCCACTTAGAAAGCTAAGGGTAGGTCCCTATTTATAGGGGAGGAAGAGGCCAAAGCTTTAGTCGTCCATCCAATGTGGGACAGACATCCATCCAGTGGATGGATCTTCCATCCGGCGGATGGATGATGTTTCCATAAAACAGACAGACATCCATCCGGCATATAGATCTTCCATTCGGCGGATGGATGATGTTTCTATAAAACCCTTCTAGCCATTCCACCACGTGAACCCTTTTCTCAATCCATCCGCCGGATGAAACTTCCATCCGACGGTTGGATCATGCTTTCATAATTTCTTTTAGTTTCTAATTAATTTCCAATTAATAAACTAAATGAACACCCTTTATCGTTTCTGTTAATTTCTTTTAGCTTCTAATTAATTTATCAACTTTGATAAATCAACAAACTAAATAATTAACTTATAATATTAATTCCAATTAATATTATCTCTCATTTATTTCTGTTACGGTTCAATTGAGGGCAACCCAAAAAGGACTCTACTTTTAATGATACACTTACCAATTAGTTATGATATTGGACACTATTCCAACAGTCTCCCACTTGGACAATTCATCAACTATTATTGGTCTAAGCTTTATCCCATTAACTAAGCAGAGAGTGACATCCAATGCAACTGCCGAACTCTGATTCATATCTAGAGACAACCCTTTAGACTAGTGATCATATATTCCTTTATTTCTGATATCGTATGAAACTGGGATATGGATTTTAATCAATCTCCAGATTCAAGATTGTGTTTTCTGATTTCCGATCAATTTGACTATATAGGACTACAAAATTGTATACATCAATTTAGTCCTGGCTTGGCCAAGCGCTTTATTAGTCAACATTTAATTATCAGAGGGCCCATGATATCGCTTTTTCCATTAGGCGAAAAGGAACAAATAAATTTCGACTATATAGCACTAGTCAACTCATCATGTATACCTAGCATACCCTTTATAACTGGCATTTACGCACAGTGTTTGAGTAGACTAAAGTATAACAGACTTGAAAAACTAGAAACTCAATGTATCTCCATTTTAAGAATATAAGATATTATCATCTCAGAGTTACTTGTAATTTCAATCCATGAAGTAACTTCCATGAGTGCGGGTCTCTCCTATACTTAAATCCCCATTAAGTACCCATGAGTGTTGCAGCAATCTCCATGTAATGTCTAATCTCCATAGACAATCTACTAACACTCCATGACAGTCTTAATTTACCACATACTTCCTATAGTGTGATCGACTGAGGAGGTTTGAGTAAATCTTATTACTCTGGAAGTGATCTCTAAACATGCTAAACTTGAAACACAATGACAAACAATAGTAAATGGTAGAACTCCTTCCAATAAATAAATCACCAAGTCTATTCATGTTTCCATCATTGTTTTTAACGTTTCAAAATCAAACTAACAACTAAAACTTTATATTATCTCGTAACCTCATGCTCCTAGCAAGTTTACTGTGTTGGGAATTAGCCAGTGTCTTTGTGAACGGATCAGCCGGACTATCCTCTAGATCTTCATAATCACTTGTTCTTTTCCGAACAAAATGGTATTTCTTTTCAAAACGTTTTGAACTTCGATGTCTCCGCTCCTCCATTCAGTAAGATTCCCAAATCAGATTGTGAACGACCATCATCTCTATCTGTTTGGAAACTTGCGTCACTATGACCTGTAACTCTGAATTCCTTTTCTCCACTAAAAACCTGTCTTCAGTATTTCTCAAATACTTGAGAATGTTTTTTACAGTTGTCAAATGACTTTCACCAGGATTGTGCCGATGTCGACTCACTTTGCTCCAAGCAAATGAGACATCAGTCCTATAGCCGGAGCTTATGGGACTCGACTCATTTCGTCCAATTCTTGCTAAGTCTTTTGGACATAGATCCCTTCTAATCTTTTATGCCATGATGTAAGGGTAGATTCCTTTTCTTAGAATTCTCCATTCTAAGTACAAGTCCTGGCTAAGTCCTATGAAACGTTTCGACATATATCGTTTAAATCTTTATACCAAGAATATATGTTGCATCTCCTTAATCTTTCATAGCGAAACTTTTCCCAACCAATCCTTTACACCTTGTAATGTTGGGATTTCATTTCCTATGAAGTACTATATCATTCACATATAATACTAGGAAGACTACAACACTCCCACTGAACTTGACATATATACAGGACTCATCTTTGCTTCTAGAAAATTCAAACTTTTGAACTTTCTCATGGAAGCAGAGATTTCATCTATGAGAGCCTTGTTTAAGTCCATAAACATCCTTATGAAGCTTACATACTCTATTAGGATACTTTACACATTCAAAACCATCCGATTGTGCCACACACACATCCTCTATTAGTTTTCCATTAAGGAAAGCGGTTTTGATATCCATCTGCCAAATTTCACAATAATGAAATGCAGCTATGGCTAGCATTATCCTAATTGACTTTCTCTTAGCTACTGGTGAGAAGGTTTCCTCATAATCAATTCCGAGGGTTTGAGTATAGCCCTTTGCTACCAACTTAGCTTTTATAAGTGTGTACTTTCCCATCCATGTATGTCTTCTTCTTGAAGATCCACTTACAACCCACTGTCTTAAGACCAGGTGTAGCGTCAACCAAATTCCAAACTTGGTTGTCATACATAGAGTGAATTTCACTTTCTTACTTCCACTTAGCAGCCTCAGGGCCTGCCATCGCTTCCTTGTAGTTAGCAAGTTCATCTAATTCACTTAGTGTACTATCACTAATTTTAGCCTCTTCTTCTATATGTAGACCATAATAGAATAGAGGAGGATTGCTAACTCAACAATTGCGAGTGGGTAAGTATATGTCATCAGGTTCATTACGTGTCACCACCTCTTGTTGAACGTCAGTGTTTATCATAATTTCTTCATTGGCAGATCCTTTAATCTTTCCAATATCAATCGTACTCCCACTGTCCTCTTTAGATATTGTTTCTCTCTTAAGGAACATTCCTCTTCGAACTATAAACACGTATCTAAATGACTCCTGTGGATAACCAATGAGAAATACCTTTTAGATCCGGCTTTTGTGTTAAGTTTCTCGTCTAACGATAACTTCACAACTCTAGATCTGGATGTGCCTAAGAGAAAACCTTTCCCTTCCATATCTCTTCTTGGTGAATACTAGATTTAAGATATGCGAGAATGTCTATAATGTCTAACCCCAAAAGTTTATTGGAAGTATTGCCCGACTCATCGTAAATTGAACCATGTCTAACAATGTTCTATTTCTCCTTTTAGCAACTCCATAAGGCTATGGTGTTCTTGGAGGAGACAACTGTGAAACTATTCCACAGTTTCTAAGATGATCAAGAAACTTGATACTAAGGTATTCTCCTCCCCTATAGGATTAGAGTACCTTTATCTTTCTTCCCAGTTGGTTCTCTACTTCGTTCGTTCTGATATCCTTTTGAACATTTCAAAATTATTGGACTTATGTTTAATCTGATAAACATATCCAAATATATTGAGTAGCGATTTCCATCTTTTTTAGCACATCGAAATTGTCCACACACATCCGTGTGCACTAAGTCCAATGTTCCTTCACCTCTTTCACATGACCTTGTGAATGGTGATTTAGTCATCTTGCCTGATAAACAAAATTCGCATACATCATCCGATTTATAGTCGAATGGTTCCAGCACTCCATCCCTTTGGAGTTGGGCGATGCGTTTCTTAATTTGGTGCTCAAGATGAAAATTCCACAATTTAGATTTATCAAGCTCATTAGACGAACGAACATTTAAATTACTTTGCTAACCTATTTAACATTTTCATACATGCCTTTGCTAGGAGAAGCTCTATCATCATTCTCATTATCAAATGAAAACTGATGACTATCCTTAAACAAGCATGAAACTATGTTTCGAATAACAACAATATCATAACTCTGGATTTTGGCATGAACTCAAACTTTCCAATGGGTGTGACTATCTTGTCTCCCATGACTAAGTTGAGCTCTTCATGCTTCAAACTCCCACTTTCCTTTGGACCTTGGAATACAGTGCAAATGTGAGTACCACACCCTGTATCCAAGACCCACAAATTAGAAGTTTTAATAATGCGGAGTTTGATTACTTATATACATGAATCCTTTTTCGACCATTCTGTCTTTAAGGTCCTTCGGATACTTTGGGCGGTAACGCTTCTAGTGTCCCACTATGTTGCAGTAAAAGCACACTGCTTTCCATGGATTACTTGGTAGATGCAATCTCAAATTCAATCTTTCTCTTAGCCCCACGATTGGACCTTTCCTTCGTAGCTATTTTAGATCTCATCCTTTCTTTGCATCACGGCCAATTTTACAACACAGGAGCTGCTGAGCCAGAGGGCAAATCCTTATTGATCCCTCGCTTAGCGGTTTGCAGTAATTTTGGAGTTACATTATTGAGGTGTCTATCTCATTCAAATCCATTTGACATGAGATTACAAACTATTTGTATACAGATGGTAGACCGGATAGAACTATAGTGATGGAAAACTCTGTATCGAATATCATATTCAATGATTCCAACCTATCAATGTACCCTTTCATCTCCAAGACGAAAGCACAATTAGAAGTTCCAGGTTTGGGTATGCAAGCCATGAGGGATCTAACCACATTAAGGCGTTCTTAGCTTGCCTTTTTCCTGAACCATTTCTTTTGACTGTTGGTTCATTTCATAAGCCCAAGTAGTCTTAAAAGTCTTTTGCAATTGAGGGCTCATGAAGAATACAAGATACTTTATTAGCATCATCATAATGTTTCCGGTGAGATTGAATCTGATCTTGGGTTGAATCATTATCATTTGGGCGAATTTGTTCATCGAGAACATACTCCTTGTTCTCATACCTTAGGTTGAACCTAAGATTCGCATTAGTCCATACAATTTGGACTGGTTAGTTTTTCCCTCCCAAGAACTGAGAGTAGTGAGGAATTCGAGTTGTTTGTTGAATTAGGAACAGGAAGATTATTACCATTTTAAGCAGTCATCTTTTGAGATAACCTAGTTTTAGTTATTTTGTGTATTCCTTAATTAAATTACCCAATTTCAAATTAAGGCAAGGATCCATATTTTAGATTCGTTTTATGAAGAGGTTTGTCGTAATCATATCGCGAATTTATTTTAGGTAGACAATGCTCTTGTCAATTTCATTCTCCATGAAATTCCTAGTTCTTTTGAGATTCATTAATTTCCATCAATGGCATGTTAATCTCGGATTATGCTCATCTACTATTCATGACTGGTGTGTCGAGGATCATTAACAACATGGTGAACTTAACCATGCAAACCCGCGTGGTCCCTGGCCCGAGTACGCTCGAGAATCGCGAGTTCCACATCACCTCTCAATATTTTCTCATATTAATGTATCGGTAAACCACACACGCTCCATTAAAGACCATACGAAAGATGTGCGGTTTTCATGGGTTAGCATACTATTCACATTTTATAGTATCTAGAACAGGATTTTGTTTTAGTACTTTTAGGTCATACTTTTGATCTTAACATCATCCTATCAAAGTCCTCGGCAGCTCCATTGAACGCACAAAGAAGCAGAGAATACCTCTCTTATAGTTTGTTCACTATGGGTGAGCCGATTCATCAATTGACTGAAGGTGTATTTAACTTTAATGATACATATACTTATAGTTCATAATATATGTAACGTCTCTCTTTAAACTCTTAAAGTCTACGACTCTATTTTAAAACATTTCAAAATTTAGGGGTATATTTTAAACATTTCAAAATATAGGGTCTAAAGTGTACATTCATTTTACCAATTTAGACAATTCCATTTCCAATTTGTCTTTACCTACATACTATTGCAGATAATTAAATGCTAGTATTTATCAAGCTAAGACTCTGATACCACTGTTGGGTTTCTTATTCCCTAACTAGATTAATATGCGCAGCGGAATAATAACAAAAATTAATCTAAGGCAATTAGGAAACTAACCCTAAGGGATCTTAACTTGAATAAATAAAAACAATAAAACAAATAGATAAAGAGGAACAATACTAACCTTTGATAAAAACAAAGTCTCACGCGTAGATGAACAAACAGAACCTTCTTGCTTGGAGGCGAGTGCCCAAACTAGAACACCACTAATGGCTCACACCCAAAAGAACTAAGAGAATTCCCAAGTCTCATAAGGTCACGATTCTAAATCGCAAAACTCTTACAAGGAGCAGGAATAAGAAAGAGAGAAGAAGAATTGAAAACAATTCATTTCAAAAGTCCACTTAGAAATCTAAGGGTAGGCCCCTATTTATAGGGGAGGAAGAGGCCAAAGGTTTGGTCCTCCAGCTGATGTGGGACAGACTTCCATCCGGCGGATGGATCTTCCACCCGGCGGATGGATGATATTTCCAAAAACCGACAGACATCCATCCGGCGGATGGATCTTCCATCCGGCGGATGGATGATGTTTCCATAAAACCCTTCCATCCATTCCACCACGTGAACCCTTTTCTCAATCCATTTTCCGATTGAAACTTCCATCCGGCGGTTGGATCATGCTTTCATAATTTCTTTTAGTTTCTAATTAATTTCAAATTAATAAACTAAATGAACATCCTTTATCGTTTCTGTTAATTTCTTTTAGCTTCTAATTAATTTATCAATGTTGATAAATCAACTAACTAAATAATTAACTTATAATATTAATTTCAATTAATATTATCTCTCATTTATTTCTCCTACTGTTCAATTGAGGGCGAACCAAAAAAAAACTCTACTTTTAATGATATATTTACCAATTAGTTATGATATTGGACACTATTCCAACACAATAAACATAGAGAAATATTATAAATTGAATAAGACTAGTGTAAGTAAATACAATCTTCTATCTATCTTATTTACCTTAATTGCTATTAGTTATTCTAATTGGTTTAGCTTATTTGAACATCTGTATCAAAAGTAAATATGTTCGATCGGAACTAAAACGTACCCTTTTATCTGTAATATTAATTGTTAATATTTGTAAGTATTGTAAAAAAGATAAACTAATAATTTTAAACTATTCCCGGTGTTCGACTCGGATTTAATTATTAAGCTATATTATACGAACGGGTATTCTTGCCTGGCTTGTGTGATAAATATTATTTAAGTATTTCCAATTATTAAAACTTGTTATTTTGCGCTATAATCACACGACATTAAGTTTTTGGCGCCGCTGCCGTAGAGCGGTATTTAAAATTTTTAATTTTTCCCTGTAATTATAAATTTTTGGTATATTGTAAGTCAATCGAAAAATTAGCTCACCCATTGAGAATACTAACACAAACAAAGGTATAAGGAGAGTTAGCCCTACTTCCTTAAAGAGGTAAGGTGCTTCTCGAAAGAGGTAGGTTTTTAATAAGCTTCGCGCTGACCTATTTCTCCGCTTTTGTGTATGATCACTAGAGCTACCGAGGACTTTTGACTAACTTTATAAACAAATTTATTATTGTAATTTCTTAATTTACCATAATTGACTGTAATATTTAAACTAACTGTAATCTAACTAACTGTTGTAAACACTAACATTGTAATATGACTTAATTAACTAACTGTAATGGTTCATCGTTGGTTTGGGTAATCATTAATCATCTATTCAATTTTGAATGTGTTTTATTATTGAATTATGCTTTTAGATTATTCTGAATTATTCATGAACTATATCTAATTACTAATTTCATTATTTAAATTTTTGTATTTTATTTACTAGTACTACTGAACTTGCTTTCTGTTTTCAGGATACTTTATGACCTGGACCAAATATCCGGATCCACTAAAGCACTTGCAGAAATGGAAAGGTTTTTACATTCTCATTCACGAAAATGTTCAAGTTCAGCACCACCAAGTACACCAAGACAGCGGAAGCCTAAGTCACCAGTTTTACAAACCATTTACAGAAGAAGTTTACGAAACTTTTCGTACAGTATTAATCAATAAAGAAGGAAGAGAATATTCAAGAGCTAATCTCTTTTCTAGTAGTTCAGATTCGGAAGATTCAGAAGAAAGTATGGCAGACATAGCTAACATGACGCTTGACGATTACACTATTCGAACTCGTGGAGATCCTCAACCGGGAGTGGTTAGGCCTGCTATAGCTAGAGAAGTAGAATTCGAATTAAAGGGGCAATTTCTTAAAGAACTTAGAGAGAATCCCTTCAGAGGGAAAGATAAAGAAGATGGAAATGAACATGTTGAGAAAATTTTGGAAATTGCGGATATGTTCCATATTCCTAATGTCACTAGAGATCAGGTTATGCGGATATGTTCCATATTCCTAATTGCGGATATGTTCAATAATGAATCAGTAGGAGCGATAACTACCTGGGAAGATCTTCGAATGAAATTTTTGAAGATGTATTGCACTCCTTCGAAG
Organism: Pseudognaphalium luteoalbum; assembly: GCA_963422505.1. Taxonomy (NCBI): domain Eukaryota; kingdom Viridiplantae; phylum Streptophyta; class Magnoliopsida; order Asterales; family Asteraceae; genus Pseudognaphalium; species Pseudognaphalium luteoalbum. The sequence goes on from OY730197.1 coordinate 88,103,153, forward strand.
ACTTCAAAGATGATTGATGAAATAAGAAATTTCAAACAAAAGTCTGATGAATCTTTATATCAAGCTTGGGAAAGGTATAAAGAAATGTTACATAAATGTCCACAACATGATCTGAATATGCAACAATAAATTACGGTTTTCTACAAGGGAGTTGACCGTGTAACCAGCAACAGTTGGATGCACAAGGACTGGTACCTAAAAAGACTCTTGCAGTAGCACGCGCTCTAATAGAAGAATTAGCAAAACATTCACAAGTATAAGATGATGGATCTACATGCCAGAAGAAATCCTTGGAAAATGATGAAGGACTTGCAGCTATTACTGCTAAATTGGAAAGCTTGGGAAGAGACATTAAGAAAGTCAATGAACAAGTTCATGCCATCAGAATTGGATGCGAGATTTGTGGAGGAAATCATCTGAAAACTGAATGTGCTAGTAAGGATGTGGAATCCGCCACTGAAGAAGTTATGTATAGAGATTTCCAAAATAATCCAAACTACCGTCAGGTAACCAATTATAAAAGAACTAACCAAGGAGTATCTGGGCTATACCAACAAGGAGAACCAGGATACTATGTCAAAAATGGACAAAATCCGTCTGTTTCAGATAGGATGGGATATTTGGAAACGCTTATAGGAAAGCTTATAGAGACAAACACTAAAAAGATGGATGATTGGTGCGTGTGAAAATGTCTAGTTTTATTATTTATAAAGTACATGATATACCAATCACTATTATCACACAACCAGGCAGGAATACCCGATCGGAATAGTATAGCTACGGTAAGTTCAGGTCGAACATAGGAACACATGAATGATGTTATTCAATTAAATTGAAATTATTAATAAAGCAGTAAAATAGGGGTTACGTTTTAGTTCCGTACGAACGTTCAATATGAATTAATTAACCAAACTAACAACATAAAACAAGATAAGAGGAACAAATAAATAATCGGAGATGGACACGTAATTGCCTAGATTCTTCCGCTCAGATTCGTATTATCCGGTTCATGTGTTTTGATTATCTGATTGTGATTTCTTTTATATCAACTTAGATACTAATCAAAGAGTCCAAGTTGAATGTAAATTAGCCAACGGTCCGGGTCCAACTAATATCTACAACCTAGGGTCTCACATTAAACATCGATCCGACGTCGCAAGAATTGCAATTTTCAGTTACGTGCTTTTCCCTAGATTATGCATTAAGTATTCACGACTTGTTATGATTGTTCCTCACGGTATGACTCAACAATACCTACTAATAATCTCTTATTAGTTTGCTCATTTTAGATTGATTAGTTACTATTCTCTTAACCTATCAAACTCAATATATTTAGCAATGACTATAAACCTAGATTCATAATCATCAATAATCAATAACATCAAAGAAACTCAATCTCAATGAAACTATTAACCACGTTAAGTAATAACTAACAATCACCAATAACCAAGGTTCTACGGATAACATAACAATCTTCAATCAGACAATTGATCCAAAACACAATTACAACCATCAAATAATCATAATCCAAGGTTATTAAACTAAACAATTAACAATAAGTCTAATCGATGACTCTATTATACAATCAGATTCATGAATTCAAACAAAACACATAGACGATATTCGAATTCAAATCGGAAAGTGATATGTAAACCGAATCGTGAACCATGCTTATTAGGATCGATTGGCATCAATCCAACCCCTCTCGTGCCTCCAAAATGCCATCAAAATACCTCTGGAACTCACTTTAGTCGACTTAGGGTTTGTGTTAAAAGTTAGGGTTAAAATGAGGAAAATAAGAATTTAAGTATTTTTTGCCGACTCAATCCAACCACCGGTTGGAACTTCCAACCGCCGGTTGGATGAATTTTCACTAAAAGCGGCCCAAAAAAAAGTTGTAGGCCAGCCTGTTAGCTAAATTCTCCAACTTGAATTAACCCAATTGGAGTTCGTATGAGGAAGTTATGGCCAAAATACAAACGCATAGCCGAAAACTCAGCATTTACACTTTTCTTCCATTTTCAGCTCATCTTTCGTTCTCTTTCCGATTCAAGCTCCATTATCACTAATTCCAAATATCACTTGCCTATCTTCTTATTCACTTAGCATCATTTCTTCACGATTACCTCGTTTCCTGTTTCTTTACCCATGCTCGATTGAATTCCTAAATGCAAAATGAACGAAATAAGTATCTTATTCATACAAAATGCATTAGAAACCTATCAAACACGGGGTAAGTTAGTACTATAATATAGTACATTTTGGCGTTTATCAATGATGTTGATACAGTGATTCGCAATCAAGGAGCATCTATAAAGCAAATTGAAGGCTCAGTTCACCAAATTGCTAAAGTCCTACAGGAACGATTTCCGAGAACTTTGTCAGGATTTATTGAAACAAATCCAAGAGAACATGTGAAGGCTGTCGCACAAGAAGTGATAAAAATTCTAATCCTCTTGATACTTCTAATAAAGTTATTGATGTTGAATAGGTAAGTGAGGAAACTGAAGGAAAAGAGGAAGAGGCTAAGAGAAAATCCGATGTAAAAATCAAAGATTATACACCCCCACCACCATTTCCAGATGCACTAATTAAGGAAAGGAAAGATGATGAGCAATATCACAAATTCTTAGAAAATCTGAAGCAGCTACATATCGACATTCCATTTGTGGAAGCTATCAAATAGATGCCAAATATTTAAAGAAACTCTTGACTAACAAGAGCAAACTAGATAATGTGACTAAAGTAACCATGAATGCAAGATGTTCGGCACTGATGCAGAACAAATTACCTCCAAAAGTTAAGGATCCAGGGAGTATCACTATACCTTGCTTAATTGGTAACATGTCAATTGATAATGCATTAGCTGATCTAGGTGCTAGTATATCATTAATGCCCTATTCTTTATATACACGATTAGGATTAGGGACACCAAAACCTATTCACATGTGTACTGAACTAGCTGATAGATCTGTGCAATATCCTAAGGGTATAATTGAAAATGTATTAGTAAAAGTTGACAAATTTGTCTTTCCATGTGATTTTCTCATATTAGATATGATAGAAGATCCTAGAGTTCCTATCATATTAGGAAGGCCATTTTTAGCAACTACTCATGCCTTAATTGATGTTTTCAATAGAAGAATTACTATGAGAGTTGGGAATAAAAAAATTACCTTTGATGTAAATGATTCTATGAAATTTCCTAACCGCGTGGATGATACGTGTTACTATTTAAATTCTTTCGAGTATTCGGATAATTCATGTCTACAGAAGCTATTAAAAGAAGATCAGGAAGAGACATGTATATTAGAAGGATGGACAATGAATCATAAGGACCATGAAACGGATGAGCTATTTGAACCAGAAAATGATAAAGGAATAATTTGTCAAGAGCAACATCCAGGAGCTGAAACAATTCAACCAGATGTTGAAATAGTTAATAGGGAGCTAGTGCCATTTTCTGTACATGGAATCCCGTGTAAATGCTCTAAAATCTTTGAAATAAAGACATCTTATGAAGAACCGCCTCAACTTGAGTTGAAGGAACTACCATCTCATTTGGAGTATGCATATTTACATGATACTTCAGTACCAGTTATTATATCTGCTAAATTAACCAATACAAAAAAGGCAAGGTTAATATAGGTTTAAAAGAGCATAAAAGAGATATAGCATGGAAAATTACAGATATCAAAGGTATTAGTCCGTCATACTGTACTCATAAAATATTAATGGAAGCTGATTTCAAACCAATTGTACAACCACTCAGGAGACTTAATCCAAAGGTAAATGATGTAGTGAGGAAAGAAATCATCAAGCTACTGGATTCAGGATTAATTTATCCAATTTCGGATAGTCCATGGGTCAGTCCTATCCATGTTGGGCCAAAGAAGGGAGGAATGACGGTGGTAGCTAATGAGAAGAATGAATTAATCCCAACAAGAACAGTTACGGGAGTTTGCATAGATTACCGAAAGCTAAATGATGCCACTAGGAAGGATCATTTTCCTTTACCATTTATTGATCAAATGATAGAGTGGTTAGCAGGGAAGGAATTTTATTGTTTTTTAGATGGATTTTCAGGATATTTTCAGATACCGATTGTTGCGGAAGATCAAGACAAGACTACTTTTACTTGTCCGTTTGGAACATTCACTTATAGAAGAATGCCATTTGGATTATGTAATGCACCAGCAACATTTTAACGTTGTATGATGGCTATTTTTCATGACATGGTAGAAGACTTCATGGAAATATTCATGGATGATTTCTCGGTTTTCGGTGATTCATTTGATCTATGTTTAGAAAATCTGTAGAAGATGTTGGAAAGATGTGAAATGTCTAATTTAATGCTTAACTGGGAAAAACGTTATTTTATGGTATGTGAAGGAATAGTTCTAGGACATAAAATCTCCAAGGAAGGAATTGAAGTTGATCAAGCAAAGATAGAGGCAATTTCGAAGTTACCCCCTCCATCAAATGTAAAGGGAGTACGCAGTTTTCTAGGTCATGCAGGATTTTACAGTTGTTTTATTAAAGATTTTTTCAAAAATAACAAGACCAATGAATCAGTTGTTAGAGAAGGATGCCAAATTCATTTTTACTGAAAATTGTTTAAAGGAATTTAATATCTAGAAAGAGAAATTGGTTTCAGCACCAATCATGACGGGACCAGATTGGAATCTACCGTTTGAACTTATGTGTGATGCAAGTGATTATGCAGTTCGAGCTATGCTAGGACAGAGAATTAACAAACATTTCAAACCAATTTATTATGCAAGCAAGACTCTAACAGATGCTCAGGAAAAATATACAACTACAGAAAAGGAACTTCTGGTAGTTGTGTTCGCATTTGATAAATTTTACACATATTTAGAGTTGTTGCGGCATCTCATATCGTTTAGAAATATTACCCGGAATGTTATGGGGTACATCATCGATTTGCAACACCTTATCATCCACAAAGGAGTGGCCAAGTTGAAGTAACGAATAGAGGGATTATGCGTATTTTGGAACGTTCTGTGGGAACTAACCGTAAAGATTGGTTTGATAAATTATACGATGCTTTATTGGCATTTAGAACAGCATACAAAACTCCAATAGGATGCACACCATATCGTCTAATTTATGGGAAGGCTTGTCATTTACCAGTTGAGTTAGAACATAAAGCTTATCGGGCTGTACGCAATTGTAATTTGGATGAAGATGAGGCAGGAAAGCATAGATTTTTGCAAATACATGAGTTAGATGAGTTGCGATGGAAGGCTTATGAGAATTCAAGGTTTTACAAGAAAGAATGAAGAACTGGCACGATGCTCGTTTAAAGGGGACTAAGGATATTGTTTTTGGGGATCCTGTGCTCTTATATAATTCTCGTCTTCGTTTGTTTCCAGGAAAATTAAAGTCAAAATGGACCGGGCCATTTTTCGTTCATCAAATGCATTCTACCGGTAGTGTTGATTTGGTACATCCGAGTGGTGACATATTCAAAGTTAATGGTTGTCGAATAAAGAAGTATTTTGAAGTATCTTCTGATTTAGAAGAGGACGATGTTCCTATCCTCAATGTTCATATTTAAAAGAATTATCTTAGGGTCGAGCTTAACGACCTGTGATTCTAATAAAAATCGCTTCTCAGAAGACAACTCTTGTTTTATATGTTATCTTTATTTTATTATGAAGATGTATGAACTTTGTGGGTGTGTTCTACGGAAACCCTCACGAGACTATAACTCGTCCACTTGGGGTACCGAGGAGTTTAAAGGCTTATTGCATAGGCTAAATGCAATTGTGATTGACTACGAAAGTGTGGTTTGTTGTATATTAGTTTACAGGGCAACAGTTAGATTAAAATTACCTAACCAAGGAGCTTTTACTTCGTATTCAGGGAAAGTTTTTTGTTCTAATTTCTTTTCTTCCTTTTTCCCTACTTTATTTTTTATTTTGTTTTTATACAATGTGGACATTGTATATTTTAAGTGTGGGGAAGGGGTTGGAACAAAAGAAATTTCTTTAAGTATTCATTGAAGATTTTACTTGTCTTATTATATGTATAATTTTTTAATAAATTTTCATCAAATTTAAAATTTTTAAGTAAATAACTAGGTATTTATTAGTTATAATATTTTTATTAAAAGTTTTGTTTTGTATTTAAAAGTTTAGACTTTAATGTGGATTAACTGTTTTGTACATATAAGGTAAGCAAAATAATAATAAGTAATATATAAATTCATGATATGATGTACTAATAGGCAATCTATATTAAGATTTATGAATTTTAAGAAATTAATAAAGATAATTTATATATTATTTTATGATACATAATATGATGTATGACAATAAAAGTCTTTGTTTTTAAATTTATCATGCAATAATTTTATATTTTTATATTTATATAAATCATTTGGGAGTTTACTAATTGTTTCCTCTGTTGTACTAGAAACCTGGTTTCTAATTATTATTCTTAAAAATAAAGCAAAAGAAAGAAAAAAATTTCAAATAAAATTCAAATTAATCAAACTATGTCGCTTTGTTGTACGGCTGTACAGACCTGTCACCACTGGTTTGATTTTAATTAAAATTGCTTTACCTGAATCAAGTTAAGTCGCTCTGTTGCATGTGAGTGCAGACTTGTCACCAATGTCTTGATTCTTAAAAATGGATTTTATATACTTCTTTTGAATATAAAAAAAGTGCATGATTTAGTTTAAGAGTATATCATATATGGAAATCGTAGATAATATACATACTAACAATAAAGATGCATTCAGAAATATAATTATAGATTGTTTAAAGTGGATAATTATATTATTAATCATTTATGTGCTATATATTACATGAATAATAAGTAAATTAATATTTGTACATTATAGTTATCCATGTTAATTAAATTGTTTAAAGTTTTAAATTATGAAACGGATTTTTAATTTAAGGTATTCTGATTTTTTAAGTATTAGTTTGATGCTTATCAAATTTAGTTTATGAATTGAATTGAAGGCAATGGACGATACGGAATTCTTTAACTACTTAGAAAAAGAGATATAATCTGACTTCTTTTCACCTTCTTCCTCTAAAACTAAGAAAACCTCCGAAACCCAAGAAGAGTTTAGGACCTCACTTTCTATTCCAAATCAAAGCCTGGATAATTACAACGATTAGTTACCTGATCTTATATCATTTCCGGATGACAACTCTCCAACTTTACAATCACCTAATTTACCAAATTTTGTCCGCTTTGATGATCCTCCCAAAGAGTATTATGAAGAAAAATCTCCGAAATTACCTGATTTGATCACCCTCATTCCTGAAAAATCACTGTATGGCCAAACCCTGTCAAGTTCTCATAATGACGACATCTTTCCATTCCTTTCATTCGAACACAAATACACCATTTATCGAGTGGTGGATAAGATTCCATTAGTCGAGCCTGAACAAACTTGTTCTGAAAAATGCCACCTCGGCGCCTCTTTCAATCCTTCTCGTAGAGTAGACGTCTATAGGACATTCGTTAGGAAATTAGACTCCTCTGACTTTCCCTTTTCATACGAACAACGAGAAAAGATTACCAAGCTAGACGAACAAGTAAAATTCCTATCTCGCTTGTCAAGTCACGAATGCGAAAGCAATTCCACAAATTTCAGAGATCAAGAACTAAAGTTCAAAGTAGATTTAGATCGACTTTTTGAATCACTTGCCGACATATATTTTTCCCCAATATCTTCGATATTAGTCACTCAATGTGTCACTACAATGATCAAAGAACTTGAGTTCTGGATAGAACGGGACCCGATGATTCCCATCGTTATCCCTGATAAAATTCTATTCTTTGTTGACCTCGCCTCTTACTTGATCTCAAAATTTAGAGACGTCTTTCTTGATTCCGCCAAGGAAAGAATCGACATAACTCTTTTCACCAAAAGAAAAGGCCTTCATATTAAGCTCATTCAAATCTTCGCCTTTACCAAATACCCCTTCACTTCCACTTAAAAATCGAAAATCAGTGATCTCTCAAAATAGTTAAATCTACAACCGGAGAACTTGATTCGCAAGAAGAGAAAGCATTTTTGGAAATCATGAATAAACTCACACACGATTTAAATTATGAGGACCTAGGACCATGCGACGGTTTGTCAAACCCCAAGAAGATAAGGAAGGCGTATAATAAGTTAGTGATAACATCAAATAATACTATATTTAGACAATGAAAATCCCTATATTTTGTACAATATTATTGCATTTCTATAGATTTTGATACTTAATATGCTTATATTTGCAATATAGGTGTAAAAACAAAGAATTGAAGAAAAGGAACGAAAAAGGGGCTAAAAGTGAAGAAAATGAAGTAATTATTGAAGAATAGAGGAAAAGAACTGATTGGATGTAAAAAGTCACGTTTTTGCGTACATAATTCCCACCTTTTTAGCCCCAAAATGGATGAAAACATTCAATATCAATACTTTTTCACCATAATTCATTATTAAGGCTAAAAATAAGGCATTGCTTGAAAAATCATGTAAAATGGTTAAATAACGTACAAAACAAAGCATAAACGATACGGTCACGTTCTACGAGGACTTTTTAGCATATTACCTTGAAATTATTCTTTGATTATTTCATTATGATATTCAGGTAATTACGATCGCATGGATATAAAGAACGCTGAAAACGGACCTAGAATGAAGAAGTTATGGCCAAACGAAGTACGACTAGGCGACCAAGACTTATGATCCGGTGCACAAGACCACGAACAGGGAGTATACCACCCCACAGGGGCCGTATTGTAACACCCGCCAAATTAGGGCTAGTCATTAGGTCCTACACATTCTGTAATACGTGTAATTAGTTCTGTGTTAGGCTAATTAATGTATCGAAATATATATTGTTGAATATATACAAATTATGCGATTTGATTAAATCGTACGCAATTCAAATCAAATGTAATCCAAATCAATTAACTCGGACGTTGATGAACAATTTTATTAAATAACATAACAGTAATTAATTACACTATTTTATTTTATATATTAATTTGATGATATTCTGTAACTAATTCGTATTACACGAACGAGAGTCTACGCGATTAAAATGTTAAGCGCGCAAATAATCAAAATAAAGTTAACTTGTATTTTATAATCCAGTTATAAAGTGTTTAGTAAAATACTTCAATAAACATAATAAATAAATCTTGGTATCTTGAAAACCCGCATTTAAATGCGTATTAAATGATTTAAACATTTAAACAATTGGGAAACGAACACCGCACGGAGCGCGAGTACAGGGAACCAAATTCGGGACACACCCACATGGGGTGGGCCCCACAAATATCGGCCAAGGATGGGGTCATCACCCCCACCCTTGTTTCCCTCCTCATTCACAACACACTCACACTCTCTCTCTTCCTCTTTTCTCTCTTCCTCTCTCCCTTTCAAAAACTACCACCACCATCCACCTTAAATCTCAAAATAACACCACCAAATCACCATAAATCATTTTGCTAGTTTAGAGAAAAACGTTCACCTCGCGGCGATCTACATTTCCATCTTTCCGGAATCTCCTCGCGTTAACTTGTAAGTTTCCGACAAAACCCGCAACCCCTCGATTTTTAGTGTTTTTGAGTTATAGTTGTTTTTTTAAGCTTGAAATGTCCATATAAGGGTTGGGTAAAAGAATCGGACCAAACGGAAACCCAAAAACTCATTTTTGGCTCAAAAACCCGTCAACAGCTTTAAGTGTCACAACGAAGACTGCAGTATAGCGTCACTTCGTGCGTCACTTAAGTGATGCACTGAGTGTCGCTAAAAGCCCTAATCTTGCGTCACTTGCTTAAGTGCCGCATAAAACCCCTTTTTCCCGACACTTACCTCCGTCACTTGTCTAGTGACGCCTAGAAGCCTTATCCGACACTTATACCCGACACTAATGGAGTGTCGCCACCTCATGCGTCACTTACCTAAGTGACGCCCTAAATTCAGAATTACCAATTTTATGCGACACTTTCTAAATGTCGCCCAAGCCACCTAGTGACGCCTCACTATACGTCACTTCCATAAGTAACGCCATAAGTGACGCCTTTACCCAGATTCTGCTATTTCATGCGTCACTTCCTAAGTGACGCCTAAGACCCTAAGTGTCGCTATAAGTTTTGCATGAAACAAAACCCAGATTTTTACTAAGTGTCAACACCAGAAATTTTATCACTTGATTTTACCCAAATTTAAATCTTAGATGCGTTTTTCCCTATAACAATATGGTAGAAATAAAAAGTTTTCAAGCTGACTTGACATCTCGACCCCAGCCAGGGGCCAGCCCCTTGGACCCCGCCAGGGGTTGCCACCCCTGGGACCCCGCTAACCAGGGGCGCTGCCCCTGGACCCCCCGTCACCTAAAGTTTCTAAATACTTTTTAAGTATAACACTTCGACATAATAATAATATTATTGCAAATAATCACCAACGGGTCGTACACGTTTATAAAACTCGAACTTACCAATCAAATCAAATCATTGGACATTACTAGTTGGATGAACAACTAGCATAGGTTATCTTTTAAGATAGCTACTTATTTTATTTAAACTTGCGCGTTATTGTAACACCCTCCATTTTCGTACTTTAATTAGTACCTAAACTACTTGAAATTACGGGTATTGAGTTTGATAATACCCTAAATAAAGGTAACATTATGGGGTGAATACGGGCACGCTTACGCGATCTAATTTAAATCGTACACTTATGAACCGGACAAGGTCCGACATTAATAAATGGACGTTGGTGACAAAACTTTATAACAAGGTGGACTTATCCAAACAAACGTGATTTACATTAATACATTGTGAGAATATATTCCAAGTATTTCTCGTTGATAAAAACACCCTGTACACGACAAACACGCACGAAGCACGTGAGACAAGCGTAAACAATTCAAATTATAATTCTATAACTCATTATTTAGTGTTTTGATAAAACATTTCAGTTAAAATATTTTGGATATACTTAAACACGAAACACGGAACGACATTTAAACAATCGCGGAATGTAACATAAAAATCGGAGCAACGAGTTCACGAGATCGAGACCTAAATGGGTTAGCCCAAACCCGCGGATCCAAGCCCCAACCTGACCCATGACCCACCTCCTTTTAAACTCCTCCTTCCTTCAATTCTTCCATTTTATTCACAAACACACACACACTTACATTTCCAAAACCTCTCTTTTCTTTCCCCTCTTCTTTCTTTCTTCAAGCCGACAGCAACATCAACACCACCGTCATCAAAAATCGTTCATCATCATCATCAAGAGAAAGCACAAGGACCGCCATCATCTTCTACCTCACCTTCATCATCCCCATTTTCGATTCTTGGTATGAAACGCCTTAAAACTCGATGTAATTACTTAGAAAGCTTTTATTTACATGCTAGAACGTTTACTCAACAAAGATTTACCCAAAAATCGACTTGAAAATTCATTTTCATAGATAAGTGTTCGAACAGCTCGTTCTGCGAACCGAGATCTATTCGTCCTGCGAGGCGAACCCAATTGCGAACCGAAAATTGAACTCGCGAACCCAACTGCGAACCGAACCCACCTGCGGGTAGGCTTGCGAGTCGACCTGCGAGTTGACCTGCGAGCCGACCTGCGAGTTGACTTGCGAGTCAACCTGCGAGTGGACTTGCGAGTTGACCTGCGAGTTGACCTGCGAGTCGACTTGCGAACCGAACCATGTGTTGCGAACTGAATTCAGTTTGCAGCCTACTGCCTTGCGAGCCAAACTCGGCTCGCACCGCGAACTCAATTCACACCACTATTTCAGTCCATAACCCGACTTGACCAATTTTCCGAATTTAAATACTAGATACGATTTTTAATAAAACGATATACATAATAATAACACTCTCGAATTATTTTTACAAACCGTCACTAACGGGCCATACTGTTTTCAAAATACAAACGATTTACTAAACAAACACTTGGACACGTCCTAGTTGAGTGAACAACTAGCATGGGTGATCTTTTAAGACACCAACTCGTTTACTTGTTTACTTACAACCTTGTGCGTTACGGACGCCAGAAGGTTGCAGGATTCTGAGAATCGATACACAGACTTACAACCGCTTTACCTGGTTGATTTCACATACGTATTTAGTGGACTCAGGTGAGTCTCATAGCCCCACTTTTACTGTTTTACTATTTTACTTACGGGGTGAGATACATTGCTTATTTTTATGAACACGAGTACTGAATTACATGTTTACCAAATGGAATTGCATGAGTTTTCTCACCATTTATTTGGGGAAGTCTCCTCATCATATATCGTTAGTTATGTACTTAAGCGCGAACACTAGTTAATGGATTCATTAGGGAAATGACCCTCCCCGCCCGGGGTAGTAGCGCTACCACGAACCGTTCTGTATAAACGGGTGACTATTATTCGTTACTGATGCTTGCTCAATTTCGAGCATGTCACGGGAGCAAATTATTATTTACGGGTTAAGCTTCGATTATGAGCCTCATGGCAATGGTATAACTTACTTACTTTACATTGCGAGATTGCAAATAACTGATTTACGCCTGCGGGCATTATGGATGAAATCTTGTGTTCAAACACTTACATTATTTACAAACCTGTGAGATTCACCAACATTCGTGTTGACCTTTTTAGCTTTGTATCTCAGGTACACAAACGGAGTAGGATCCCCTCAGGATACTAGCTAGAGTCGCATGATTTCTACCTTGCATTTAACGGAGATTCTTAGCATTATCTTTTGTATTTATTAGGATTATGTAATAGAATCTCCCGCTTTATACGCGGACTCTAAGGAACTTCATTTTGTAACCAGAAACGCTATGTTTCAAACATTTTATGTATGGAAATGTAACTATTTACAAACGTTGCATATAGATGTCGTTTGCTTTACTTTTGTGCTGTGATATTTGATTAGTAGCTCCCCAAAGCTTACTTCCGCTAAACTGTGATTTTGGGGGTGTTACAGATTGGTATCAGAGCCTAAGGTTATAGCGAACTAGGTTGCATTTAGTGGGCCTAGACTATGACCGTTAGGCAGTATTTCCTCATTAGGTATGACTGGTTCGGGAATTACATCATACGACGTTAATTTAACATAGCCTGATCAACTATGTACAATTAAGGAAAGATGATGTGAAGCCTGAAAGGGGTCATATTGAACAGGAATACACTAGTTAACTCTGATCATGAGAGGAACGAGACCGAATACTACTTGCTACGCTGTTAGATTATTATAGGTATTGTGTATATAAATGAATAGGCTTCACGCCTGTACTAACTCCTCGACCGTAAGAAGCACAATATGACTTACGACCATGGAAATGGGAAAACCAACATCCAGTTAGAACGACTCACTATTTCGACAGCAAAAATCTAACACTTACCGACAACAGTAGTGGCACCCACAGTATTAACACGCCCATGCGTTTATAGCAACGGCGACCCAACCAATCCCACGAAATATCTCCAATATCTTAGAATAACACTTCGTCATTCTTATGAACGAAACACCTAGTGCTAGCCAGGAATATAACCACTGAGACATTCTTTATCCTCTTTGCACTTTATAGGATCTCTCCAGCAATAGGCCAAGCGCAGATATGGAAGAATACCCGTCTGACTCAGACCAGATTCAGGAGGAACAAGTACAATACACCTACCTCGACGGAGAATACGCACCTGTAGAGGACTTCGGGGTCGAGGAGAACGAGAATCAAAACTTCGGAATAATCAACGTAGAGGCTTATGAACGAGTCATGGAGCAGACAATTGAACTGAATAATCGTACGTGGGAGCTGAAGTACAAGTGTCAGGACTATGAGAAGGAACTGAGGATCATGAAGAGGTCCGTCGCTCGAAAGGTTAAGGACAAATTGCACCACTAGAAGAGGGTGGCCGCAAACTTCACTAGGAAGACGAAAAAGTGGGTCAAACGACTGGGAGGAAGGCAGGTGGAAGAAGATGCACTTTACCGTGCACCGCCACGTTACCAAGACCTACTCGCCGAACGCTATTACCCACGCGACATGTACATGGAATGAAGTTCCAAGTGATCAGAAACCTACTTAGGACTAGCTAGATAGCGACTGTAACCATTTTGCCAAATCTGCGTAAAGCAGGGTTGTAGGAGCCACAAAACGTATTGAATATTTATGACTAGATGATTGTATTATTACACTCTGTAAGATGTTATGGCATTCGTTCGGGGGTAGTACTGCCTGACAAATTTTGTAAACGAACAATCGGATGGAATGACTACGAATCACCCGGATTCTTAGATTTATTATCTGTGCAAAATCATTTGACATGTACGATATTAAGACACCCTGACCTCAATAGGTATACAGAATCCCCGCCTCGCCCAGCATAAGGTTTTTGGAAATCGTGTGAATGTTAACGAACTCTCGATACCCTCTTAAACTTCAAAATTCGAGGATCTTCAAACTCATGACCTTAAGAGCCCTTGATCTTCTCGCTCCACAGTATGACCATCACTTAGTACTACTACAGATTGCCTCACTATTCACACCCGTGTGACACACCACAACCTCTTACAACCCACCCACTTATCTCTCTTCTCTGAACTGTCCAAGTATGATGCATGCCTGACGACACACTTACAACGATATCACTGGATATACTACTAGGATTCCAACATTTCGCCGCCCTACTATGGTAGACCCAGAACACTAACGTATCTAGGAGTACATTCGTGGACTCCTCGAGAGAATCCCGGAAAACATCGTCTCCCCCCAAACCCACAAACATCCAGTGAGCTAACTGTATGGCACACGTACTCCTGGTTATGATCGTACGCCGCAAATCACCAACCCCTACCCTCTAGATCGAATTCGGCAGAAGCCGCGACTACTAAGACCTATGCTCCAAGACCAAAGAACAACAACAACCATGCACGGGACAGAGCTTATACCCTTAATGCCGGGGACAATCATCGAGACCCAAACCTAGAAACAATTAC
Source organism: Pseudognaphalium luteoalbum (assembly GCA_963422505.1). Taxonomy (NCBI): domain Eukaryota; kingdom Viridiplantae; phylum Streptophyta; class Magnoliopsida; order Asterales; family Asteraceae; genus Pseudognaphalium; species Pseudognaphalium luteoalbum. Next base: position 88,118,153 of record OY730197.1, read on the forward strand.
GGTTCACACCTAATCAACCTGATTACCCTGTATTATATGACTGATAAATCTTGCTGACTACTTAATGATCCACTGTTAGAGATCATAGGCACGACCTAGGGTAAGCAAACCCCGGATAGGCTGACAGATGTAATACTTCAGTACATCAGGAACGTAACAAACAGACTTTTTCCAATATATCTCACACCGGTTGGGACCGGGACCCACTGGACTACCATCATTATGTGTCGTCTGTCCAAAAACTGCACCACAAGTCGTCTGTTCGGAGGAAATCATTTGTTCTTTTATTGTTTTCACTAGATTACAGCTTTATGCTCGCGACCCCATAATTGCTATTATACCATACATAATGCCAACGTCAAAACTTTGTGTTGATAAACCCCCGCCCCCCCCCCCCCCCCATTTCGTAGGAATTGACAGGTTACTCCGCTGGTAGCCATAGCCACATGTCCGATGATGACCAACACGGTGAGGACCGGACCATGTTCCCTTACCTTCTTACTCTCGAAGGCGACATCGAGCCAGTGAGTGAAGAACCGTTGGAAGAAACGGCACTCCCAGGAGGACTCCAAGACTTCCCATCTCAGACCATAGTCACAGAAGTTATCCAAATAACCCGAGCAGACTCCCTTTCAAACCCTACTACTGATAACCATATCACAACCACTACCATCACCACTCCTCCTACGGTTATCACTCCGATCATTGTCAAATAAAACACTGACCACTCTAAGCATACTGAAGAAACGATGAAGGCATTACGCAACCAACTAACTACTGTCCAGGAGGAAATCACTGATCTACGCCGACTCACCCACGAGCAAGGACTGCGCCTGCGAACCTTAGAATTCTATTGGGAACATTTAAGATACTTGTGCCCAACGCTGGGAGATATGCTCCAGTTAGTTTCTGACACCGAATCACAAAAAGCTCAAGCTAGCATCCCTGTGGAAAAGGACACCGAAGCTCAACTAGTAACCCTCAAAAAGAACCCGGGAGGGAGCTCCAACACAGACATTACTCAGCCCCGGACTAAAAGGGCAAAGATAACTCAAACCCCCACTACTGAAGCTAAGGGGAGAGCGTATAAGGGAAATCTACCCTACTGCACCCGATGCAAACACCATCATAAGGGACAATGCCTCCCTCCTTGCGGCAGATGCAACGTGTTTGGACACCAGGCCCAGAATTGCAAATTCCCTCGAAAGGACACAAGCTCGGAAACAATGGGGTTGTGCTTCAAGTGTGGAAATGCTGGGCATAAAAAGATAAATTGTCCGCTACCAACTACTACATACGGCATCCCTGAGGCCAAGCATGACTCGAACGCTACTACAGGTACGTTATACCTCTAGAAATAATTCCATCTCCGACATTACAGACTGTCACCACTATTACGAATGCAGTATAAATCACAAGCTACTGTAGACTACTAGTACAAATTGTAACTATACCCCACTGATTTCCCGATCGACCCCGTTCATAGGACGTGACGGTTTACACACGTTAGTATCTCTCTCTCTCTCTCTCTCTTTCTCCTATTCTAACAAGGGGGAGGAAGGGAACCGGAGACATTTATGACAACACTAAGGATGCTTCAACACCTTCTTAGAAAACGTACGTACTACTTCCTCGAATAGATTCCAAATATACCGTACCATATAACGCGAAACGACATTTAAGCAACTACGGGATTTAACCGACAACGACCCGTGAACATGTAACTACAACTAGGCAAACTAGGAATTGAGCTTTATTTGATCGTTAGCTGCCTTGTAATGATAGAACAGAACTTTGGTAAAGAATTGGTCCAATGACTTATCGACTGCAGCTACCTCCTGAACTCAGTAGCGTACATCCCATTTTCCCCATTTCTAACTTAAAGAAATGCCTATCTGATGAGACACTAACCTTACCACTCGACGAAACGCATATTGATGATGATCCTCATTCTGTCGAGGAACCTATGGAAATCATAAAACCGCGAGGTCACAGAACTGAAACGAAGTCGTATTCCCATTGCTAAAGTCAGGTTGAATTTGAGGCGTGGTCCTGGATTCACCTGGGAACAAGAAGACCAAATGAGACTGAGATACTCACATTTGTTCAAAAACTCTACACCTACTGACACCACGACTACAAGCTAATTTCGGGACGAAATTCTCCTAACAAGGGGAAAATGTAACACCCGCCAATTTTGGACTTTAATTAGTACCTAAACTACTTGAAATTACGGGTATTGAGTTTTATAATACCCTAAATAAAGGTAACATTATGGGGTGAATACGAGCACGCTTACGCGATCTAATTTAAATCGTACACTTATGAACCGGACAAGGTCCGACATTAATAAATGGACGTTGGTGACAAAACATTATAACAAGGTGGACTTATCCAAACAAACGTGATTTACATTAATACATTATGAGAATATATTCCAAGTATTTCTCGTTGATAAAAACACCCTGTACACGACAAACACGCACAAAGCACGTGAGACAAGCGTAAACAATTCAAATTATAATTCTATAACTCATTATTTAGTGTTTTGATAAAACATTTCAGTTAAAATATTTTGGATATACTTAAACACGAAACACGGAATGACATTTAAACAATCGCGGAATGTAACATAAAAATCGGAGCAACGAGTTCACGAGATCGAGACCCAAATGGGTTAGCCCAAACCCGCGGATCCAAGCCCCAACCCAACCCATGACCCACCTCCTTTTAAACTCCTCCTTCCTTCAATTCTTCCATTTTATTCACAAACACACACACACTTACATTTCCAAAACCCTCTCTTTTCTTTCCCCTCTTCTTTCTTTCTTCAAGCCGGCAGCAACATCAACACCACCGTCATCAAAAATCGTTCATCATCATCATCAAGAGAAAGCACAAGGACCGCCATCATCTTCTACCTCACCTTCATCATCCCCATTTTCGATTCTTGGTATGAAACGCCTTAAAACTCGATGTAATTACTTAGAAAGCTTTTATTTACATGCTAGAACGTTTACTCAACAAAGATTTACCCAAAAATCGACTTGAAAATGCATTTTCATAGATAAGTGTTCGAACAGCTCGTTCTGCGAACCGAGATCTGTTCGTCCTGCGAGGCGAACCCAATTGCGAACCGAAAATTGAACTCGCGAACCCAACTGCGAACCGAACCCACCTGCGGGTAGGCTTGCGAGTCGACCTGCGAGTTGACCTGCGAGCCGACCTGCGAGTTGACTTGCGAGTCGACCTGCGAGTGGACTTGCGAGTTGACCTGCGAGTTGACCTGCGAGTCGACTTGCGAACCGAACCTTGTGTTTCAAACTGAATTCAGTTTGCAGCCTACTGCCTTGCGAGCCGAACTCGGCTCGCACCGCGAACTCAATTCACACCACTATTTCAGTCCATAACCTGACTTGACCAATTTTCCGAATTTAAATCGTAGATACGATTTTTAATAAAACGATATACATAATAATAACACTCTCGAATTATTTTTACAAACCGTCACCAACGGGCCATACTGTTTTCAAAATACAAACGATTTACTAAACAAACACTTGGACACGTCCTAGTGAGTGGACAATTAGCATGGGTGATCTTTTAAGACACCAACTCGTTTACTTGTTTACTTACAACCTTGTGCGTTACGGACGCCAGAAGGTTGCAGGATTCTGAGAATCGATACACAGACTTACAATCGCTTTACCTGGTTGATTTCACATACGTATTTACTAGACTTAGGTGAGTCTCATAGCCCCACTTTTACTGTTTTACTATTTTACTTACGGGGTGAGATACATTGCTTATTTTTATGAACACGAGTACTGAATTACATGTTTACCAAACGGAATTGCATGAGTTTTCTCACCATTTATTTGGGGAAGTCTCCTCATCATATATCGTTAGTTATGTACTTAAGCGCGAACACTAGTTAATGGATCCATTAGGGAAATGACCCTCCCCGCCCGGGGTAGTAGCGCTACCACGAACCGTTCTGTATAAACGGGCGACTATTATTCGTTACTGATGCTTGCTCAATTTCGAGCATGTCACGGGAGCAAATTATTATTTACGGGTTAAGCTTCGATTATGAGCCTCATGGCAATGGTATAACTTACTTACTTTACATTGCGAGATTGCAAATAACTGATTTACGCCTGCGGGCATTATGGATGAAATCTTGTGTTCAAACACTTACATTATTTACAAACCTGTGAGATTCACCAACATTCGTGTTGACCTTTTTAGCTTTGTATCTCAGGTACACAAACGGAGTAGGATCCCCTCAGGATACTAGCTAGAGTCGCATGATTTCTACCTTGCATTTAACGGAGATTCTTAGCATTATCTTTTGTATTTATTAGGATTATGTAATAGAATCTCCCGCTTTATACGCGGACTCTAAGGAACTTCATTTTGTAACCAGAAACGCTATGTTTCAAACATTTTATGTATGGAAATCTAACTATTTACAAACATTGCATATAGATGTCGTTTGCTTTACATTTGTGCTGTGATATTTGATTAGTAGCTCCCCAAAGCTTGCTTCCGCTAAACTGTGATTTTGGGGGTGTTACAGTTATAAATGCCCGGCAGGTTACAGTCTTCGGACACCCCATGTTACTTCACCACTTTTTCCTCGTTGCAACTCTTCAGGCTCAGTTGAGTCTCATAGCCCTGACTTTTTACCGTTTTTACTCCCGGGGTGGGAATACATGCTCTAACTGTTTTACACGTGAACACGAGTACAAAACTCGCTATATTCTGCATGAGCTGTTTTCTAATCACTTTTAAGTCCTCTACGATCATAGTTCTGGTAATACTTTATGTAGCGCGAATGTTAGTTTATGGTACCATATAGGACTGACCATCCTCGTCCGGGTCAGCAAGCACTGACTGGTTAAACGGACGCATTAACTTTTGTTCATATGAGTGTGGATTAGACACTCGCCCGGAGGCATCCATGATCAGGCACTTTATTGTGATCCTGACACCCACGTTAAGCGCAGACTATGACCTCATGGCAGACATTTACATCATTTGATTCATTTCAAACGGTTACCATTAAATCTTGTGGTTCACACTTACATATTTATTATGCAAACCTGTGAGCTCACCAGCATTAGCTGACCTTTTTAGCATGTGTTCTCAGGTACTCAACAGCAGTAGGACCTGTTCATTCAGGATGCCCATAGCTCGAGTCAGCATACACATCAGAAGATTATTTTGCATTACTACATTTTGTAACTAAGTTATGCCAATTAATCTCTAAACATTGTAGTTATTGGGATTTTGTAAACATTTATACATTGTAAAACTTTATATTATCAATGCATCTGTAAAACGATGCATATAGAGTCATTCATTATATGTCTTGTGTGTTTTGATTATTGATTAGTAGCACCCCAAAGCTTGCTTCTGCTAAACAGTAAATTTGGCGGTGTTATAGATTGGTATCAGAGCCTAAGGTTATAGTGAACTAGGTTGCATTTAGTGGGCCTAGACTATGACCATTACGCAGTATTCCTTATTAAGTATGATTAGGTTCAATGACTACATTGTATTGGTTTAATTTAACATAGCCTGATCAACTATGTACAATTAAAAGAATATGATGTGAGATCTGAAAGGAGTCATGACTGAACAGGATACACTAGTTGACTCTGACCTCGAGAGAACCGGGACACAAACATGTCTGTGCTAGACACTCAATAGGCTATTATGTGATATACATATGTATACATAGATAGGCCTCTTTATAAACCTTAGACTATATTATATACGATATGAATATAAGCCTCATTCTTTCTAACGCTTTGTCTCAGAAATGGCAAACACACCCCCAAACTCGTCACGCTCTCATCCGTACGAATCGCAAAACTCAAGGGTAGTTAGGAGGAACACTGGGTTGCCTCGAGTTAGCCCATACCCTGTTTAAAACCAGCTCAATAGCCAGTCCCAAAGGCAAACAACAACTAGTCAATGGCGATGGTTATCAAACCGACTTAACACCTAGAGGGATGAGGAAGGAATCCAACTCCCCACATCGAACGGAGGACTTTCCAACATGGACGTCTCTCCCTATACTCAAGAACCTGCTCACTTCGCTGTACCTGTCCTGGCTGCCAGAGTACACCATCACGAGCAACAACTACGCGATATGGACACCGAACTACAGGAAACTCGCGAGCACTGGAGACTCACAGCAATGGAACGTATCAATAATGTTGCTGAAGACCATGAAAACACCGTTAACAACATGGACGTCCTTTATAATAAGGTGATAGATTTAGCCGTGGAATCCGCACTGTTACGGCACAGAATGGAAGAATGTGAGCAATGCTTGCGGGATACCGAAGAGTACGCCCGTGGACTAGTGCAACAGCTAGTCTTGGCAGAAGACAACGCCCGACAGGCCAGCAGCCTTGCAAACACCGTGGATTGTCTTGTTGCATTAATGGAACAAATTAACCTGCGTCAAGATTAGTGTAGCTTTATCTTATAACTTTTCTAGTATCTATGTAAAATCGTTGTAATTCGACTGGATGTGACAATTCCCGACATCTTTTGTAATCCTTATGTTCTATATCTTTTGGAACTCGCGCCTTGTACCCAACTTAATTATCTAAATGGATTATGATTATCATTATCATATTGTGTTATCATTGTATATTTCACCACATATACAACTGTGTTACATCATAATGTCCTACAAACATCTCACTAGTTCTTTTTCCCGATTCAACAATATGCCTCCGAGACGATACACATTCAGCGATACCGAAATCGCCCGCTCATCGCCCAGAGTGTGGCTCAAGCCATGGCTACCCGAACAACAAATTCTGGTAGCGAAGACACGGCCACCAACGGGCCACAACCTAGGCCTTTTTCATACAAAGATTTCCAAAACTGCAAGTCGTTGAACTTCAAAGGCACCGAGGGTGCCATTGGATTATTACATTGGTTGGAGAAAGTAGAGTCAGTCTTCCGCATATGCAACTACCCAGAGGACTGCAAGGTCAAGTATTCCACCTGCACCTTTCTGGATGGTGCTCTGACTTGGTGGAATACCTATTCTCAGACTGTGGGCATCGATACTGCTTATCTGACTCCGTGGGAAGAGTTGAAATAGATGCTGCTGAAGGACGAGTACTGTCCTAGAGACGAGATTCAGCAGCTAGAAGACGAGTTCTGGCACCTCACCACCCAAGGCAATGACATTGCCGGATACACTACCAGGTTTAACCAACTGGCACTACTGTGCCCATCTCTTGTTGATCCGGAATACAAGCAGATCGAGCGTTACATCTGGGGACTTCCCCCATGCATTCAGGGTTTGGTCACTGCGTCCAACCCCGCCACTATCCAAGCTGCCGTCCGAATGGCCCATAACCTCATGGCACAGGTGGTCCGCCGAGGAACATCTGCCGCCAACAATCCGAACCAGTCTGGGGATAACAAACGCAAATGGACGGGAAACAACAACGAAAACACCTCATCATCCAAGAAACCTGAAACCATCAAGGCCTACTCTTCTGGGTCTGAACCAAAAAGGGGCTACTCTGGAAACAAGCCCTTCTTCTCTAAGTGTCGCCGTCACCATGATGGCCCTTGTAGTACCCAATGCTCAAACTGTCAGAGATTTGGGCACATGGCCAAGGACTGCAAACCTACCACCAACTCCAATACCAGTTAACCCAAAGCCTGCTTCGAGTGCGGTAATCCAGGACATTTCAGGAACGAATGTCCCAAACTGAAGAACAAAGGCAACAACACTGCAAAAGGTAGAGCCTTTGTCCTGAACTCAAAGGATGCCCGCCAGGACCCGAATGTGGTCTCGGGTATATTCCTACTACTTGATACTGGTGCTAATAGAAGTTTTATATCTGATGATTTCTGTCCACTACTTGACATCACCCCTGTTGCATTAGATTTTAAATACGTCGTAGAGTTAGCTAACGGCAAACTCATTGAGACCGATAGTGTGATGCCCAATTGCACTTTAAACCTCACCGACGAGTTGTTTTCAATCGATCTTATACCCGTCGAGATCGGAAGTTTCGATATCATCATCAGCATGGATTGGTTGTCCAAGCATCACGCCGAGATCGTGTGCTATGATAAAATTGTCCGCATACCCCTCGCCTCCGGTGGTACTCTTACCATACAAGGGGAGACTAGTGGAACGAGGTTAAACATCATTTCATGTATGAAAACCCGCAAATATCTGAGAAAGGGTTATCCGGCAATCCTCGCTAACATTGTGGAGAAAAAGTCAGAGGAGAAGAGGCTTGAGGATGTGCCAATCGTTCGGGACTTCCCAAAAGACTTTCCTGAGGAATTACCTGGCCTTCAACCGTTTAGGCAGGTAGAGTTCTCCATCGATCTTGTGCCCGGAGCAACACCCGTGGCATGAGCACCGTACCGTTTAGCTCCATCCGAACTTCAAGAGTTATCCTCTCAGTTACAGGAACTCCTGGACAAAGGATTCATCCGACCAAGCTCTTCACCTTGGGGAGCTCCGGTCTTGTTTGTCAAAAAGAAAGACGGTTCTTTCCGCATGTGCATCGACTACAGGGAATTGAACAAGTTAACCATCAAGAACCGTTATCCACTACCACGCATCGATGATCTGTTCGAAGAACTTCAAGGGTCAAGTTTCTATTCCAAAATTGATTTACGATCCGGCTACCACCAGTTACGAGTCCGCGATATTGACATTCCAAAAACTGCCTTCTGAACTCGTTATGGGCACTATGAGTTTCAAGTCATGCCCTTCGGTTTGACGAACGCACCGGCTGTATTCATGGACCTCATGAACCGAGTGTGTAAACCATATCTCGACAAGTTTGTCATAGTATTCATTGATGACATTCTAATCTATTCGCGCAACGAAGAAGAACACGCGCTACATCTTAAGATCATTCTAGAACTTCTCAAACACGAAGAGTTATACGCCAAATTCTCTAAGTGTTAATTCTGGATACGAACTGTTCAATTCCTTGGACACGTTGTAGATAGCCAAGGAATTCATGTTGATCCGTCAAGGATCGAGGCTATCAAAGGTTGGCAAGCACCGACAACGCCGACCGAAGTACGCCAATTCTTGGGTCTCGCTGGTTATTATCGATGTTTTATCGAAATTTTTTCAAAAATAGCCCAGCCTCTCACAATCCTCACCCAAAAAGAAAAGAAATTCGATTGGACTGACAAACAAGAGTCAGCTTTCCAACTCCTGAAACAAAAGTTATGCAGCGCACCTATTCTATCTCTACCCGAAGGCACCGACGACTTCGTGATATATTGCGATGCTTCTCATCAGGGTCTCGGTTTCGTGCTTATGCAACGAGACAAAGTCATCGCCTACGCCTCCCGACAACTCAAAATCCATGAAATGAATTACACCACTCATGACCTTGAACTAGGAGCCGTAGTATTTGCACTCAAAATCTGGAGACACTATCACTATGGCACTAAGTGCACGATCTTTACCGACCACAAAAGTCTCCAACACATTCTCAATCAGAAAGATCTCAACATGAGGCAACGTCGCTGGGTCGAGTTGCTTACCGATTATGACTGTGAGATCAAATATCACCCTGGAAAGGCAAATGTTGTTGCCGACGCCCTCAGCCGAAAGGAACGACCGAAACCACTTCGAGTCCGAGCCCTCAGCATTACAATCCACAACGATCTTATCACTCAAATCCTCGCCGCTCAAATCGAAGCCTTAAAACCTGAAAATATCAAAAACGAAGCGTTGCGAAACATGGAGAAACAATTCGAAACCAAACCCAACGGAGTTAAATAATTCACAAACCGAATCTGGTTACCGTGTTTCGGGAATCTCCGAGACTTAGTAATGGACAAAGCCCACAAATCAAAATACTCCATACATCCTGGATCCGACAAGATGTATCATGGCATCAAGGGATTATACTGGTGGTCAAACATGAAAGTCGAGATCGCCACCTATGTCAGTAAATGCCTCACATGCTCAAAAGTCAAAATCGAACACCAGAAACCTTCTAGCTTATTCAACAACCGGACATACCCCAATGGAAATGGGAACAAATTACCATGGACTTCATCACCAAGCTCCCAAAGACGTCAAGCGGTTACGATACCATTTGGGTAATCGTTGATCGTCTCACCAAATCCGCCCATTTTCTCGCCATCAAGGAAACCGATAAAATGGAACGCCTCACCCGAATCTACTTGAAAGAAACTGTATCCCAACATGGCGTTCCTATCTCGATTATCTCCGACAGGGATAGTCGTTTCACCTCGCACTTTTGGCAATCATTACATAAATCCTTAGGTACTCTCCTCGATATGAGTACCGCGTACCATCCACAAACCGACGGCCAAAGTGAACAAACCATCCAAACACTAGAAGACATGCTACGAGCATGCGTAGTTGACTTCGGTGCAAATTGGGAACACCATTTGCCCTTATGTGAACTCTCATACAACAATAGCTACCATGCCAGTATCGGAGCTGCACCATTCGAGGCACTTTACGGTCGTAAGTGCCAATCACGCATCTGTTGGACCGAAGTGGGAGACAGCCAACTCAACAGTCCAGAAATCATTCATGAAACCACCGAGAAGATCGTTGGTATCCAACAACAGCTGAAAGCCGCACGCGATCGTCAGAAAAGCTATGCTGATGTGAGACGCAAACAACTCGAGTTCCAGGTTGGAGACCGAGTACTACTTAAAGTATCGCCTTGGAAAGGCGTCATCCATTTCGGTAAGCGCGGGAAACTGAACCCCAGATACATCGGACCTTTTGAAATCCTCGAAAGGGTTGGTTCGGTGGCGTATCGATTACAACTACCAGCTGAACTCAGTAGTGTACACCCTACCTTCCACATTTCCAACTTAAAGAAATGTCTATCCGACGAAACACTCATCATTCCCCTCCCGGAAATCCAAATCGACGATAAACTTCATTATGTTGAAACACCAGTGGAGATCATGGATCGCGAAATCAAATAGCTTAAACAAATTCGAATTCCTATCGTCAAAGTCCGGTGGAATTCGCGGCGTGGTCCGGAATTCACCTGGGAACAAGAGGATCAGATGCGACTCAAATATCCGCAACTTTTCCCCGACTCCACTCGCACGACTACACAGACTTAAATTTCGAGACAAAATTCATCTAACAAGGGGAGAATGTAACACCCGCCAAATTAGGGCTAGTCATTAGGTCCTAATCATTCTGTAATACATGTAATTAGTTCTGTGTTAGGCTAATTAATGTATCGAAATATATATTGTTGAATATATACAAATTATGCGATTTGATTAAATTGTACGCAATTCAAAACAAATGTAATCCAAATCAATTGACTCGGACGTTGGTGAATAATTTTATTAAATAATATAACAGTAATTAATTACACTATTTTATTTTATATATTAATTTGATGATATTTTGTAATTAATTCGTATTACACGAACGAAAGTCTACGCGATTTAAATGTTAAGCGCGCAAACAATCAAAATAAAGTTAAGTTGTATTTTATAATCAATTATAAAGTGTTTAGTAAAATACTTCAATAGACATAATAAATAAATCTTGGTATCTTGAAAAGCGGCATTTAAATGCGTATTAAATGATTTAAAAAGTTAAACAATCGGGAAACGAACAACGCACGGAGCGCGAGTACAGGGAACCAAATTCGGGACACACCCACATGGGGTGGGCCCCACAAAAATCGGCCAAGGATGGGGTCATCACCCCCACCCTTGTTTCCCTCCTCATTCACAACACACTCACACTCTCTCTCTTCCTCTTTTCTCTCTTCCTCTCTCCCTTTCAAAAACTACCACCACCATCCACCTTAAATCTCAAAATAACACCACCAAATCACCATAAATCATTTTGCTAGTTTAGAGAAAAACGTTCACCTCGCGGCGATCTACATTTCCATCTTTCCGGAATCTCCTCGCGTTAACTTGTAAGTTTCCGACAAAACCCGCAACCCCTCGATTTTTAGTGTTTTTGAGTTATAGTTGTTTCTTTATGCTTGAAATGTCCATATAAGGGTTGGGTAAAAGAATCGGACCAAACGGAAACCCAAAAACTCATTTTTGGCTCAAAAACCCGTCAACAGCTTTAAGTGTCGCAACGAAGACTGCAGTATAGCTTCACTTCGTGCGTCACTTAAGTGACGCACTGAGTGTCGCTAAAAGCCCTAATATTGCGTCACTTGCTTAAGTGCCGCATAAAACCCCTTTTTCCCGACACTTACCTCCGTCACTTGTCTAGTGACGCCTAGAAGCCTTATCCGACACTTATACCCGACACTAATGGAGTGTCTCCACCTCATGCGTCACTTACCTAAGTGACGCCCTAAATTCAGAATTACCAATTTTATGCGACACTTTCTAAGTGTCGCCCAAGCCACCTAGTGACGCCTCACTATACGTCACTTCCATAAGTGACGCCATAAGTGACGCCCTTACCCAGATTCTGTTATTTCATGCGTCACTTCCTAAGTGACGCCTAAGACCCTAAGTGTCGCTATAAGTGTTGCATGAAACAAAACCCAGATTTTTACTAAGTGTCAACACCAGAAATTTTATCACTTGATTTTACCCAAATTTAAATCTTAGATGCGTTTTTCCCTATAACAATATGGTAGAAATAAAAAGTTTTCAAGCTGACTTGACATCTCGACCCCAGCCAGGGCCCAGCCCCTTGGACCCCGCCAGGGGTTGCCACCCCTGGGACCCAGCTAACCAGGGGCGCTGCCCCTGGACCCCCCGTCACCTAAAGTTTGTAAATACTTTTTAAGTATAACACTTCGACATAATAATAATATTATTGCAAATAATCACCAACGGGTGGTACACGTTTACAAAACTCGAACTTACCAATCAAATCAAATCATTGGACATTACTAGTTGGATGAACAACTAGCATAGGTTATCTTTTAAGATAGCTACTTATTTTATTTAAACTTGCGCGTTATAAACGCCCGGCAGGTTACAGTCTTCGGACACCCCATTTTACTTCACCACATTTGCCTCGTTGCAACTCTTCAGGCTCAGGTGAGTCTCATAGCCCCGACTTTTTACCGTTTTTACTCCCGGGGTGGGAATACATGCTCTAACTGTTTTACACGTGAACACGAGTACAAAACTCGCTATATTCTGCATGAGCTGTTTTCTTATCACTTTTAAGTCCTCTACGATCATAGTTCTGGTAATACTTTATGTAGCGCGAATGTTAGTTTATGGTACCATATCCTCATCCGGGTCAGCAAGCACTGACTGGTTAAACGGACGCATTAACTTTTGTTCATACGAATGTGGATTAGACACTCGCCCGGAGGCACCCACGATCAGGCACTTTATTGTGATCCTGACACCCACGTTAAGCGCAGACTATGACCTCATGGCAGATATTTACATCATTTGATTCATTTTAAACGGTTACCATTAAATCTTGTGGTTCACACTTAGATATTTATTATGCATACCTGTGAGCTCACCAGCGTTAGCTGACCTTTTTAGCATGTGTTCTCAGGTACTCAACAGCAGTAGGACCTGTTCATTCAGGATGCCCATAGCTCGAGTCAGCATACACATCAGAAGATTATTTTGCATTACTACATTTTGTAACTAAGTTATGCCAATTAATCTCTAAACATTGTAGTTATTGGGTTTTTTTACACATTTATACATTGTAAAACTTTATATTATCAATGTATCTGTAAAACGACGCATATAGAGTCGTTCATTATATGCATTGTGTGTTTTGATTATTGATTAGTAGCACCCCAAAGCTTGCTTCCGCTAAACAGTAAATTTAGGGGTGTTACATGTATAACCCCTCTAGGGGTCGTATACCCCCCTTATGGGGTCGTATACCCCCCTTTTGGGGTCGTATACCCCCCTTGTAGGGGTGGTATACCCCCCTTTTGGTGCCGGATACGCCGCTTTTGATGCCGGATACGTCCTATTTGCTACCAAATACGCCCTATTTAATACCGAATATGCCCCTTATGGTGTCAAATACACCCCTTTTGGTGTCGACTTTAATAGCTCAAGGGTGTATTTCAGTGTAAATAATGGATCAGGGGTGCTGTATGTAAATTCGGTTACTTGAAGCATATAAATAGAGTATTGATGCATGTGAAAGCGCGTCTTGTTTTATTATTTATAAATGGAAATACCTAATTAATACTTTTCACACAACCAGGCAAGAATACCTGATCGAATGTAAGTATAGAATCGGTAAGACCGAGTCGATCTCAGGAACGGTGATTGTTTATAAAAATAAGAAATACTAATTAACTAGAAAAATAGTAAACAGGGGGAAACGTTTTAGTTCCGTATGATCATAAGATTGATAAAATAATAACTTGAAATAATTAAAACAATTTAAATAAATAATAACTTATAACAATAGGAAGGAATAAGTAATTGTATAATCAACGTCACTCAGATTCAAATATCTCGATTCATTACGTATTGATTATCTAATTGTGATTCTTTTATATCAATTTAATACCAAATTCTTCAATGATATTAAATTGAATGTGAACTAGCCAACTTTCCGAGTCTAACTAATTCCTACAACTTAGAGTCCAACACAAGATGATCAGTCAATTGTGTGCTTTTCCCTAAATTGAGTATTAAACATTCACAACTTATTATAATTAACTCTAATGGTATGATTCAACAATACCCAATAATTACTTATTGTCTTGTTCATTTTAAAGTAGATAATTATCATTTACTCAACCTATCAGACTCAACCTATTTAGCAATACTCACAAATCCTAAAATAGTAACTATCAATAATTAATAATCTTAAAGGAACTCAATCTCATTAATCTTATTAATCACGTTGAGCAACAATAACTACTAGTTACCAATAAACAAGGATCCACGAGCAATATAATAGTTTTCATTTAAATAACTTAGTCAATACGCAATAATAATCGTTCAATAAGCATAATCCGAATTTATTAATTACACAACTACTTTGGATATTCAATTCATCATGAAAATGGAAAAACTCAGATTAAATAACATCAAAGTCATCAATGATATCAAATAAAGAAAGTTATACCAAATCAAAACGACGAACTACGAAGAACTAAGATGAACTATCCTCGATCTTGAGCCTTCGTACCTCCAAAATACTCCTAAAGTTCGTAAATAAACCCTAGAATTCGTAAAATATCGACTGGAACAAAACCTTAGCCGAACTCTCATTCTGTGGTTAAAATCGCGTTTTTATACTTCCTGTGTTTTTGATCCATACGACGTATGGACATCTATATGGCGTATGGATTGATTATTAGCCCAGCCCATGTCCGCGTAAACCTGTGCCTCCACCGCCACATCCATACGGTGTATGGAGTTCCATACGGTGTATGGATGAGTTTTTCAACCGATTTTATCATTTTTCTTCTTTTATTCTTTTCTTCAACTTCGACTTTGCTTTATTCTTCAAAAGTGCATCATTTAACTCGTTTATTGACTGTTTTCCGTCTCTTTTCCTCAGATCCTTCATCTCCACTGTTAATTACAAATATGAACGAAATTAATATCTAAACTAAACAATGTTCAATAAAAACACATAGGATTTGGGACAAATTACTATATAAAAATACTACTTTTACACACTTATCAAATATCCCCCACTTTGAATCCTACTTGCCCTCAAGTAGACTACCAATTATCGTTCAAACTTAACAAGGAATAACATCACCCTTTCCAAAATAAAAATCTTTACTTTTAATAATCTAATAAAACTAAAGTTAAAAATTAAGTACCTATGAGGTATATATAAAAAAATATAATCTACACTCAAATTTATTATTATAATGATGTCAAATAGTCCACGATGATTACTGATATTATTGTCCATCTAAACAATCTATATTCAAATAATTGAGCTTAACCTTTTATTATTAATGTAATTGTCCCCTGAAACTCTTCAATAATTATATACTTTCATACTCATAGCACACAAATATATCATATATATTGGAAATTCAATTTAAATAATCATTTTTCAAATCAAGACATTGGTGACATGTCTGTGCTTCAACACAACAAAGCGACATAACTTGATTTTGGTTTAGCAATAATGTTTTAGTCAAATCATTGGTGGCAGGTCTGTACCTTAGTACAACAAAGCGACTTAATTTGACTACATTTTCAGGAGTTAATGTAAACTCTTTTTGCTCTTTTTTTTATTTAGATATACTGACGGAGACCAGGTCTGTACTTACGTACAACAAAGGAAACAACATCCAGTATATCCCCAAATGATATTTATTGAATTCAAAACTTATGACATATCACATGCTACTAATATGAAAATTAAGACTTATGTAACTAAAGTTTATCTCAAAGTACATTTACTCCCTTAATTATCATTTCTTAGAAGCTCAAAAATTCTTATTAAAATTGCCTATCAGTACATCATATAATGAAACTAAACAACATTTACCAACAAATTAACCTTTATTTCGTGTAGAGAAAATTTTAAAAATCCAACCTCCATAATTACAAAATAATATAACCTTAGAAATACAGAAAATTAAATTTAAAAATTTAATTGAAAATAAGCAACCTTTAACCTCGTAGTTATCAAATTGAAAACAAGTGGAATCATAAATTAAAGGTTTTCTCTCCCATTCCCCACTTTAAAGTGTACAATGTCCTCATTGTACAAATAATGAATTTCTAAAACGGGAAAAAGAGAAAAGAGATAAGACAGAAAAACTCCCCTGGAAAAATGTGGTTAACGGTCATGACAAGGATGATATGAAATTCTCACATCCTCTCGGACCAATTTCTTGCGCTGAACTTACTGCCAGCATAACACGTACTCACACACAATTCTGAGGGATCAATCAACAAACAAGATTAAACAATACCAAATTAAACATCCTAAATAAAAATAAAAACAACCAAACCTAATAGCTACAAATCCAATATAATTAAAAATCCTACAAATACAATCAGTCATAATAATAAAAATAGAAATAGTGTCTGGAATCATAAACCACATAGGATGAACATCATCCTAATCGCTGTCATAATCCTCATCATGCTCCATACTCCGGTACTGGTGAGATGGCTCAGCCCCCTGATCTGGTGGTGGTGATGGGTAGAACTCCTGTGGCATCTGGTACTGAAAAGGCTGATATGGAAAATGGCTAAAATCAAACAGCTGCGAGAAAAGACCATCCTGATATTCCAAATGAGCACTGATCTGATGAAACTGTTGCCTCTGCATAAGCTCCATCTGATCAAACCTCTGAGTGTGATGGATGCTCATCTGATCTAACTGCTGCGATAACTGATCAAACTCCCCAGCATATCCTCTACTACGACCTCGTGCCGCTCCTCTACCTGCCTCAGTAGCCCTAACCTGTCTAGACTGTAGAGTTTGCCCAATCTGAGTGGTCGCTACCTAATAAAACATCTCGGAATCACCACCATAAATACTGCACGGCTCGATAATATCCATAGCCTCTAACCTCCGTGCAGTCAGCCACTCCATGCCTGGCTGAACTACTGTGCAAGTACCCATCTCAGTCGCAGTCTCCAACCCAAAATGCCTAGCTAGTCTAGTAACAAACTGACCACCACACAAACTACTTGAACTCCTCGTACCGGTAGCTCTCTTAGACATCCACCTAGCCAATCTCCAGGGCACATTCACGAGCCTCTTCCTTACAATCGAGCTCACATAGAAAAGATCAGGTTTAGAAACCTTTTCCGGTCCCTCTCGACCGCCAACGATGGTAAATGTCAACAACCGGTGAATGAGACGGTAACGGGGATCTCGAATAGCTCGATAAGAAGGGGCATGAGAACCATAACTGCCCTGAGCAATAGATGGCCACTCCTCTACAATCTCCAAATCAGTAAGCTTAGTTACTGCACCAGCTGAAATATGATCCAGAAAATGTGGGTTGTGGATCTCATTGGGCTCATACAGTCCAACCCCAATGGCAAACTCAACAAGAGACATCCGTCTCGGCTGGCCACCTAACTGAAAAGAAATAGTGTGAGTAGTCCAGTCAGTCGACCGATGATCAAACCGGAATGTACTATAAAACTCCACAACTAGCTCCCTATAGATATGCTCCCGAATACTAAACATCCTGTACCATGCATAAGAAACAAACCCAATGTTGCCATCCTGCAGCCTATACGGAATAGAAAGTAAGTTCCTAATTGTCTCGTGCCCAGTGGAAAATCCGTTTCACTCCACCACATGCTCCAAAACATTCCAATTCACAGCATGAAAAACCTCAATTGGCTGATCAATATTCTCAGCCAAACGCTCGCTAAACTGATATCTTGTAGTCTCCGGATAAGAATCATGAAAAGTAAGATATCTGTGGGTTCTAATCAAGGGATTGCCCAATGTTTGGCCACCTCTGGTTCTCCTGCTAGCCATTAAACTGCTAAGAAAAACAATCATTAACAAAACAGGAAATGCAAATAAGGTTTCAAAAGAAATTTCGGCAGCATTACGGCTTAATATGGAATAATCCACCATCAAAGTTTAGCCTAAGCTACCACAACAAACACAACTTCAAATACCTTATTGCATTATGAACTAAAAATTTCTCAAATTGCTAATAAAAAATAAATACTTAATTAATAATCATGGCAATTGTCGATTTAAAGTGAACTATAACAATTTGGTACCAATCTGAACATAAAAATAATCACTTTTTACCATCACTAATGTTAGTCTTAGTAACTAGCAATCATTTAATATATTCAACATGAATTATCATAAACACAAAATAGAACAACGACAATTTTATCACAACCGTAATCACAAACATTCGTGTACCAAACAAACATTTGCATTAATCACCATGTATCCAGAAAATTAACAAGCATTAAATTAAAACATAGCAAAATTGAGTACATGGCATATTCACATTCTTTAAACAAACACGGATAATTCGAATCACACAATATATGTAATACATTATAAAAAGGAGCATGGAATCACGTCATCTCATTCAATGTAAACATACTTCAATCATAACATGCCTAAAAACGTATTTAAATTCGAAATACCCAAATCTCATACACAAACCCTAACTTCCAAACATGAAAATTAACCAACGAAAAAGAAAATCGGAAGTTATACCTTGTAGAGGAAAGTGAGTGGAACACGAATATATAAAAATGAGAAGGAATGCGTGGCCGGAAGTGGTGGTTGGGTGGTGGCAGTTGGTAGCCGTAGGTGATGGTGGTGGTTTTAGGTTTGAAAATGAAAAAGAAGAAGGGCTGTTGCCGGTTTATGCCTTTTTGATCCATACGGCGTATGGAAATCCATACGGCGTATGGATTAAAAAGCCCAGGTCAAACAATTCGACCTAGTCAACGCGCGGCCCAGTTACCCATTTAAATCCATACGGCGTATGGATTGAAAAACCAGAACTTTTTCAAAAACGTTTTTCAAACAAAAATTAAACCTAAATCCAACACGACTTCAAATCTTCAAAATTTCCACACTATACATAAACAAAATAAATTAACAAACAGGAAATAAAAATGCATACTTAATTCACACTCAACATAAATATTTAAAATTCAAACCACACAATAAATAATAAAATCCAAAATAATAATGTCGAAAGTAATAATCCAATGAAATATAAGTGATAATAAAATGAGAACTAGTGGAAAGGATAAAGAGCAAAGAAATACTCCATTAGTCGGTCAACCACATTTTCAACTCCATAACCAAATGTAGGAAAATTAAGCAAGTGTGCAGTGGCAACAGGCTGAAGATAGACTAAGTCCCAACTAATTTCCTTTATCGCCTTATTATTTTCTCCTTCTGGTGCAAGAACCAATTTATCATCTTCCAACTTATATTCACGGTCGGGGTTATTCTCTTCTAACTCGCTCATAAATTCCAAACATGCCTCTACTATTTCTTGGTGTTTTCCCATCAGTGGACTTTTTCTCAAGTCCCTCACCCGTCTCTCTATCTTTTGAAGAATCACCTCCTGAATGTTACTAAAATCTAACCCTGATTTTCTAAATATCTCAACAATCTTCGAGTATATTTCCACCATTCCATAGTGGAAATGCTCCCTCGGAGTTAACATCTTAGTTGCATCCACGAGTTCTCCCAAATCTTCCACCAAGTAGATAGCTAAATCAACCTTATCACCTGGACGAATAAAATCTGGGTGTGGTCTTCCTCTTTCCTCAGCAGCTAAAAACTCCAACTTAGATACCATTCCTTGAAGATAGAAGTGTATTGTGTTAGACACTATTACTCGGTGGGGTGTTGGATCTTTCAGATGGTCATCCATCTTTAACAACCTAACCAAAGCTCTCAGACTAACCTCAAATACCTTATAAGCCTTAGAGCTGGGATCTCCAGTAAGTTGATACAATGCTCCAATCATACGGTTAAAACATGCTGACTGACTAACTGAATACGGAAATGGTGATTGCCTCAAAATTTCATAAATCTCAATAAGCCGCTTTTTCTGTTGAGCAAAGAATATCTTCTCAGCATCAATCCTTGCATCCAATTCCTCCTCAAAAAATTTCAGCTCATCAATAAACCGTTGTTCAAACCCAAATTGCTTATCTATTTCTGCAGCATCTAATACCTCTTGGATTAGCACCAACTAACTATCCGGGAAATACACTGTAGACTTTTTAATCACTTCCGCAGTGAACGGAACATCCCATCTAACTTTTTCAATAGCATTCAGCAACTCATGACATGTTGAAGTGATCGGAACAGCTTTACGACCTAACTGAGTAAATAATGGAGCAGTGTCGTAAGAACTAGAATCAGAAATATCAGAATTCATCCCCCTGGCCATGTGGTAATTGTTGGCATCACTTTCAAAACTTCTTGCCATTGGATCAAACCTAAATAACAATTAAATCTGAAATACCAACACAACTAATGAAAAGAAAGTTAGTTCACACAAAACAAATCAAAATTAATGACAGAAAATTTAACCAGAAGAACTTCAACCGGCGGATGGATTTCCATCCGCCGGTTGAAACTAATTACCTAAAAATTTAACCAAATAAAAAGGTAATTGTTTCAACCAATTTTATTTAACAAAAACTTATTATTAAATTGAGTAAACTAATTAAACAACTTTACAAAAATTAGTTTAACAAATTATTAAATACAAAAATTTTACAATTAATAATTTCTATTTAAATAAACCAATCAACCGCTCCCCGGCAGCGGCGCCAAAAACTTGATGCGTGAGAAAGCGCGTCTTGTTTTATTATTTATAAATGGAAATACCTAATTAATACTTTTCACACAACCAGGCAAGAAGACCAGATCGAATGTAAGTATAGAATCGGTAAGACCGAGTCGATCTCAGGATCGGTGATTGTTTATAAAAATAAGAAATACTAATTAACTAGAAAAACAGTATACAGAGGGAAACGTTTTAGTTCCGTATGAACATAAGATTGATAAAATAATAACTTGAAATAATTAAAACAAATTAAATAACTAATAACAGTAGGAAGGAATAAGTAATTGTATAATCAACGTCACTCAGATTCAAATATCCCGATTCATTACGTATTGATTATCTAATTGTGATTCTTTTATATCAATTTAATACCAAATTCTTCAATGATATTAAATTGAATGTGAACTAGCCAACTTTCCGGGTCTAACTAATTCCTACAACTTAGAGTCCAACATAAAACAACGGTCCGTCGTCACAAGATGATCAGTCAATTGTGTGCTTTTCCCTAAAT
The DNA here is from genome assembly GCA_963422505.1 of Pseudognaphalium luteoalbum. Lineage (NCBI taxonomy): Eukaryota > Viridiplantae > Streptophyta > Magnoliopsida > Asterales > Asteraceae > Pseudognaphalium > Pseudognaphalium luteoalbum. The sequence continues at coordinate 88,139,936 of OY730197.1, forward strand.
TGAGCATTAAACATTCACAACTTATTATAATTAACTCTAATGGTATGATTCAACAATACCCAATAATTATTTATTGTCTTGTTCATTTTAAAGTAGATAATTATCATTTACTCAACCTATCAGACTCAACCTATTTAGCAATACTCACAAATCCTAAAATAGTAACTATCAATAATCAATAATCTTAAAGGAACCCAATCTCATTAATCTTATTAATCACGTTGAGCAACAATAACTACTAGTTACCAATAAACAAGGATCCACGAGCAATATAATAGTTTTCAATTAAATAACTTAGTCAATACGCAATAATAATCGTTCAATAATCATAATCCGAATTTATTAATTACACAACTAATTTGAATATTCAATTCATCATGAAAACGGAAAAACTCAGATTAAATAACATCAAAGTCATCAATGATATCAAATAAAAAAGTTATACCGAATCAAAACGATGAACTACGAAGAACTAAGATGAACTATCCTCGATCTTGAGCCTGCGTACCTCCAAAATACTCCTAAAGTTTGTAAATAAACCCTAGAATTCGTAAAATATCGACTGGAACAAAACCCTAGCCGAACTCTCATTCTGTGGTTAAAATCGCATTTTTATACTTCCTGTGTTTTTGATCCATACGGCGTATGGATTGATTATTTACCCAGCCCATGTCCGCGTAAACCTGGGCCTCCACCGCCACATCCATACGGCGTATGGAGTTCCATACGGCGTATGGATGGGTTTTTCAGCCGATTTCATCCTTTTTCTTCTTTTATTCTTTTCTTCAACTTCGAATTTGCTTTATTCTTCAAAAGTGCATCATTTAACTCGTTTATTGACTGTTTTCCTTCTCTTTTCCTCAGATCCTTCATCTTCACTGTTAATTACAAATATGAACGAAATTAATATCTAAACTTGTTCCTTTGTGGTGTGTGAAGATGTATGCATTTCTGAATTATAACTTGTTCCTGGTATGCATTTCGAGACCACATTGGTAAGTACCGTACGCGGTATAGGTGCAATTACATGACATTGACATTCCCTAGGAAATAAACCCATTTTCTCATATCTCTTCAAGCCAACCCTGCCGATACTCATTTTTAGTATCGATGATCCGCTTAGTGAACCCTGTTGAGCCTTAACCTTTTCATTTCTTGAAAACACAAGTTTTAAAACCCACTCACTTCCATACCCACCAAAACCTTATCTTAGAATTTTTAAATTTTCGAAAAATGCTATTTAGATATTCTTTTTGCTTTCACTCAAAAATCACAAATTTCGTGTTTTACTTAAAATATCTCGTGTGCGTTTCCATAATCAAAATCTCAAAAGATCGAGAATCTTGTGGTGCGAAAAATTGGCACCAAGTGAAATTCGAAATGTCAAAAGATTGAAAAATGAAAGTAAGAAAGGATCTCAAAAGGCAGAAAAAAATATAATAATAAAAGTCCCTTAGAAATTCCTGGGCAAAGAAATTTTAAGCCAAAAATATATGTTATGAAAATAAAGCTAAGCGCTTCAAATCTCTCAAAAACTCCGATCTCTGAAAAATATATATATCTTCCATGTGTTTTCAAAAAGATAGAAGTCAAAATAGCTATCTTCCTCCCTTATCGTTATCCATTTCCGTTTTCATTAAAAAGTTTATCTAAGTAAAAATTTTCATAAGTTTAAAAGTCCTGAGATAAGCATGACCCTTCAACCCAGAAAACAACCACTATCCATACCATTTAACCCCCACTTCACATAAAAACCCATTGAATGTCCTGGGATAATTAGCACCGTCCTCACCTAAGTGGTAGAGATTTGATTCTCGATCAAGCTTATGACGATGAATGTTGCATGACTGGCTAGTGAGCGATTTCATTTGTTTAGAATGATAGGAAACCCGATACACTTTTGAGTGAATTGAGTGACCACCTGGTGAGATTTCCTAGTCATGTGTATTACAAAGATCACGAGAATCAGAAGCATGCCTAATGATGTTCATTTCTTATTTCTGGAACAATTATCTTATTTATCTCAATTTTCTGAAACAAGTTACTCATATAAAGAATGGTTGTTCTAGAAATATTTTAATTTGCAAAAATCGGAACTAAAACATCTTTTTAAGTAAGGATATTTGAAGTATTGCTTGAGGACAAGCAATGTCTAAGTGTGGGATATTTGATTGAACGTAAAAAGTCACATTTTTGCGTACATAATTCCCACCTTTTTAGCCCCAAAATGGATGAAAACATTCAATATCAGTACTTTTTCACCATAATTCATTATTAAGGCTAAAAATAAGGCATTGCTTCAAAAATCAAGTAAAATGGCTAAATAACGTACAAAACAAAGCATAAACGATACGATCACGTTCTACGAGCACTTTTTAGCATATTACCTTGAAATTATTCTTTGATTATTTCATTATGATCTTCAGGTAATTACGATCGCATGGATATAAAGAACGCTGAAAACGGACCAAGAATGAAGAAGTTATGGCCAAACGAAGTACGACTAGGCGACCAAGACTTACGATCCAGTGCACAAGACCACGACCAGGGAGTACACCACCCCACAGGGGCCGTATACCCCCCTCTAGGGGCCGTATACCCCCTTATGGGGTGGTATACCCCCCTTTTGGGGTGGTATACCCCCTTGTAGGGGTGGTATACCCCCCTTTTGGTGTCGGATATGCCCCTTTTGATGCCGGATAAGCCATATTTGTTACCGAATACGCCCTATTTGCTACCGAATACGCCCCTTATGGTGTCGAATACACCCCTTTTGGTGTCGAATTTTATAGCTCAATGGTGTATTTCAGTGTAAATAATGGATCAGGGGTGTTGTATGTAAATTCGGTTACATGAAGCCTATAAATAGAGTATCAACCTTCTCATTCTCAACACACCTCTCAACACACCACATTCATCTCCAACACACACATTTACTTTCTCTCTCTAGTCTCTCTCTAGAATTCTCTCTCTAGGTTATTGCTAGGTTAGTAGTCAGTTAGTTCTTGGTTAATACTTAACCAAGACTAACGGAGGGGTAATATTGTAATATTGTTGAAGATACTTGGAGGGGTTATTATTGTAATATTGTAAAAGATATTCGGAAGTTCCGCTCGTTGTAATCTCTCGGTATATATTCAAACTACGCATTATCCACGGTTATCTCTTTCCTTATCTATTATAATGATGATTGCTAGTGTTATTATGCTAGATTTAGGATTACTTGCCATGATTAGTGAGTAGTTATAATGTGTGTTTGTTGTGATGTACTTAGTCGTTAATTGGGATGATGTCATTATGAAACAACTGAGGTAACGTAAAACGGCTTTCATTTGTATAGCGTCGGAAATATCACGAATGTGTGGAGTATGGAACGTGAAAGCTATGAAAGTCGTGGGCACAATCCGTTGTGGAATAATGTTTCAAACTATTATATAAATGAAAACTTGGTGCTTTGATTACACGTTCTATCTATGATTTTAAACTGCATTTTCAACTAACGCCTTTCCGCCAATAGACGTGGTTAAAACCTTTTTGATAAGACGTCATATCAGGAGTAATTAATTATCTGTGTTCAAATAACATTGTCTGGTTTTAAGCTGTGGAACTACTAACCAAGTATTATACACCGTGATTAAACTACAACTTAATTATATATGTTAAATGGCATGGTCTGGTTTTGAAGTCGTGGAACTACGAAAAAAGTATTGTACACTGTGAATAAACTAGGGATTTATTGGTTAATTTTAAGTGAGGGCTGGTTTAAATCATAAATGGAGAATCTTTAATTTTATATACAAACTTAGTTTATAAAATCCAGAAAGGAATTCGAGGAATCATCTAGTGTTCCAAATTCGTCTATCACCCCTGGATTCCAAAACCATTGAAGGAACGTAATCAAGCACCAACCAAGTTTTAAACTTAAATGTTTTATTCAATTGAGTATCACTGTGGTGTTAAGAACGGTCGAACAATTAGTGGGTCTGTTACTCTATTCATGCACCCAGTAATTTTCATATTCCAAGAAGGGTCACTGTTCCGTAATAGGGCAGTGTTGAGAGTTGAGCAGCCTCCTCCGATCAGAATCATGATAGCCTAGTTACTCAGTGACATACTGATTGATCATCAGTAGGGTACTAGTGTTTACACCACAAATACTTGAAAAAAATAAAATACAAAAATTTAGATAGACGTTTTCATAACTTAAACTAAAACATCATCCCAATGCAAGACTAACGAAGTCATAACAAACACCCCCTCTATCCTGACTGCTATCCCTTATTTTATTTTATTGTTTAGTCTTAATTAGTAGAATAATTTAGAAAACAAAACAAAAATAAACTCCCAATCATTTTTTAAAACTCCATCACTAGCTAGAAACGAACATCCTGATTTCTCTGTTTCATAATACCGTTGATTTTAAAGAACGACACCTGAGTCAGACTTACCGCTTACTACCCTAAATACCCTTAGAGCAGTAGGTAGTAATAAAACTTAGGCTTCCCAGCATTATAAATTTAAAACCAGCTGATCACCCGCCTCCGACCGGAAGGTCCGCAACGACAGGGAAGTGATTCCTTGACCGACCGTTGGGGCGCGATCAAGAACCTAACTTGAAGATTTGAACTAAAAATGGGCCAAGAAAATGATAAAAATCGGATTAAAGAAAAGATTAAACCCAAATTGGAGATCCTGCATATGACACCCGTAATTTTAGAACTAGTTATTAGTTCCTAATCATTTAGCAATACTTGTAATTAGTGTTATGTATTAGGCTAACTGTATATATCAATATGTATATTGTTATATATGTATATATATATATATGTATGTATATATATATACATATCAGTACGCGATTAAATTTAATCGTGCATTATGAAAATCAGCCAAGTCTCCGATTCATTTATACGGGCGTTGGTGAACACAAGTATTAAGTAATATAGAATCATTATCTAATACACTCATTATTTATTTTACATTATTTTGAAGATATATAAAGTATTTTGTATCGTACAAATCAAAACGTTCGTGGAAAGCTATATAGATAATGTATTATTATTAAAATAATTATTATTATTTACTTGGATAAAAATAAAACATATTTCGTATTATTCAAATTGTACACAACACAATGAAACCATTCAAATCATATCCGTCAATCAAACTTAAAACCAAGATATATTTATTTATATCTCAAAAATAGTATTTTTATAAAATACTTTGACTCAAAGATATTTCTAAAATATATTTATTATTTCTTAGAATTAAAAGTATTACATTATTTTACGGTCGGGTACACGAACACGGGTTTTAATACTATGAATTGGAGCTAAACCGCACCTACCTCAATTATTGGAGCCGGTGTTTGATTAAACCCATCACACCCTTTTGTTTCTCATTCATCTTCATTTTCATCATCTATCTATCTCTCTCTCGGCTCCTCCCTCAAACAACACAGCAACAACAACAAAGCAGTAGCAGTAGCAGCAAGGCACCACTCCATCATCATCTTCATCTTCATCGTGTAGCATCATCACCATCGTGTTCATCATCATCATCCTTACGGTTCCCATTTTAATTGTAAGGAATCATTTGCTTTTTCTTTAAATTTACATGTTTAAAATACATATATAATCATGCTTTTACGTTCCAACAACTGATTATGTCTGAAAACTAGGGTTAGAACATGTTTTTGCAGAATATTTCACGAACAGACCTGGAAAACGCACCTCACTCGATCGGGTGGTTAACCTCACCCGATCGCGTATATGTGACTTACCTGATCGGATAGATAACCTCACCCGATCGCATAATAGATTAGCCTACTCGATCGCGTATCAATCCTCACCCGAACGGGTAAGAAATCCTTACCTGAACGGGTATACACCTTCACCCCAACATGTATGCATCTTCACCCGATCGCGTATGGGTTGTTACTAGTATTTTACTAAGTGTTGAAACTAAGATTTTGACACCTGATTTTACTTCGAATTTGAATTTCAAATGCGTTTTTACTTAACCAATATAGTAGAAATAATAATTTTGCAAGCTGACCTGGTAGCTCAACCCCAGCCAGAGGCTCTGCCCCTTGGACCCCGCTAGGGGTTGCCACCCCTTGGACCCCGCTACCAGGGCGCTGCCCCCGGACCCCCGTTCTTTAAGAACTTTAAACTAATTTCTACAACAAGTGTCGAATCTCATGAAACCTCTATATTTATACAATACGATATTTAAACACTTCAAATATACTTTATAAGTATATCATTTCAATAATACTTTGGAATTATTATTCGAACACACCAACGGGCCGTACATATTTTCCAATTACAATCAATCAAATTTAATTATTGGACATAACTAGTTGAGGAAACAACTAGCATAGATGATCTGTTAAGACATCTAATCATTTAAAACCTTGCACGTTTAATACGCCCAGCAGGTTTCAGTCGTTGGAGATGACATCATTCCTCTTGTATACCATCATCATTGTTTGTTAGCATCTCACCAGACTCAGGTGAGTCTCATAGCCCCTATTTTACTGTTTTTACTCTAGGGGTGAGAATACATGCTTGTTTTGTTTTACATGTGCACGCAAGTATCAAATATCGCTATATTCTGCATGAGTTTATCATCTAATCATTTAAGTCCTCCAAGCATAGCTTGGTAATACTTTGTAGTGTGAATGTTAGTGTATATTACCATATGGGATTATCAATCCCCGTCCGGGTCAGCAAGCACTGACTGGTCAAATGGACGCATTATCATTTGCTCATACGTGTGTTGATTAGACACACGCATAGAGGCACCCTTGCTCATGAACTTAATTGTGACACACGCATAAAGGCACCCTTGCTCATGCTTTTAATTGTTAATTAGACACCTCAGTTAAGCTCAGACTATTTGCTCATGGCAGTTATATACATCATTTATCATTTACTTATTTGCTTAATAGCAAACCATCATACATAATTCTTGCGGTTCATACATTATATTTTATCATTAAACCTGTGAGCTCACCAGCTTTTAGCTGACCATTTTAGCATGTATTCTCAGGCTCGCAGCAGTAGTAGGTTTGCTCACTCAGGATGCCCATTAGCTCGAGTCGCATACAGACATCAGGAGATTCCCTTGCATTTCTATAATTTGTATAATTAGATATGCCCTAGAATCTCTATCATTTGGCTTACGAGATTTTGTAAACTATTTTACACTGCCCGAGTTCAAGAATATTCTGGAAGACGCATTTGACCGGCGGCTAAATGCTTTAGCCGGCGGTTAAACTGAAAAGGATAAAGGCGGTAGAAGTCGCAGACTTGGATTCCAAATCAAACACATTTAGCCGGCGGCTAAATGGTTTGACTGGCGGCTAAAAGGTCGATCCAGAAAACTATAAATAGAGGGCTTGGTTAAACCATTCCATATACGATTTCAATATTCAAGAATCGATTGTTAGGTTTAATATTCGATTTTAGGTGCGAAATTGAGGGCTAGGAGCTAGGGTTTAAAGGTTTTTAACCTTACGAAGAGTTTTGTTCATCAATCGGTTACGTTTCTTATTCTCTATAACTTTAATAATGTTTATTAGGTTATTTTGGATATTATTTTGATGTATTTGATTATGGATTAATACTTTTATTGTATTTGCTTATATGAATATTATTTGATTTATAATTAGAATTTATGTTTATGTTGGTATTAAATTATGGAATGTTTATTATGCATTAATAAGTTATTGTGTTATATTATATGAGTAAGTTGTTCTTGACATGATTAATCAGTTTATATCATAAACTTCAATACTGTCTATTAGGTTTTTATAAATTATTTAACTATGTTTAAGTCTGGATATGAATGTTTCATGATAGATAAAGAATATATAACTTATGATTGTTAAGTAATTTCATAGTTTAAACACCATTGTTATGCATTTGCTATAATAAGCGGATGATTATTTTAATATAAGAAGTTTTAAGAATACTTACATAATGTTTCTATGGTATTAATTATATACTTATAATAAAGTTAAAGAATGTTTTGGAGACTTTATGTAAGCGCGTAACACCTTTAATTATTACCAACACTACAATAAACATAAAGAAAGAATATAAAATGAATAAGACTAGTATACATAAATACAATCTTCTATCTATCTTATTTACCTTAATTGCTATTAGTTATTCTAATCGGTTTAGTTTATTTGAATATTTGTATCAAAAGTAAATATGTTGGATCGGAATTAAAACGTCCCCATTTTATCTGTAATATTAATTGTTAATATTTGTAAATATTTTAAAAAGGATAAACTAATTATTTTAAACTGTTCCCAGTGTTCGACTCGGACTTACTTATTAAGCTATATTATACAAACGAGTATTCTTGCCTGGCTTGTGTGATAAATATTATTTAAGTATTTCCAGTTATTAAAACTTGTTATTTTGCACTCTAATCACACGACATCAGTTAGTTAGTGATCTCGTCGATTTAGGATACGAGGAACGAAGAGTCGTAGGGGAATTAGAGAATAGTCATTACTATTTAGTTTATAATGTCATTTGGAAGCTTTTAAAAAGTTTTGTTCCTAAAAATGTTCGCTTAAGGGAGAAAGTCTCAACCCTTTCCGTATGGAGGGATCGGAACGAATCGTAAAACTATTCTCTCCGAAAATGTCGAGACTCACGACTTTAAAAGAACATATTTTACTAAATATAGTAATATAATAAATTTTTGAAAGCAACCTTTAAAAGAAAACGTTTTTATAACTTTTTCCTGAATTCACGGTCTTAGCCGAAATTTGTATATTCCATAAACCCGCGTCACTCAAAGATTTTTAAAACATCAAAAATATCTTAAGTTTAATATTTTAGATTAATTATAATTGTCCCGTAAAAATTTACGCATTTCTTAAATTGTTTATAATGTAACGAAAAACTAACAAGTAACTAGTTGCAATAAGTATACTTAAGATTCGTAACAATGATTAATAGGGCATTAGGATTTAATCTAGAACATTAGGCTTAAACTCCTTAAGTACATTAGGGACCATATGTAAGGAATGTAGCACATAAGAATACGACACATATTCCTAGGGACCACACATCCTTCCATACATTCTCTTAATTCAAAACAAAATATGAAGAAAAAATTTCTTCTCCTTCCTCCCTCACCATCAAAACCCATGGCTGACTTTTCAAGTTGTATTCACTAAAACTAAAGTATGATCATCAAAACCCACTTTAAACTTAAAAGAGCTTATTTCATGGAGTTAGCTAAGTTAGTAACTAGGACCTAGAACCTTTCTTAGTTAGATACTTAGGAACTACATGCTACTATCACTTTTCTATGCTAGTTTACTCATGGTTGACTTTTCAAGTGAAAGAACTTTGACCACTTTGATTAGTGTAAGACTTTGCTTGAATAAGTGCTAGTATCTCGGTATTTAAACTTAAATATGATGTTTTGAATGATCACTCTATATTAATTGCACAATGCGGTTGAATTATGGTTGAGATTTGCAAGTTTGACTTTTAAAGTCAACAAAAAGTCAACTAGCTAGCATGAATTGATAAATTGGTTGAAATTAGTTGGTCGTTCTTGTTTGAATTGCTCACTAGGATGCTTGTTAGTTGCTTTGATAGTCAAATTACGCAAAACACCTAGTGAATCTTTATTTTGAGAATCAGAGTCTTGAACCAAACCGAATACGTGAATATGATAACTATTTATGCATGAACTAGCTTGCTTGATAATTAGGAAATGCTTGTAATAGTCTTAGATCATATATGCATGAATAGGTTATTATATTGGCATGCGGTTATTTGAAGTAAGCTTTGACCTATAAAAGTCAACTTGAAATATTGAATTTTTAAAAAATCATTTTTCATCAAAAACCTCATTTCAAGTTGAACTTCTTAAAGTCAACCCTTACTAATGACCATATAAATTGTAAATACTTGTCATTTCAAAATTGGGTAAAACCAAAGTTTGTAAATGACAAGGCTTTACGATAAAACTGCCACCATCTCTTGACTTTACATTTTAATGTATTGATTCTAGACCACATTATATGTCACCTTAGTATGATTAAAATTGATTATTAGGTACTCGGGAACGTTGGATATTTAATGTAATCTTTGAACTGTCACAAATTTAAAGCCCTCATTTTGAAATTTTTTTATAAAAATTCAGGAGTGCTTTAGATTTTCTCTTTCTTGAGGATCCATTACTTTAAATCGCTCATGTTCTCAGGTACCATGCCAACAAAGAAGAAGTCAAAGCTAAACTCAGCGCGCCCACTTACAGGTTCTCTAGCCTACCTTAGTGCCATGCCAGCACACGATCACATGGCACGTATATGGAGAGACAAGTCTTTTGGATGATTCAAATATATAGACTGGGATAAGTTACAAGCCTTGGGGTCTAAGCAAAGATTGGAGGATATGCGCAGTTATTCAGTAGAGGGTCAGCAGTTCGAGTCCTTAAAGAGACTATTTAGCATTAATGAGCCAGTATATATGGAGATGATTACCGAGTTCATGACCACCTACACATTTAAGCCATGGAGGATAGTTGGTGATAGTTTGATAACATTTCGGTATATGGGCAGCTTGTTCACATTGTCATTAGCCCAGTTCACGAAGCACCTAGAACTCTACACTCCAGATGAGATACGCTCTCCCTTGTTCACGAATGGAGCCACTTCGGTTTACATTCCCATCTCAGCAGCTGATGCATGGAGTTGTTGGTCACCAACGACGTATTTCTCGAGTATTAAAGCTACCTAGCTCAGAAACCCGGTTTTGCAAATCTTGCACAAGCTATTAGCTTGTTCCATTGATGGAACGTTTTCGACAAATGGGCGAGTATCTGAGTTTGATGTCACATTGATGACCTGTATCCTCGATAAGAGGAATATCCAGGAGGCCTACCTAGTTGCACAGCAGATTTTAGAAGAAAAAGGTTATGGTGCCAGACGGTCATTTATGGGTCCTGTGGTCATGAGATTAATCAGAAAGATGGGATTGCTAAGGATAACGGAGGTAGAGAGATTTAGAAGTCTACCAAGATGGAGTGCCCAGACATTGGACTACGAGTTTCTGAGGAGTATGGGAGTACTTAGAGTTATGAGGGTGTCACAGTATATGTTAGGGCATGAGCACCTGATCACGATACTACAAACATTCTAGTTCCAGGATTGGTTTTACCCAGAGGGATGAAGAAAAGAAAGCAGCCAGGAGAACCCGTTGATTCGGATTCGGATGAAGACATGGATGACGATGAGACAGAGGACCCATTCGCACCACCACCATTAGTACCACCAGCAACTAGGGCAGGACCTTCTACCCCTGCTCCCAGAATTCAAGTACTTGGATACAGCTATCACTATGGGACTGCTCCAAGACCAGACTATTGGTACTAGCAGATACAGATGCAGGTCAAATGTTTTAGAGCTATCAGACAGCAGGCTGCGAGGATACCTATGATGCAACTTCCAAAATTACCATGCGGATTGGGCCGAGCACTACCACACTTATAGCCCCATGCAGTCCCTGCTCCAGCACCTCCACCATTTCCAGACTGTGGCGTTGTTTACCCCCTCAGATGATTCCACCCAGACCACAGCCACCTCCAGCACAAGTTCCTATTATGAGACAACATGTCCCCTCAGTAGTTGGTTCAGCCAGGGGACAGACCTCGAGAGATAGCGGGAGATCCAGAGTCTCCAGAGCGAGTTACCACTGCGTCGAGAGATAGCAGGACATACCGATCCCACCGTTATATTACATAATCCAGTGTCCTCCCACAGACAGACAGATTTACTCAGGGGACACACTCAGCAAGGGTCCCCTGTTATCCCACTTGACAGCCTTGACATGCCCACGGGGCCATTTATTGATCGATTATACAGGATGGAGTGTTCACAATAGGTACACCGGATACAGGAGCTGACCTGGATGCATCAGATGCAGGCACCCGGTATCACCATGACTGGGAGGATGACTCCTCATCAGACGAGACCTCCCCTATCACAGCTCCAACACCATGAGTATCACGAGCACCACAGTCGAGCAACAGATTGCTCCGCTTTCTGACTTCTCTCTATTTTCTATCAGACTTTATTAGCTTTAATTGTATTTGATGTACTGTGGATGCATAGACATCACCTTTCTCTCGTTATTACTTTATTATGCTATCACTTTATTTTTCTTATTTAGCAACTATTACTTGATTATTGAATGGCTTGTTTGTTTAATCCAAACACTAATTATTGAAGACCAAAATGGAGAAGACTGTCGACCACACCGCGAAGGATGCCGGAGGCTGCAGGTCGCAAACCAAACTCCAGCAAACTTCCCACTAGTAGCTGATAGTACGCATGGACGACCACAAAGCGGTAACCCGTACCAAACCTTCTACCCATTTAAAGCATTGATTATCTCAACCGTTATCTCAAAAACTAAGTGTGGGATCTTCAAACCACACTACCCTTACGCAATAATCCGAAAATAAGTAGAATCTCTAAGTGTGGGATACTTCGAGAAGAGGTGTTCAATACATAGATTCAAATATTAGGGACAATGTTCCTCTAAGTGTTGGATATACGGTCTGCAGTTACATGGTTAACTTCTAGTCCGTGAAATAAACAATATTTTCATTAAAAGGCTAAAAACAGATAAATTTTCAAATTTTTTGGATTCAAAAGCAACATTCTTTAGAACCTCTATTTTCCAAAAGCATAAACTACAGCAAGAAACGAGTTTTTAACAAAGAAACAAAACGGTTTTCTAAGAATATGATACGGATGAAAAGGGCAATACATGGCTAGGCACACATTGACCAAAACGTTTGATTCTTGAGGTTTGAGACCATAGCTAAGCATTCATCCCTAAAGATGCTTCACTCTTCATTTCATGTGTGCACCGATGTATGCATTTGAATTAGAACTTGCTCTTGCAATACATTTCAAGATCACACCATTGAGTGTCATACGTGGCATAGGTACAACCTATATCGATATTTTCTAAGGAATCCTCAACATCCTAACCATTAAACATCCACCCACTCTTCACACCCACTACCCAACCAAAACATTCCCTTATATCTTCATCCCGAACGTACAAAATTTTCAAAGATACTCTCAATTCTCCAAATTTCCACAAGAAAAGCCAACACAACTTCACAACCCAATGCCAAAAGAAACCTTTCGGACAAAAATCCCTTGGTAAGGCCGGCATTATAAAAAAAAGAGAAGAAGAAAAAGAATGAAGAAGAAAAAGAATGAAAAAGAAAATGAGAAAAAGAAACAGAAGAAGAAAACATATATGTCGGCACTACCCTAGAAGTCCAGAAAAGGGAGTTAAAATCCAAAAAGGGTTGCACTACCAAGTCTTTTCAAATCTAAGAAATTGCAAAAGAGATTTTCTCATAAAAAAATCCCAGTTTCAGGAAGATACGAGGAAAGAAAAATATCCTTTTTTTTCACACACCTTCTCCACATCTCCAAAACCAAAAACCAGATTCCTTTCTAAAATATCTTGAAAAGTTAGTACCGTTCTTATTCAAAGTGATGGAGATCTGTTTCTTGATCAAGCCTATGATGAAAATATTGCATGACTGGCTATCTGACTGATTGACACTAGCAAGTAGGAAACCCTAAACACTTTAGTGATTTGAGTGACTCGCTGTGAGGATTGCCTAGTCATGATTATAATTTAAGTTGCTTGAAGAAAGTATCAAATTCTATAAACCCTAGTTTCTCGTAAGAAAACTTTCAAAACCGAAACTTTATATTTTTTGGAAATGGTATTTCTAAAAATAAATTCAATTAGAATCCTTCTAAAAGCCTTTCATGAATGAGTTTGCCTGAGGACAAGCAAAAGTCTAAGTGTGGGATACTTGATATCGCGTAAAAAGTCATGTTTTTACTACCGATATCTCTCTCATTTAAGACTAATACTTGGCATATAAGCTTAATTATCACATGAATCAGTGATATTATGCCAAGAAGGTGAAAACACGGAAGCACGAGAAAAATCACTAAAAATGGGTGAAAAACGAAGATTCCACATACGTTTGAAGATTCAAGCAATCAAGACAAGCATGCAAGATGAAAGGACCACCACCATAGGTTATCTACTCCGAAGCCTTCGTTTTCAAAATACGAATCTAACAAAAGAAGAATCAACAAAAACAGACGAAGAATGAAGATTCTGCATGCTACGAAAGATTCAAATGATTCGATACAAAACATCTCAAGATCGGAGAAACATCTCAAGGATTTCTTTACATCAAAGTCTTCATTGCTGAAAATTAATTCAAACGCAATAAGAATCATCGAAAACGGTCGCACGATGAAGAAGATACGCACGAAAATGAGAAACAAACAAACGACAGTGAACTAGGACAGCAGGCCGCCGGCTGGCTCCCGGCCGCCACCACCTCTCCCTCAGTCCTTTTTCGTCATTTCCTGTTACACGTGCCACACCTTTTCATGCTTTTTCCGTACTTTTGGGTACATGTGCCACACCTTTTCGAAAATGGTACCGTACCGCTCCTCCAAGATTGCTAACGTGAACCTCTAGTTGCTAACTTGCACCGGATTTCAAGTATAAATAGGTGCCTTTGGCTCACAAATGAAGACACACTCTTTGGAACAAAAAATTCCACTTTCTCACTCTAGAAATTCTCTTGTATTTTATAGTCTTTCTCATTCTAGGATTATTGTAATTAATCTACGGATTAGCATAGAGGCTAGAACGAATGCTAGGGATTTGGAGATCATCTTTGTACGAGTGAAAGATTTGTCACTCATAATAATACGCTGCTACGCTTTTATTTCCGGGTGATATCTAAACCTTTATCATACTTGTCTTATTTCGTATTTCAATATGCATTATTACTTGGTATGTGATTTATTTATTACCATGAATTGCGAGTAGTTTATTATTGTGATTGTTGATGATGTAGATAATTATAAGTAGGGATGACATTATATAATTAGTGTACGGCAATCAAAAAGTAATATGATGGCCCCTATTCGACTGTTTACTCGATATAGTACTGGAAACGCTTTTAAGCAGAGTACAAATGTATGGAAGTTGATAAACGACCGAAGGTAGTCATATTACTGGAATCAGCTCTGGTTTAACAGTTGGAATTCCAAAAGGATAATACAACTTTGCAACCAACTGGTGTATCCTACGAGAGTCAAAACACTGTAAAATAATGTTCGTAAAACACGTTCACATAAAATAGGAATCAGTAATGTTTGTATTGTTAAGACTTTAGGAACTTGAGTTTAATCTATGGAGTACCCTTTCTGGTTATCCACGTGAATGCAACCTAGTAATTAGGAACTGATCAATCTTAATTTAGGTAAGTAGTTATTTGTACCTAGTTCATGAAAGAGTAAAACACTATAAGAACACCGACCTGTACATATATAATCTTTGTGTAACCTCCTAGCTTATTACTCAATATAAAACATGACAAAGGTGAATAACCTTGGAAAAATGCTTTTGAGCATATTACAAGTTGAACCACTGAAAGGTATGGTCTGCATATGAAACATGTTTTAACAAACTGCGAATCATCCAGGGATGTATAACTGTTTGAAAATGAGAGATTTAAGTCACTAGTCGAAGAAACCGGAATCTAGTTAATCATAAACAAGACTTAGAAATGAAAGTAAAAGTCTAAGTGACTTAGGATACTTAAACCACTAGGTCTTACGAAATTGGCGGTCTAAACATACAAAGTTATTAATCTGCATACTAATAGAGTAGTAAACTATCTTAGGGGTTAAGAACGGTCGGACCTATGAGACGATACGCTACTGATTCATGCATCTCGATTTTAACCAAAATAGGTTGCTTATCTTTCAACTAGATAAGTATTGGAAGTTTACGCATTGCTCCGATCAGAATCATAATAACCTAGTTCCTAGTAACATGCCAATGGGAATATTAGTTGGTAGGGTTCTAGAGTTTACACCCGGTAGTATAATTTTAATATTAAGTATCATCCCTTTTTATTATGTCATCCCGAAACATTAATTATCGAATTTCAGCAATCACATATTTATCTTTATCTGCTTTCCTGTAATTTACTTTCCTGTACTTTAATTTCCTGCAACTTACTTTCCTGCACTTTAATTACTTGTCTTTAGTTTAAAACCCCAAACCTACCTACTTTGTTCCATCCTAAATACTTCCCTACCGAAAGCACCAGCTTTAATCACCAACACGTTTCGATTCATAGAACGATCTTAGGTTATACTTACCGCTTACTAACCAGAGTAGGTAGTACATATAATTTAAGCCCCGCTATATGTAAATTTAAAACCCCTGTTGTGCCCGAATAGTTACTACCAACGACACCGATGCTTTCGGAACCGCAACAGGGACTAACCTTGTAACACCCCCAAATTTTAATGTTTTGCGGAAGCATAATTTGGGTGTTACTAATCAATAATCAAAGCACACAGATATATAGCAAACGACTCTATATGCGTCGTTTTAACAAAATATATTGATATTAAAAGGTTTACAACAGTTTGAACCCGTGCATAGCTCGCGTTCGTAATATAAGAGATTTAAATACATAATTAGTTATACAAAATCTAATAATTCAATGAAATCTCTGAAGTTTGCATGGAGACTCGAGCTAATATGCATCCTAATGGGCAGTCCAAATCTACTGCTGAGTACCTGTGATACATGCTAAAATGGGTCAGCTAACGCTAGTGAGCTCACAGGTTTAGATATCAAATAATAGTGTGTGAACCGCAAGATTTAAATGTTGATTTGCATCCAGCAAATGATACTGATAGTGTATACAACCATGAGCGCATAGTCTGAGCTTAACTCGAGGGTCGGGTCCCATATAAAGAATTCCGAGCGAGGTGCCTCCACGAGTGCCTAATCTACACTCGTTTTCCCAAATATTAGTACGTCCGTTGCAGAGGTTAGCGCGACTAACCCGGACGAGGTGGGTCAATCCTATATGGTACCATATACTAGTATTCACGCTACTTTCGTATTACCAGACTATACTGACGGAGGACTTTGGTTTGATTAGTTGAAAACAACTCATGTAGTATATTGAAATATGTACTCGCGTTCATGTGTTAAAAACAGAGCAATGTATCACACCCCTAGTAAAACAGTAAAAAGAGGGGTCATGAGACTCACCTGAGCCTGAAGAGTTTATCTAAATAAACTGAGATTGATTAGCCAAGAATCGAAGTCCAAAGACTTGTAACCTGAGGGTGTCCACGACACGCGATGGTTATAAACATGTGAAGGCATCTAATAAGACTACCTTGTAGTTGTTTGTCCAACTAGAATGTCCAAATGATTACAATTTGGTTGACTGTTTAAGTGTTTGAAAATGTGTACGGCCCGTTGGTGATTGTTTGTAATAATAATCCCACATTATTATTTTGATAATTTTGAAGTGTTATACCTAAAAGTAAGTTCCAATGTGTTTTAGAAGTTGTGTCGCATTCGTGTTTGATGTTATACAAGTTTAACACCTTGTGTGAAAGTTTAGATGTAACACCGTTACTCGTGACCCTAGGGTAAGGGCGAAGCCCGTTAATGACGGGGGTCCGGGGGCAGCGCCCCTAGTAGCGGAGTCCAAGGGGCGGCAGCCCCTGGCGGGGTCCAAGGGGCAGAGCCCCTGGCTGGGGTCGAGCTTGAAAAATTTTTATTTCTACTAAATTGCTTTGGTGAAAAACGCATCTGAACTTGAATTTGGGTGAAATCGAGTGATAAAATTTTAGGTCTCGACACTTAGTAAAATTTGTGTTTTCTTGGTTCTGTTCCATGCGACATAGCGTGCGACATACGGCTTTGTGTCGCTAAGTGCGACATAGTCTGTTGTGTCGCAGATCATACCTGCGACATAAGGGCTTGTGTCGCTAAGGGCGACATCCGCAATTTAGTGCGACGTAGGGCGTTGTGTCTCTATATGCGACGTCCGTAATTTCTGCGACATAACTATTTATGTCGCTATATGCGACATCCGTGATTAGTGCGATAGTGGCTTGTGTCGCTATATGCGACATAAGGTCTGATTTAGCGACATAAAGGCTTATGTCGCAGGTGGCCTGGAGCCTCTGCGACATAACGCGCTGTTGGCCGGAATATGAGCCGAAAAGGTGTTTTCCGGCCTCCGTTTGACCTGAGACTTTTACCCAACCTATATTTGGACATTTCAAACTTAACTAAACAATTATAAGCTGAAAACAATAGAAAACGAGAGGTGTCGGGATTTATCGGAAACTTACAAAGTGGTGAATCGAGAATCCAAAAAGATGGAAACGTAGATCGTGATGCGATGGTTGCTTTTCTTCAAATGGGCTTCGAGATTTAGGGTCGTTTGGTGGTGCGTTTTAACGATTTGAGATGATGGAGGTGGTGGTTTGTTTTGAGAGAAAAAGAGGAAGAGAAAGAGAGAGATAGAATGAGAAATGAGAAAGTGAGGGTGAGGGGATGGGGTCCCTCCCCTTTGTGGCTGATTCGGTGGGGGCCCACCGGAGTGTGGGTCTCCACTTTTTAATTCTGTGTATTCGCGCTCCGTGTGGTGTTCGTTTAAACGTTAAATAATTATTTTATACATTTAAATATATGTTTTAAAATACAAATGTTTATTTAATATTGTTGTTGAAGTATTTTACCAAATACTTAATAACTTAAATGGTTTCGTTTGTTTGTGTGTTAAGTGTGTAAGTCGCGTAGACGTTTATTATACAATACGAAATGTAATTGAAATATTATCAAAATAATATTTTGGATATAGTAGTGTTATTAAATAATGTTGTACTTATTTAATAAAAATGTTCACCAACGTCCGTATTTACTTGAACCGAATTACATTCGATTTGAAACTTGTACGATTTAATCAAATCGCATCTCCGTATATATTCAACAATATATATATCGGTACATTAATTAGCCTAACACAGAACTAATTACATGTATTAATAGAGAGTTAGGAACTAATCATTAGTCCTAATTTAGCGGGTGTTCCAAACCTCGTACAGATACCTGAGTGCTGATTATAAAGTTCATATTGCAGATTATCAACCCCATATGGTTGATTTTCTAATGCATAATGCATATTTCTATTATGTCTAGTTTAAGGGCCATTGCCTAGATAAAAGTCTTGTCGATGATTTAAAAACCTTAGTGATGATTTGATCGAGTTGTAATTTCTTGTGGGTAAAAAATGGTCAAGTTTTCTCGGGGTGTTTCATGACACCCGAGACTTACCACGAATTTATGTTATGGAAGCAAAATCAAGCGTCGCCATTGGAGCATTCGGTTGAAGCCGAAACATCGACGTCGTCTCTGACAAAAAAACAAAATTCAAACAACCTGGCGAGCCTAAAAGAACACAGTAATAAACGTCCGCAATCTTTGGACATCTAAAGAAGAGCTACTTTTAGCTCAATGTTGGATTTGTATTTCCGAATGCCCGAACCGAGGCATCGACCAAAAAAGAGAATCATTTTGTTACTTGGTGGTGGACGAGTACAACAAGGGTGCGGAAGTTGAGAAAGTCGTCCAACGGGGCAAAGACGCGCTATCGTCTAAGTGGACATATTTGAACAATCGGTGTCAAAAGTATCAAGGAAATCTGTCCTAGGTTGGTAAGACAGAGACATTGTGGTGAAAAAGATGACGATTTTAGGTTGCGGTGTTTGAAACCGTACAAGTTTGAGGCGAAAGCGTTTTTTCACCACGAAGTCCCTTGGGTATATTTGAAAGATAAACAAGAATGGTTGGTGCCCGACTAGGTTGTAGTCGGTCGTAGGAACAAGCGAAAGGAGACGGCGGACTTGGAAGATATAGATTTGGATTTGGGGCATGACGAGGAGGATGAAGAAAACCCGCCACCGCCCTTTTAGGTGAAGATGTACATTTGCGGCCACCTAAAAAATCAAGGCTTTTTAAAAGTGCCAAAACATCTTTCAACACTTCTATTAAAAGTAGCACGCTTTCTTTTGATGAGTCGATCACTACAAACTTTGAAAATTTGACTCAAGTCAAAGCGATTGTCTATCGTACCTGAGGCATCGCCGAAGCAATGCGGTTTTGAAGATGTCAACGGATGGCTTGTCGGAAGATGACGTATGGTTTCTTAACATGGAAAAAGATAAGATTCGGGCCAAGTTTGGTTGGAAGCAACCGAGTTCAGGTGGTGGATCGGGTTCGGAAGACGTTGGTGGATCAGAATCGGAAGACGTTTAAGCTTTATTAGTTTCAATTATTGTCTTTAAATTTTTGTATTTTAGTTATGTATTTCTAGGAATTTTAATTATTGTATGAAAATATTTTTTAATTTAATGTTATTTGTTTTATTTAGTGTTATTTGTTTGTATCTAATTTGTTTTTACAAAAAATAATAATAATAATAATAAAATAATCAAAATAACAACGAACTGAATACGAACCTCAAGGTTAATTATTAGATCACTTTTCTATTTTAATATTCAAATTCAATGTTCAAAAGAACACTGAAAATCAATTAACCGCTTCTCGTCCTCGTTCCCTAACATGGTCGTCCTCTCCACAAAAGACGGCAAGATCTTTTATACCATGCCATCTAAATTACATGTTAAAAGTCCTGGCCTTGAAAAGTCAAAAGGAAGGTTTGGAACATTCGGGATAGTTGCTTAGTTTGACAATTATTTTTGTTTTCCAAATATGCTAACAACCGTTTTCATACCTTCTGCTACATTTTTATAGTTTCAATCTAGAAGCACTTTTTTTAAATGGCTTTTTGTTTTTCTATCTAGCATCATGTATGATCGGTTTTGGTTGATTGGACTTCTATTTCTTGTATTTTTTATTTTTTTTGGATCATCTAGATATCTTGACTTTTATAGTCAAACTTAGGTTTGAATTATATTTAGTCGATAGAGGTGGTATTCATAAAATCATACAAACTAGCTTTCGTATGTCTCTCATGCCTAAAATTGTCATAGGGCATGTATTGTGTAAATTAATACTCCATTCCTCCCAGATTTATTGTCAAAAGACAAAAAAGACATTGTTTAATTGTGTATTGTGACAGATTTATCCATTTTTTATTACATACATATAAAGTATGGGTTTTATAGGAAGTTAAGTTAATTATACCATCCTACTTATGAAAGTGGAAAATTAATTTAGGATGTGCAAAAAAGGAAACGTGAACTATAAATATGGGACGGAGGGATTAAAAAAAATAAAAATGATGAGTTAGGATCTACATGTGGTAAATTTGACTGTTTGGCTTGGTTTTGAAGAAATATAATTGTTTATGTGGCAGGTTAGCAGATTAATACATGAACTTGAAAGTTAAAACCATTTTTAGGTCCAAATTCATGTTTTCTGTTCGAATTGTGGATGTGTATTATGTGGGAGGCATTTATTCAAAGAAAAATAGGTGTATGATATATCAATATAGTTTCAAATCCTTATATACAGAGTGTTAATTTTTTTTATTAAAATAAAGATTGTAGAAATTAATTTAATTAAAATTGGAAATCTAATCGAATTAATTAATTAAATTTGATTTAAATTGATAATGACATAATTTCACTTTCGATATAATAGATTTAAGATTAGATAGTGATGACTATATTTATGAGAAAAGACGAAATAAAAGCTAAGGTATTTTTAAATCGTATTACTTTTCAAATGTTAGCTTAAATATTCATATTTTATTTCAATCAACATTTTTAAAGGTAAATTTGATGAAAATAGAAACGAACAATTTTTTCTATCGATTATAGAAATTCAACTTCTAAAACTATTACTTATTTGCATGTTGCTAGCACAATGTAGCTGTGACAACTAATTTATATATCTTTATTATGCATTATAGTATGTTTATTCAAATAACATATTATCCTTAATATTTTATAAAATAGATTGTGACAACCGGCACTTAAGAGTAATTATTACTTTCGGCTAGAAAAGTTATTATGTGTATTTAGTTTTGTATTAGGTTAAATACTTGTAATATCTTGTATATTTATATATATACACATACGTAATTATTTGAAATTACGCGCAACAATTGGATGGATTCCGGCATAAACGGATGTTGGTGAAATGTTTTATATAAACAAGGTAAATCTATTTCGTAGTTAAATAGTCGTTATTTACGTTATATTATAATTGCATAGTATACCAAACGTTAAACGTTTTATATAAAATGTAACGAACGCAAAATAAATGCGCGAATCGAAACCGACAACACAACGAAACATTTTGGAAATATAAAATTTAGTATTTAAATAAATACTTCAATTAAAATTAACGAAAAATTATCGTTAGCAAAACACAACAATTAAACGTTTATAGGTTTAAACGATATACACAATTCATGGGTAAACGACCACGGCACCTAACGCAAATTGGGGAACAAAAATTAAACATCTCTTGCCTCATAGGCCCGATGGAAGCCGGGGCCCATACCCAAGACCACCTCCCATGCTTTTCTTTCCCTTATACATGCCCACACTCAACCTCAATCAACCCACTCTACATTACTTCACTCTTTCAACTTTACACACACCTCCCTCTCCTTCCTCCTATCAAAATTTCGGCCAAGAGTAGCCCCAACACCACCCCAACACCACTATTCAACCACCATTCATCCACCATAAACCACCATCAACCACCATCTTCATCCTTCAAGAAATCGTAAGGAAACGAGCTCGAAACTTCATCTTCTTCTTCTCTTCGCCTAGATCTTTGTAAGAATTACTTTTCCTTGATTTTCTTTCCTGAAGTTAGTTTATACTTATGTTAGAAGCTCACTCAATAAGAAGCCCCATGATAAATACAACATGACTTTTGATACATACATGCATTACAGTGTTTTACTGTACAACACTGTAATGCATATATTTGTTATATGTATCAAAAGCCATGTTGTATTTATCAACACCACAATAAGAATATTATCCAAAAACCATGCTAAAAACATTTTTAAAGCACTAAATAAACACTAAAGTACAACCCTTTTTCCAATCATAAAATTTTGCCGACTTCAACGAGTTGTTTCTTACTCTAGAGTCAACCAAAAATGTCAAATCAAAAGATAAAAACTAAGTTTAAGATGTTAACTTTAATTTTCATTTGGTTTAGTAATTTTTAGACAAGATTTAGTACTCAAAAACGAATTTATAAAAGTACATAGCAAATCTGACCCGATGGTCAGATTCTTGACCCTACTTATTGAGACTATAACATGAGACTTTTTCCTAAAATTCACAAATTGTGTAAGCTTTAAAACTTGTATAATTACATCTTGTGAAGTTGTGTAGACTCGTACATTAAATTAATCTTTGCACTTGTATCCGGATTTGTCATAAGTGGACATCAGGGGACTTAACAATTTATTTGGACCACTTAACCTTAATCAAAAATTATGAAAAAACACATTTTTAGAAAGCTAAGACATTGAGAAACATTTGAAATTTGTTTCGTAATTTGTCTCGAAAGTTAGACTGGTCAAAACGAGGGCACAATAGAGTGCATTTTCATAAAAATCTGGGCAGATTCTGTTACAAAAGCACACGTCGAAAACGAACACTTTTGATTTAGCCTAAAATTGTAAAACTAACTTTTTCTGGGTACTAAAGTGATGAGATTTTCCGTGTAAAATTTTCGGGTCAAACTGAGCATGTTTGACCAAGTCAACAAAATGACACGCGAAATGTTAAAACACGAGACCAAATTAATAGACACTAAAACCTTAGCCTAAATGAATTTTACGTATTTATTTATCTAAAACTCGAACAAAATCTATATATATAATACGAACGAAAAATGACTCCCTTATGAAAATCCGAAAACGAAAACCGCAACGCCAAAGATACTTTTGCAACAAACCCGCGACACAAGCTTCGTGTCGCCTAGCAAATTGATTTCTCACAACCTGCGACACAAGCTGTATGTCACACAACAGCCGAAAATCACAACTTACGACATATCCTCTACGTCGCATACTAATTCAAAATCACAACCTGGGACACAAGTCCTTGTGTACCTATTAAAATTCACACTCTGCGACACACCTCTGTGTTGCAACGACCTAATGCGATACAACCCTAGTGTGGCAACATAACTTAGCAAAGTATCAGTTTCGCGATAACAACATGTGACACCCGTCAAATTATAACAGTAATTAGTGCCTAATCAAGTATAATACATGTAATTAGTTCTGTGTTAGGCTAATTAATGTATTAATATATATATATAGTTGAATATATACAAGTATGCGATTTGATTAAATCGTACAAGTTTCAAATCAAATGCAATTCGATTCAATTAATACGGACGTTGGTGAACAATTTTATTAAATAATATGACATTATTTAATAACTCTGTTTTATCTAAAATATTATTTAACATTTCAACTCAAACTCGTATCGTACAAACAACATTTACGCGATTAAAATGTAAACGCGCAAACAAGCAAAACAAAGTTAAGTATATTTTATAACTCAATTATTAAGTAATTGATGAAATATTTCAACAAAAACATTTATAATTATTCGTATTTTAAAGATAATTATTAAACGTTTAGAACAATCAGAAAAACGAACACCGCACGGAGCACAAACACGGAGGAAACAAAAACTTGGTGAAGCCACATGGTGGGCCCCACCAAGCCGGACCAGGGGGAGCCCCTCCTCAATCCCCATTTCACCTCTTTTCTTCTTTTTTCTTCCTTTCCTTTCTCTCTATCTTTCTGGATTCCCCTCGCGCGAAGTTGTAAGTTTCTGACAAAATCCCAAAACTCTCCGATTTTACTTGTTTTCACTTGAAAGTTGTTTATTTAGCTTTGGAATGTCCATCTAAGGGTTGGGTAAAAGAATCGGACCAAACGGAAACCGGAAAACTCATTTTTGGCTCAAAATCCGTCGAACAGACGTAAGTGTCGCATAGGCCAGACCAATATAGCGTCACTTCGTGCGTCACTTAAGTGCTGCATTAAGTGACGCATAAAACCCAAATTATGCGTCACTTGCCTTAGTGCCGCATAAAACCCTTTTTTCCTGACACTCCAACCGTCACTTTCCTAGTGACGCCTAACACTTTTATCCGACACTTCTAGCGACACTTCCTAAGTGTCGCCTATGATCAGAAACCGACACTCGAACCCGACACTCCCTAAGTGACCCCCTCTCCCCCCCTGTTATGCGTCACTTCTCCAAGTGACGCTAATAATTCAGAAACCATCATCTTACGCGACACTTCCTAAGTGTCGCCCAAATTTTGAAGTGACACATCAAGTGTCGTTAAAAACAGAAAGTTTAAAACTCATATTTCACTAAGTATTGAGGCTCAAATTTGACACCCAGTTTTACCAGAATTCAAATTCCAAGTGCATTTTCAATAAAGCAATGTAGTAGAAATAAAAATTCACACCGAGTGTTAAACTTGTATAACATCAAACATGAATGCGATATGACTTCTAAAACACATTGGAACTTACTTTTTAAGTATAACACTTCAAAATCATAAACATAATAATGAGATTATTGATACAACCAATTCACCGATGGGCCGTACACGTTTTCAAAACACAATCAAATCAACCAAGTCGTAGTAACTTGGACAAGTCAAACAACCAAATCGTAGTAATGTGGATAATTCAATCAACCAAATCGTAGTAATTTGGACATTCTAAGTTGGACGAACAACTACAAGGGCAGTCTTTCGAGATGCCTACTCATGTTATAACCATCGCGTGTCTTGGACACCCTCAGGTTACAAGTCTTCGGACATCAATCCACCGCTAATGAATTCAAGTTTATAAAGTTAAACACTCAAGGCTCAGGTGAGTTTCATAGCCCCTATTTTACGGTTTTCATCAGGGGTGTGATTACATTGCTCATTTTATTTTACAATATGAACGCAAGTACAATACAAATCAAATACTACATGAGTTGTTTTCACTAATCATTTCAAAGCCCTCCACAACATAGTTTGGTAATACATCTGTAGTGTGAATGTTAGTATATGATATCATATAGGATTGACAATCCTCGTCCGGGTTAGCACGCACTAACTGGTCAAACGGACGTATTAGCATTTGGGAAGATGAGGGTAGATTAGGCACTCGTAGGAGGTAACTCTGTTAGGTTTTCTTAATTGGACCTAACGCTCAAGTTAAGCTCAGACTATGTGTTCATGGCTGTATAACTTTTATTTTGCTTAATTGCATTTTAAATTCAATTAAATCTTGTGGTTCATACAGATATGTATTGACATACAAACCTGTGAGCTCACCAGCGTTTCGCTGACCCATTTTAGCATTTATCACAGGTACTCAGCAGTAGGTTGGCTGCACAATCAGGAAACATTAGCTCGAGTCTGCATTCAAATAAATCAGAGATTTAATTGCATTATTTTATTTTGTATAAGATCAACTATGTAATGTAAATCTCTCAATTTCAAGGAACCGAGCTAATGTAAACAATATTTTTGATGTAAACTTTGGTGTTAAACCCAGAATTATCTAATAAATAATTCAACAAGCCTTGAATTATTATTGAGAAGTTGCGGAATCACACTCAATAATATTAAGAAGATTAAGAATTATAATAACTTATACTACACAATTGATTATTAAAAGCTCCAATCTTATTAAATATATAAGACGAATACACTTAAGTATTAGGGTTACAGAAAACCTTGAAGCTGCGTAAAACTAATGTTAACCTAATCTAGGTCTAAGGATCTCTATTTATAATACATAGAGTCCTATACAATCTCTAGTTATTATGGAATTCAAATCTATCCCATAAATAACTCTAACCGACTTATACACAATAACAGTGGGAACAACTTACTTTATACCAACAGTGGTAGTAAGTTCCCTTTACAGACACAAGTATAGTTACACTAACAGTGACACTGCTGCTACAAATATACTAGCAGTGGCTAGTTCTACAATCCTTCTAGCAGTGGCACTGCTTCTACATTAGCAGTGGCTGTCATTATATCAAACAGTGGCTAGCACCAACACTTTGTCAAATAAGCTCAGATCCTAACAATTTCCCCCTAAACTTGATCAATCTTGCATTGCATTAAGTTTCTGCATTTAGCTTCATTCTTTTGTAGGAGCTTTGGAATCTTTTGAATCTCTATTTATCTCTCTTATTGTATTGATTAATAATTCTGTAGACTATATCTTTGCTTTTGGAGTTCTTCACAGCTACTTGCAATTTCTTTGCAATCAACTGCTTCAACAGTGCTACACTCAGGAAGTAATCTCTCTCATCCAGCATATAGATAAATCTTCCATTTCTGAGAGCTATCAACTGTACACCTGCCCTGACAAAATGACTCCAATTACCTACTGCTTCAGCACATAAGAACAAATCCCCATACATCTCAGGCTCAAACATCATTTGTATCCATTCCCACACATGCCTTTCAAGACTAGCTTTAGCATTTTTCAAATCCTTTTCTAACCCAATCTTATACATATCATACACATCAAACTTGTTTACTCTCTTCAGAATATCTTACATTGACTTATGAAAACTAACCACACCATTTTTCCTTTCAATTCTAATTTCATAAGCAATTTCTTCAGTTGCTATCAACACTACTTCCCATTTGACAATTTCTGAATATTCCTCACCATCCAAGTTGATGTTTTCTGATCTGTCAGGCTTAACTACAATCATCTGTTCTAATATCTCCTCATCCCTATCCAAATCAAAAATATTATCATCCATCTCTTGAAATTTAGCAAATGACCTTCTAACACCTTCAATTTTCAATTTCAGTTCCTTTTCTTTCTCCAACTCCTTATCGATTTGATCATATCTTTCTTGCAATCTCCTTTGAATTTCTTCATCATCTTTCCTCTTCTTTTCTAACCTTTGCTTTGCTTCAGGATTGATATGAGGATTATTATCATACATATTTTGCAATTGTTCCAGTGACATTTTCCTCAATTGACCTGTAGAAATTCTATCTCCTCTTAACTTACATACCAGATCATTTTTCAATTCATCCCTTGTTGGTTTCTTTGCTTTCCTCTTAGCAGCTTCTTTTTCCTTTTTCTCCTTCCTCTCTCTTTCAATTTTCTTCTTTAATGCCATCTGCAGAGGATTACCCTTTTTCTTTTCTTCATAAGTATGATATACAGTATCATCTGTTAATCCCTTTGCTTTCATATCTGCATACACTCTGCTGGCTTCTTTAGTCATTTTTACAATCTGCCCATTCTCAAGCATCACATCCACTTCATCAACCTCAGATTCTTTCATCTTGACTGGCACAGACTTTTGAGATTTAGCAGCTCTCTTTTCAGTTTCAAGTCTGTCCTGTTCATCCAATTCAGCCTGCAACCTCATAGCATACTCCAAGTCATGCTCAACATTCTGTGTCACCTTCTTCAACTTTGGCTTTTCCGCCAATTTGCCCTTACCTTTGTCTTTTGGATCAATCTTTGGAAGCTTAGACTCAGGTTTATCCACTCTAGATTCTTTGATGACAAACGGTACTTCTGGAGTTCTAGCAGTGGTTGGTTTTGTTTTAACAGTGGTAGTGGTAGCAGTGGAAATAGTTGTAGCAGTGGTAGCCACTTTAGCAGTGGGACTACTTGACTTTGATTTTCAGATCACTTCTATCTTTTTAGCTTTTATGCTGAACACTGGTACAGATTTCTTCCTGCCATATGTAAGCTTAGGATCTGATCTTGGCATTGACTCCCCCTCTGCCTCTGCATCATCACCATCACCTTTCATCTGTTCAGTTTCCATACTCACCACATCATCCACTAGTTGTTCCACCTCTTCACCATCATCTACCTCAACAATCACCTATGTCTCACCATCAACCCTTTCAACAGTCTTTTGCATAACACTTTCAACAATTTCAGTCTGCACATCATCTTCCAAGACTTCAGTGTTAGCATTAGACATAGCATCTGTTTCACCCACAACCTCATCCACATGATCATACATAAACACATCATCATCAACCATCTCTTCTGCATTCTTCTCCCCCTTTTTGAAAGTGTTCCTCACTAACAAAGCTTCTAACACAGTAAGCCTTTCTTTGAGTTCATCAATAACTTTCCCTTGCTCATCAATCTTAGCAGCTTGCTCTACAATTTTAACATCTTGAGCTTTATTAACCCTTTTCTCCTTCACTAATTTCTCCCATAGTAAATCAACTGCCTCTATCAATTGTACATTCGTCAATTCAATGTGAGATCTAGTCTCATCATCATTAGAGTGTGACCTCCTAGATGAATCATTGACAAAAGCATCTTCTGCCTCATGCCTAGCATGGTCAACAGAAGTTCCTTTTTTCTTGGTACTGGGACCTTCACCTGCTTCATTACCCATAGGTTCAGCATTGGAAGTTGCCTCTGGTTGGGTCTTATTGATGTTACCACTGCCCTCCTCTGTCAGTGGACTAGAAGGAGTAGTGGCAGCCCTTCCAGAATGACCACCCATCTCCTGTGGGGTCACTTGCTGTGGTATAATAGATGGCTGAGACAAGTGAGCAGCAGGAACCTCACTTGCCTGTTTTCTTTTCTTTTTCTTTGGCTGTAAGTGGGTAGGTTGTTTGGTCCCTTGTTTTCTTTTTGTACCCCCAATTGATGTGTGTTCAGACTTAGTTGGTACTACTGGCCTGTCACCAATTGGTTCAGATGTAGTTGGTGGTACTACATCTGTGGTGGAAGGAGCAGGAAGCATTGTAGAGAATAATGTTGTTTCCTTCCCAGAAAACTTCTTATTGGTATTCTTACTCATCTCTGTAAAAGTTCTAGCAGAAAGAGTACTAACACCAATAATAAGTTCTTATGCAACTAAATCAGAAATTTATTTATTTAAAACAAGTTGCACAAATCTAGGATACATAATAAACATATCCTTTTTCCCTTTTGTTATATTTCTTATCATGCCTTCAAGAATGTATTTAGAAAAATTAAATTTTTGACCCTTAGCCAAACACACAAGTGCATAGGCTATTTGGGTACCAAATTCATTAAAAGCAGTTCGTTTGGATGACAAGCAGTGGAGAAGTGTATGTATTAAAAATTTCCATTGAGGACTAAAGAGTGATTTAAAAAATGTAAAACGTGTGTAATCACCCTCATACGCCATTAATCTAAGATTATCATACAAATCTCTGTCATCGATAGAAGATATACCAGAAGCGTCATCAAGAAGAAGTACTTCTCGAAGAGAATCCTCATATATCACCACTTTGGTTCCTTGAACCATTATAGACCACTTGACGGTTGCCCTCAATCACTTCCAATCGGGCATTCTTCCAAAATTCGTTCAAATGACCCCTGGAAACCTTTGGAGATACAGTAAGGGCATGAAATATATAACTCGAACGCAGAAAATCCACAATTTGTGTGAACTTTTGCGCCGATGAGGGTTTCATCAAAAAGGCGATCATATTGTGTTCTTCGTAAACACTTAATGTAAGATTTGTTGAAGAAGAAGCCATGACTGTTGAATTGATTGCAATAGAAGTGAGGGTTTGATTTGAAGTTTAATCGCAGTGGTTATGTGTGAATAGAAGAAAGCGTAATGAAAAATTGAAGTGTTCAAAGTTTATATACTGTTAGTCATAAGAACAGAGCCAAGACCTAGAAAAAATAACTAGCAGTGGCATTGCTCAACATAACTAACAGTGGAAAGGTATAAAATACCTTAACAGTGGCAGACATTCAATTTTTTTTCAAACACTAAAGTACTTAGAAAGCTAACAGCACTTAGTAGCACTAGCAGTAGCGACCGACCAAGATAACCAAAACTTAGTACTAGCAGTGCCAAATATTTAGCTTTATAAGCAGAATACTTATAATTATTTTTTTTTATCAAGCTAAATAAAACAAAACAAATAAAATAAAAGGTTAGTTCCAGTAGTAGCAATGTCTTCTGACAGTAGCTAGGAACCTGCACAGTGGTTAGCTAGAAAACAATAAACAGTGGCAGTAATATATACAAGTTTACAAGCAGTGGCAACTTTATAAGGAGCAGTGGCTAGAACGTTCTAACAGTGGTACCAACTGAAAGCAACTGAAGGCTAGCAGTGGTAAACACTCAGAACATAAATCACTGTTCTGTATACAGAGTCACTGTTAGTATATATTCTAATATCAAACAAGTGTTAAGTTAGATTGATCATTCCAATACAGGTAACCAAAAATGTAAACCTTCCCACATCGAAAGCCTTTATGAAAAGATCTGCATATTGATTATCAGTATGAATTTTAAAGATTTGGATCAATCTCTTTTCATTGCAATCTCGTATGAAATGATAACGAATTTCAATATTTTTGGTCTTAGAATGCTTAACAGGATTGTTAATGATACTAATTGCAGAGTTATTATCAATATAAATAGGAGTATTTAGAAAAGTCAGACCATAATCCAGCATTTGATTCTGAATTCAAAGCACTTGTGCACAGCAGCTTGATGCAACAACATACTCTGCTTCTGCTGTTGAAGTGGATACAGTGGTCTGCTTCTTGCATTGCCATGACACCAATCTTTCTCCTAGAAATTGACAACCCCCTGATGTAGACTTCCTATCCAGATTCTCACCACCATAATCACTATCTGTGAATGCCATGAGTTCAAAGGAAGAACTCTTGGGATACCAAAGGCCCAATTGTGGTTGACCCTTTAAGTATCTAAAGATCCTCTTTACTGCATACAAATGTGATTGTTTGGGATTGGCTTGATATCTAGCACACACACACACAACAAACATTATGTCTGGTCTAGATGAGGTGAGATACATGAGGGAGCCAATCATAGATCTGTATAGATGCACATCTACATCCTCCCCCTCAAGATCTGCATGTAATGCCTTGTGTGTCTCCATTGGTGTGCTAGCTATTTTAGCATCTGAGTAACCAAATCTGTCCAGAACGTCTTTAACATACTTGCTTTGGTTGATGAAAATGCCATCAGTCATCTGCTTGACTTGAAGTCCCAAAAAGAAAGTAAGTTCTCCCATAGAACTCATCTTGAACTTCTGATGCATTAACTTCTCAAACTCCTTGCACAATATATCATTAGTAGACCCAAAAATGATATCATCAACATACACTTGCACCAACAGAATATCATTGTGAACCTTCTTGGTGAACAGTGTTTTGTCAATGGTACCTCTTTTAAAACCATTTTCCAGTAAGTAAACATATAGAGTTTCATACCAGGCTCTAGGTGCTTGATGCAAGCCATATAGAGCCTTATCCAATCTGCATACTCTATCTGGATACTTGGGATCTTTAAATCCGGGTGGTTGACACACATAAACTTCATCATCAATTGTCCCATACAGAAAGGCACTCTTGACATCCATTTGATAAACTTTAAATCCATGATATGAAGCATATGCCAAGAATAATCTGATTGCTTCTATTCTTGCAACAGGAGCAAACCCATCATCATAATCAATACCTTCTTCCTGTGTATACCCCTGTGCCACCAATCTTGCCTTGTTCTTGATTACAATACCCCTTTCATCCTTTTTGTTTTAAAGATCCATTTTGTGCCTATAACTCTTTTTCCCTTTGGTAGATCAACTAAGGTCCACACATTCTATATCTTAAACTGAAGCAATTCCTCCTGCATTGCTTCAATCCAACTGGGATCTTTAAGAGCTTCCACTGCCTTCTTTGGCTCAGTTTGAGATAAGAAACATACATATAAAGAGGTATGGAGTTCCTCTTCATTGACCTTGGTCTGCTGTCTAGTTTGCACAGTAGAACCAATATCACCAATTACTTGTTCAAGGGGATGATCTCTATGAACAGTGTATTTGGATGTAGGTGTTTCAGGTATCTCAGTATCCAAATTGGTATAGTTACCATCATGTCCAGATCTTTCACTTGATGCCTCTCTTGAGATCCTTTTTGACAAAGGAGTAGAACTCATATAATTCAAATAATCTAACTTCTCCTTCTCCTTATCAAGTTGTTGAGTTAGACTCATCGCACTTTCTTCTTCACTGTCTTCCATGCTTTGTCTGTCAGATTCAACAAATCTAATCGATGGTTCATCTGATTCTTCTGATTGTAATCTCTGTGTGAACTTTTATTTGTCAGTGTGAAACACTTCTGGGGGATCAGGAGACCATATTGGAAATACAATATATTCAGCTGAATCTCTCTTCTTTCCAGTTGACATTCCTGATTCAGATGTGCCACATTCATCACTTGTTTCTGCATTTGTACCTGCACCTGTACCTGCACTTGTACCTGCACCTGTACCTGCACTTGTACCTGCACTAGAATCTACAGTTGTATATCTAAAGGCAGAATTAAGTGCATCAATTTCAAACAAAGACTTTGGACCTTTTCCATCTGGATTAGTGATATTCTCATTAAAAGTGATATTCATTGATTCTTCTATCACCCTGGTCCTTTGGTTGAATACCCTGTAGGCCTTACTTTGAATGGAGTAACCAACAAAAACACCCTCATCTACCTTGCTTTAAAACTTTCCTAAGTGATCTTTGGTATTTAAAATGGTACAAGGACATCCAAAAGATTTAGGAAACTAACCAATGGTTTGTTCTTAAACAGCAATTCATATGGTGTTTTGTGATGAGGCTTCAAACGAGTACCCTATTCTGAACATAGCAAGTTGTGCTAACTACCTCTGCCCAGAAGGACATAGGCAATTTTGCATCAGATAACATAGTTCTAGCAGCTTCAATCAGTGTCCTATTCCTTCTCTCTGCTACTCCATTTTGTTGAGGAGTTCTAGGTGCACTAAACTCTCTCTTAATACCTTTAACTTCACAGAATTTATCCATCTCATGATTTTTAAACTCTGTTCCATTATCACTCCTGATGATTTTAACCTTTTTATCCAATTGATTTTCCATCTTAGTTATAAATGATCTAAGTATTTCACCTGTTTCATCTTTTGTTCTAAGAAAGAAAACCCATGTAAATCTAGTGTAATCATCAATAATGACAAGGCAGTAAGACCTTTTTCCCATACTACTTATATTGGTTGGTCCAAACAAATCCATATGCAATAAGTGTAAGGGTGTGCAGTTGGTATTCACAGATTTGAACTTAAAAGAAGTTTTGTGTTGCTTTCCTTTTAGACAAGAAACACAATGATCATCACATGAATATACCTTTTCAGGCAAACCTCTAACAAGCTTGTTTTTGACAAGTTTATTAATGGTTTTATAATTCATGTGACACATCCTTCTATGCCACAGTTCAGATTCATTCAAACTTGCTTTTGAAATAAGACGATTTAACTCAGATTGAGGTGACATGTTTGCTAAGTCACACTTATATACATTATCTTTCCTTGGAATTCTCATTAAAATCATGTTTTCTGGTATCTTAAATTCCTTGGACAAGATAAGGCATTCAGTGTCAGTAAAATAGACTGGATTCTTTTTATCTGTGATTTGACTCACACTTAGCAAATTGTACCTCAACTGTTCCACAAAATACACATCATGAAAACTTATCTTATCACTTTGCACTGTTCCTTTGCCCGTAATTTTCCCACCTTTGGGATTACTTCCAAATGCTACATACCCTCCATCAAATGATTTGAAATCCTGTAGCTTTCCTTTGTCTCCAGTCATGTGCCTTGAGCAGCTACTATCAACATGCCATAAGCTTTTTGGCTTGCTCTGCACAAATATCAAAAAGAGAATTAGTTTCTCTTGGGAACCCAAACCAATTTGGTCTTGAGTTTCCCGTGTGCATCATTAAAATCAACTCTCTGGAAGACAATTGATTTTGATGCACTGTTAGATGTGGAAACTTTGGATGCAACAGTGTTCTTTGGTTTCCAAACCCAACTAATTTCAGACTTAACAGTGAAAACAGGCCTAACAGTGGTAACCCTTAGGCTTGTGTTAATTATTCTAGCAGTGGTAGCTAAACTTGGTGTAAACATTCTTTTGGAATTTTTAACACTAGCAGTAGCTACATGCTTAACAGTGGTAACACTTCCCACTGTATTAGTCTTCTTACCTCTGTTGGCTTTATTTGGTGGTATCACTGCAGCATTAGTAGCAGTGGCTGCAGTTGTACCACTGTTAGCCGTATTCTTCATCCTCTTGACAGTGGCAACATGATTAACTTTTGATTTGAAATTTTGTTTATTAATCATGTTTGCTGCTGTCCATAATGGTTTCACAACCCTAGTGAAATTTTTAGGATTGTGATAACAATCATGTTGAAGATGATTAGTTTTTCCACAGATATAACAAGACTTTTCTTTTACCACTTGAAAATTCTGCCCCAATCTGTGTGAAACCATTTGGTTCCAGTTTCTTTGATTGCCTCTTGGTGCAGTTTTAGTGAAAGGTTTTGGTGAAAAAAGTCTTGTTTTGCAAGCACAGTTAATACAATTATCATTCAAATTTGTCACAGATTTTGACTCCTGCTTAACTGTTTTACTAACAAATCCTAGACCCTTTCTAGACTTATTAGTATTGAACACTTGTTTTATCTGTTGTTTAGCCTGTTCTTGAAGCAATCTTTTACCCTCTTCTAATTTAACAACATTTAGTTCAGAAACTAGACCATTAACCTTTCTGCTACTTTCACTTGATGAATTAGATGATTCAAAACTTTCAGATGTAATATCACTCTGATCATCTTCCTCACACCACTCTCTAATTTCAACTTTATCAAAATTCAAATTTTCTTCTAAACTTTTAACTGGATCAGCCTTTTTAACATCATCAATCATTCCTTCTTTAAGAGAATTGATATCAATATCAGTTTTGAAAGGAAAGTAATTGTAGTTATAAGGAGGAGGTACATTACTATATCCTAATCCAGTCTTAAGTTTTATCATGAATCTGTGAATTGATAAGTTTATTGACACTTTTGGATGCATTTTCTAAGTTACTTACATTAAGTCTTATGCTATCTCTCTCACATGTGACTTCAGCAAGTTTCTTATTTAACAAATCTATCTTATCTTTAAAAGTGTCTCTTTCCCACTTAGCATATGCAATGTCATATTTAAACTGTGTTTCATTGACTTCATGTGCATGTATCTGTTTTTCAAGATTTTCAATTGCTAATATAGTGTGTTTACTTTTGATTTCCCATTGTTTTAGTTCATCACACACTTTCTGATTATGATCCCTGTAATGTTTAAGAGTTTGTTTACAAACAGCAGAACATAATTTGTTTTGTACCTCATAAGGAATTTCTGACTTCTTGTCAGATTCAGCAATTGCCATGAAGCACTGATTCTTTACTTCGTGCTCTTCTTGGTCGCTCCAGTCCCATCCACATCCATCCACAGAAAAAAATGCATTTGATGAAGCACTCTGGATTGGTACATTCTTTGTTTGAACCACACTGCTTCCAAGTCTTTGCCCATTGCCACTACCATTCTGTTCATTCTTTGGACTTCTACATTCCCTAGCAAAGTGCCCCATCTTATGACAGTTGAAGCATTCAATCTTGCTCTTATCAAACCAACTAGCATCATTCCTTTTATATGCAAAGTTGTTCCTCCCAGTTCTTTGCATAAATCGTTTTACCCTCTGAGTGATTAAAGCAATTTGCAATTTGATATCCATCTCTTCAAGATCATCTCCATCAAATTGTTCTAAGTCTTCATTAGTAAGTGAAGAATTCACATTACTAGCAAAGAAAGATTCCAGTATCTGATCATTAGAGCAGTTTGATGATGATCCATATCCTCCTGAAATATAAGTAGAGCCTTTGAGATTTGACTCTGCTTTAGTTCCTTCCATAGACATGAAAGCTGCATTATTATTGATATTTCCAGATGCCTGCTTCTTGTTTTCCACTTCAGTTTCAAAGTTCCTAAGATCATTATAGATATCTTCAAGCTCCTTTGACTTCAAATCTGCACTTTGTCTTAATCCTACTGTGTATATTGTCCATTCCTCACCCAATGACCTCAAAAACTTTCTGTTTAAGTCATCCTTATCAATTTTTACTTGATGATTCTTCAGATCTCCTACTAACTTTGTAAACCTGTCAAATGTTTGAGTCAAAGTTTCTGACTTTACAGAGTTGAAGTTCTCATATTGCTGTGCAATAGAGATCTTTTATTCCTTTTAGTGCTTTCATTACCACCAAATCTCTTTTCAATAGCCTCCATCAAAACTCTAGCATCTTGACATGCTACAAACCTTCTTTGATATTCGTTGGGAATAGACAACAACAGAGTACTTAGTGCTTTATACTCTATAGATCTAACCTTTCTTTCTGCTTCAGAAGTTGGTGGTGCTCTAGGCTGTTCAACACCATCACTATCACGGGTTACAGCAGGACCATTAACCACCACTTCCCACATCTGATAATCTGTGAGAAGCATGTATTGTTTGATCCTGTTCTTCCAAAGATCAAACTCATCAGGTCTAAGCATGGGGATCTTAGTTGCCTGGATTCCTTCATTGCCTTCTGTTGCCATTGATTCAATAAACAGATTGAAAATCAATCAAACAGTAATACTAGATTTTCTTGTATTCAAAGCTTAACCTTGCTCTGATACCACTTGTTAAACCAAGAATTATCTAATAAATAATTCAACAAGCCTTGAATTATTATTGAGAAGTTGCGGAATCACACTCAATAATATTAATAAGATTAAGAATTATAATAACTTGTAATACATAATTGATTATTAAAAGCTCCAATCTTATTAAATATATAAGACGAATACACTTAAGTATTAGGGTTACAAAAAACCTTGAAGCTGCGTAAAACTAATGTTAACATAATCTAGGTCTAAGGATCTCTATTTATAATACATAGAGTCCTATACAATCTCTAGTTATTATGGAATTCAAATCTATCCCATAAATAACTCTAACCGACTTATACACAATAATAGTGGGAACAACTTACTTTATACCAACAGTGGTAGTAAGTTCCCTTTACAAACACAAGTATACTTACACTAACAGTGACACTGCTGCTACAAATATACTAGCAGTGGCTAGTTCTACAATCCTTCTAGCAGTGGCACTGCTTCTACATTAGCAGTGGCTGTCATTATATCAAACAGTGGCTAGCACCAACACTTTGTCAAATAAGCTCAGATCCCAACATTTGGTTTTTATCAATACAATGTAAAACGACGCATTTAGTGGTCGTTTATTATATCTTTGTGCTTGTGATTATTAATCAGTCGCGTCCCGACCCGATTCGCTTCCGCAACAAGAATTTGTGGGTGCGACACAACAAATGAAACTACTAACAAAGTAACTCGAAAACAATTAATATATACTTTTATGAAGTATACAACGAAATGAACAAAATAATAATACTTTTGAGAATTATTATTTCAAAATTCTTCACCAATGGGCCATATATGTTTTCAGCACGATAAACATTTAGACATAACTAGTTGAGTGGACAACTAGCATAGATGGACCGTTAGTCATCTACTTACATATAACATGCTCATGCGTTTAGGGCGCTAGGAGGTAACGGAATTGGAAACAACTAGCTTATTTTGTACGCTAGCTTACCGGACTCAGGTGAGTCTCATAGCCCCACTTTTATTGTTTTTACCTTGGCATGAGAATACGTTGCTTTGTTTTATATGAACACAAGTACTGATAAACACTTATACGGATTTCATGAGTAACTTTTCATCCACTAAAGTCCTCTCATATCATAGCTTCGTTAGTTATCGACTTAAGCAAGAATATTAGTAAATGGATCCATTTGAGACTGACAATCCCCATCCGAGGTAGTAGCGCTACCACGAACAGTTATGTAAAAACGGACGTATTGATATTTGTTTCTAAAGAGTGTTTTGGATTAGGCACTCGCGGAGGCACTATACTTATGGTTAAGCTTCGAACTATGAGCTCATGACAATAGTATACCTATTTTTGCATTCGTGCAAAGCTTGAAATCTTATGGTTCATACATACTTTTTAACTATTAAAACCTATGAGCTCACCAACATTATTGTTGACCTTTTTAGCGTGTATTTATTAGGTCCACAGACGCAGTAGGATTACTCCTAGATGTTCTAGCTAGAGTCGCACGGTTTTCAAAACTGCATTTAAGGAGATTTTATCGCATTACTTTTTGTATATTGGTTATGTAATATAATCTCCCGTTATAGACGCGAACTCTTGGGATTGTATTTTTGGATTGTAAACAATATATTTTCAAACATTTTTATTGATGAAAATGTGTTTATTTCAAAACGACTCATATAGAAGTCGTTTCACTTGTTCGTTGTGACTTTATGTGATGATTCAGATTAGTCACGCCCGACATGTTTCCGGCCCATGCAGAGTGCGACATAGACTTTTATAAATTAGACTTATATCATTATCATGTATGATTATAACTAAATATTTTTGGAGGAATTCATACTTTAAATTTAACTTTGACACGTGTTCTAAATTTAAAAATATTTACACGCCATAAGAACTAATTGTTCAATTTATTCATAACAAGGTTTATAACACGCAATCCCGTACAATGATATTCTAAAACCAAACATACTGAAATATGTTTTTACTTTATACGGGATTGCTATGAGAAGCATTTAATTGACCTAGTCCAAATTGACACTTCAAAACAAAACGTTGATCTTTTCACAAAAGTTTTTCACAGATTTAAAGAGCTAGTCTTTATGATTAGGATGAAACTCCTGATTAGCATTGATTAGTGACTTGGACTTATCTTTTGTACATTATTTTCTTTATTTGCCTTAATTTGAGTTAAAAAAACTGAAACTGCTAGTTCTTTTAATTTGTAATTCTTTAGAATCTTAAGATATGCAAAGTTGCCACAATACGAAAATGGACGTTGAGTTGTGACTGTAAACAACTTGAAAAATGATACATCATGTCACACCCCGCTAAAGCGGAAACATGAGATGTAACAGCACAATGGTTTCATTACACAAAGTACAACTGATTCATTGTTTACAAAATACAGCTACTAGCACTTACAATAAGTTTACAGTACCAAATACTAGATCATACAACCGAATACATCCAAAAGATAAAACGAAGTAAGTCTAATAGCTTCAACATTAATAAAGATAAACGTTGCTTCATTCCAGAACTACTGACAGTTTCCTGAAAAGCATGTAAAATGAGGGTCAACTATAAAAATAGTTGGTGAGTTCACAGGTTTAGGAAATAAAACGTAAATGTGAAAAACCATTTAGAAGTTATCAAACCGCGTTGTAAAAATTTACATTATTAGGAAAATAGTATTTATACGCAATATAAGATTCATTTAAGAATGACATGTATAGCTTGAGTCCACAACCAAACCTACTGGCCCGAAATAATGCTCCAAAGATATGTCCTATCGCAAACATATAAGATTGGTGGTATGCACTCATATGCACGAATGAGTGGGAAGGTGGCCTCCTTCCAAATAGTACTATCCATATCAACCATCGGCTCAATAATGAGTTAATGGGTTGTGTAAGAGAAACCGAGGACTTAAGACACGATAGAGTCACAAGCATACAATAAGAGCGTATAAGTAGAAAAGTACATACAAGATAAGTATTTGCAACAAGATAACATGCTTTTCACCCCCAAAATTTTTAGTATGAACGATAAAAAGAGGGGCTGTGAATACTCACCTGTGTTTAGCAAGTAGCTAGCAAATAATCAAATAACCAAGCAAGCCGGTGTGCAACCTTCTAACGTCCTAAACGTATAAGGTTGTGTATGTATGAGTAGATGCCTTAAAGACCATCTATGTAAGTGGAGGGTTAATGTCCACTTAAACCAATAGTATAGGTGGAGGGTTAATGTCCACCTATAGCTAGTTCATCAACTAGTATGTCCAAATAGGTTGTTCAAGTTCGTTTATCAAAAACGCGTACGACCCGTTGGTGAAAGATTGTAATAATAATTCGTTAAGACATTATCATTATGAGATTGTATCGTGTGCTTACAAAGCATGTTTTATGTGTTACTGAGTTATATCGTATAAGTTTAGATGTTACATGAAGTTCAACACTTAGTGTGAAATCTAGTTTTAAAATTTCTGTTTTAGGCGTCACTTAGGGCGTCACTTAGGGCGTCACTTAGGGTAAGTGACGCTATAGGCGTCACTTGGGTAAGTGCCGCTGGTAGGGCGGCACTTATGCCTGATCAGATTTTTAGTTTTAGTCCAAGTGTTCTAAGTGTCGGTTTTTCATTCGGGAAACTTTCTAAATTTAGTTTTTGGTCCAAGTTACTAACTAAGTCAACCAAACCCATTTTTGGTTACCACTTTTCAAATATAGTAAGTTTTTCGAAAACTAGCCACTTTTGTTGACTTGGTCAAACTTACTCGGTTTGACCCGAAACTTTCACCCAACCCAAATATCAGTTTGTAGAGTCTAAATATGTTGTCGGTTCATGCCGGAGTTCACCAAAAGTCTTGGTTTTTATAAAAGTCCAAAAACAGTCCATATTTATGTTTTTCGATTTGTCGGTTCACTTCCTCTATTTTTCTTAACTAGTTATATTCCGAGTTAGAGTCCACAATTTTTACCAGTAGTTCTACCATGTGTCTAGAGGTTAACTTAATTTTTCCAGTAATTATAGTGTCCATCTTGATAGGTATAAAATTTATGGATAGAACCATACTCAGTTTTCAAGCACATGCAGACCAGTCGCATAGATTCGTATTTATATGAAAATCCGTAGATTTCTGGAAGGAGCAATAGAAGAACTTTTTGTAGATCTTTTCAATACGCAACTTTTTAAAAAAATGCATCTTCTAATTCTTTGTAGAACTCAAGTTATGGTCGATTTACTAAACTGACATTTCTGAGACAGATTATGTGTTCATGTGTATAATTCATAAAAACGTATTTTAAGCTTATATTTGGACATAATCTTGTTAGATGAGCTTTATAACATGTAAATAAACAACATGCAAGTAAATTCGAAGAGAGAGAGAGAGAGAGAGAGTGGTGGGATTTATACCAACAAAATGAAGAACAAAGGAAGGAGATGAAGATGGAGGTGATCTTGAAGTTTCCTTGCAAAGTGGTGGTGGATCTTGATGTGGTGGTTTGTGGTGATGTTCAAGAAGTGTTTGAAGGTTGTTTTAAGGCTGGAGAAACTCAGTTGTTTTGAAAGAAAAGATGTAAGTAATTTAGAGAGAAATTATGAAAGAATAAGGTAGAGTGTAAATGGAGCAAATGGAGGATTTGACATATTTGCATGTAAATTAAGTGGACAAAGAAAAAGGAAATCATTTGATCATATGGGGGAAGGATAGGAACGACCAAGGGGGCTCACAAGGGTCAAAAATCAGTTAAAATTTTGTCTATTAAGTTTAGGTTACGTATTGTGTTCGT
Organism: Pseudognaphalium luteoalbum; assembly: GCA_963422505.1. Lineage (NCBI taxonomy): Eukaryota > Viridiplantae > Streptophyta > Magnoliopsida > Asterales > Asteraceae > Pseudognaphalium > Pseudognaphalium luteoalbum. The sequence continues at coordinate 88,182,273 of OY730197.1, forward strand.
TTACCCGTTATTTTCGCTAAAACGCTAAATCGCCTAGGTTTAATTTGTGTTGTTTAAATTAACGATATATTTAGGATAATTTTCCATTGAAGTATTATTAAAATATTTTATTTTAAGTTGTCAAAATAATTATTGACATTCGTTCGATGGTCGGGCGCGTTCTGCGTGTTTTCGTTACGTTTAAAACGTTTTAATCGAAACGTCTAGGTTTTTCGGGTATTATTATATTAAAATAATAATATATAATAAATAACTTCTAAAAATAGATTTAAGTTATTTATAGAAAAAAAAAATTTCACCAACGTCGTATATTCTGTCGGACTCCGTCCGGTTGTTTTGCACAATTTCACCGAATTGCGTAAGCGTAATTACAACTAATTACGTAGCGTAATATAAATCAATTACGGAAGTGTATATTCACATAAATATACAAATAGTTTCAAGTAATTACAAGTATTTAGCCTAATGCAAAACTAAACACACATAATTAGGGTTTCTAGAGGGTTAATCAGTAACCCTAAATCGTCGGGTGTCACACATCAAGGGGCATGTATAAAAGTCAAAATTTTAAGTTTTATATTTGATGTATCAATAGGCTCAACTTATATTTTTAAAACAAATTTTCTAGTGTCAATGATAATAATGTAGAATTTAATTGTTAAAAAGGTAACTAGATTTAGTTTAAACGGTATAGTGAGTTATACTCTTTACATACGTGCGTCATTAACTTTGATTTTACGGTGATAAAATGAATGTACCATAAGTGATATTGTATATCTAAATTGCGCAAAAAGTCCAATGAGGCCATATAGATGTTGATTTAAGATGGCAGTATAGCTTTGTAACTGTCAGCTTGTAAGTCCACGTGCACATGTATGTCCAAAACAGTTACACAGAGAACTTGAATCCAAGATGCTAACTTCATAAATCATATTAAAAGATACGCAATGACGTAAATATGAGTATTAACCTATTTTCCTCTTTTGGTGAAATGTCTAAGTACAGTATATGGCGGCCGGAATGTAAGTCCACGTGTGCTTGTGAGTCCAAACGGCTATATACGTATTCACTTGAATATGCTTGGACATGAGCCGGTGCTAGTTATGTTCAATATATATATATATATATATATATATATATATATATATATATATATATATATATATATATGTATATGTATGAGACGCTGTGTTGAAATGGGACGTATGGTATACAGTTGCCGGATTGTAAGTTTGTATGTGCATGTGAGTCCAAACAACTATATACATATCCTCACGGATGTACTAATCTCGTTTCAAGTTTATCATCTTAAAATCTTAGGATTAGTGGTACTCATTAATGCTATGTATGTATTGTTATAACTTAAACTCTAAAAAATTTTAAATGTACCCTTTTTACTAAGCGAGGTCTAACTTTTTATCATTTGGATTAGAAAGTGTGTTTTATTAATGTGAATATGGTCTAAAGTGGACAAATATACTGATAATTGAAATAAAACTTACTATCACCTAATAAAAGCATGTCAGTCTGATATGATCACTAAGCAGAACCAAAACAATCCCGTCCTCAAAAATATTTAAATTAAGTTGATTTATTTATTTTTGCTTTAATTGTTCATTAATTTTCAATCTTAAAGAAAATCCAAAAATGTTTGTTTCTATGTTATTTTTCTCCAAGTCACATCTCAGGCTTAAATCAAGTACCGCAAACTCAAAAGTTGTAAATTATTTCGAAATATGTCACAAGTGTCCTTTTGCGACACTTATCTAGTGCTGCAGGTAGTTTTAAGTTATAAATAAATGTCGATTGCGGCACTTACCTTCACACACTATTCAATGCAATAGTGACACTTCCGGCGATACTACTCACGACGATAGCGACACTACCTCCGGACTGGTTTTTCGATTTCTTTGCCAATTTGGACGGTGGATTGAGAGTGCCCCTTGGACGTGGACCTAGATGTCAATTGACAGCAATCGAAAGGCGGAATCAATCAATTGCTAATATTGCTAACAAACACAAACCGAACAAATGTATTTCAAACAAGTAAACGTGTATATCAGCTTGTATTTCTCTTTGGGAACGATTACAAGGTTGCTTAGTCGACAAATGGTGCTAGGGTTTCGTCAACCCTAGCCGGAAACCCGTAGGTTTGTATTTATACTAAAAGTCAGCCGACATGCGTCACTTGTGGAAGTGTCGCATGTTGCCGCCTTCATGCGTCACTTACCTAAGTGTCGCTATGCGTCACTTCACCAAGTGTCGCTATGCGTCACTCAGGCAAGTGTCGCCTAAACTAAAACACGAGTGTCGCACTATACAAAAGCTATATTTCTATTAAGTAACTAACGACACTTATTTCAACTCAATAGACCAACTGACAGACACTCAAAGATGCATCAACAAACTCCCCCGTGTCTTCAGCTTGGTCTTCAAAAATCTTCGAGTCTTCACTTCCAGCCAGCTGGAAATACACCACCAACGTGTACTCCATTGGCGACGCAGATATCCACGATCTTCTGAAATTTTAACGCTTCAGCTCTATCTTTCGTCTTGAACTCAATTCTGTTTTCATGTAATCTTTTCATATCTTGAGCAGAAAGATTGATCAAACTTAATGGGTCAAAAACGCAAAATATTTTTCTCTTAAGACCCCATAACGACCTCTTCTTAGGCTGAACAGCATCCCAAGCTGTTTTCTCGTTGTTTTCTGTATCTGCATTTGAAGACTCCAGGTCTGTAGCTGGTTCTGAATTTGGAATGAATACTATCACAGCTTCACCCGTAACATCATCATATTCCCAATACACCAACCTATTCAAAAAATCTAACGGGATGATCTCCAAAGGTATCTTCTGTAGACACTTTGCTGGTGGATAGATCATCTTCACAATAGGTTGTCGGGTAACCGGATCTAGCTTCTTCTTAAACTTGTACCTCATACCCAACGTCGGCTTTATCAAATTGTACTTTTTACTATTAATCTCACGACGTATAATCACCTGAAAGAAATCTGCTCTTGAATCTCGTGACCGGTTGATCAAGGGTATCTGAGCTAACCTTTGAAGCTCACACTTCGGCAAAGTACTTATTTTGTAAAACTTCATATTGAAGTACTGAATGCCGTCACTCCTCTTTATCATAAACACTGAGTTGTTCTCATCGAATTTCCAACTCTTAATCAATCCCGTGTAATCAGTTCTAACCTTGTAGCATTTACACGTAATCGGTACCTCGATAATCGGTTTAAGCACAATATCCGGCTTTGTTGTAGAAGTTGATGGCTCGTTTGTCTCTTTTTCGGATTCATCTTCAGACGAGTCCGATTCTATAATGGGAGCATCATCATAACATTCATCGCTGTGCAATTGCTCCCCCTCAACTTCAATATCCTCATTTTCCTCAAAAAAATAATCCTCTGCTACAGAATCATCCATCACCTCTTCCTCAGGCATCGTGTTATTATCATTCATCAAGTTTTGCAGATATGTGAGATCTACAAATGAATAATCAACAGCTATAGGTCTTGCCTGACCTTGAACCTCAACAAAATAATCCAAATAGATATTTTCATTCATAGTAGAAGACGGCTGTACATTTTCAGGTTCAGGGGGAGGAGTTACATTTGTTTCTATTTCCCTGGGATTATCCTCCCCCGAAACAAGTGTGACTGACTCCAATTCTAACAACCTAGAAGACATAGTCGTTATCTGTTGCTGGAGAGAGTCCACTGCGGCAGCTTTAATCTCTAAATCTTTGATCTGTGAAGCTTGAGCTGCAATGATCGCTTGTTGATCATCAAAACGCTTCGATAAAAGCTCCAGTTGAGCTAAAACCTACTGAATAGAAACAGTGGCAGGCTGAGGAGAAGTTTGTTGAGTAGGCTCCTTAAGAACAATCGAAGTCCGCTGGCGTCGACGTAGAGGTAAATCGGCGTAAGAGGGCGAAGACCCAGCAGGACGCTTGCCAGGATTTCTCGGGATATGAACCCGACCAGCAGAAATCCGGCGCAAAATACGCTTAAAGCGTTGGGGATCAGCTAGTTGAATCCCATCTAAAGCTGATTGAGGTGGCACGTCACCCTCAGAATCAGGAGGAGAGGGCCCACCGTCATCAGGCTCAACGCGGTCAAAACGCTCAATTTCGTCCAAATCGTGAGCGATATCGGTATCAACCAAGTCGTCCTCGTTGACCGGAGGCACGACATCATCCAAAAATTCGTGATCGCGCGGCGCAACATAGTTGTCGTTCACTATGTGCTCGAAGAGTTCGCGATTAGCCAAAACCGGCTCGCCCTTTGGCGCGAGCTTGCAGTCATTAAAGACTCGCAGAAGCATCGGTGTCGGCACCAGAAGAGATCGCTGATCTGGTGCAATCTCCAGGTTCAGATCGTTCAATAGAAGCTACACAAACCTCGGATACTGCAGCCATTTATCCTTACCCGCTCGGATATTCTCAACCATATTCCCAAAAATATAACCGCTGAAGTTATACGGTTTATTGTAGATGAGAGCCAACATAAGAGATAGCGTCAAGTGGCTAGCAGCATCATAACCTCCCTTTCTCGGAGATAAGCAAACTATAATAATATGACACAGATACCTCCATACCCTGCAGAGGTACTGTTTCCTGAAGTCCGAGAGTTGGTTTGTCGGATAACCCATCCTTTGAAGTCCCCTATAGATAAATGTAGTTGGGAAGATGGTGGGCATCGTGGAGTTGTCGGTGAACTGTAAAACCCGTCTAATCGAGTTCTCGGTGATCTCGATTTCCTCCCCAAACATAGTCGAAACAATCCGGGGAACATCACCCTGAACCCTGATCACGGCATGATCATAGAACTCCTCTATTTGGTTCATGTATACCGGAGTCGTTGCCGTAATCGCATAATAGATCCTCGATCTGCGTAGAAACTCAATCATTGGCCTGAGCGGCGCTGAATTGGCATGCGTAGATTCGAGAAAAGCCGTGATGTTGTGTCTGGTATTTGTGCGGCGGTAATAGTTCTGAAGTTCAGCCATCTGTAAGCTAAAAATACAAATAAAAATAACCAAAAGCGTTATAAAGTTAGCCCGAACACAGAAGGGTTAGAAAACGAATTTTGACTTTAGGCGTCACTTATGGTAAGTGACGCATGGCCACTACCGTCACTTAGTGAGTGTCGTATTGCACAGTAATTAAAATTAAAATCAAATTATAGCGTCACTTATTGGAAGTGACGCTATCAAGCGTCACTGATGTAAGTGACGTTTGTATTTGGTGATTTAATTTATACGACACTTGCGAAGTGACGGGTGAAGAACATGCGACAGTTATCATAGTGACGGTATCCTAAAAATGTCACTTAAGAAGTGACGGTTAAAGTGACGTATAGGAATAAGCGTCACTTAGACAGTCACTTGGGGTAGTGACGCATATAAGAGGCGTCACTGGAAGTAGTGACGGTGTTAACAGTTAAAATAAGTTTATGCGTCACTACACGAGTCACTTAAGAAGTGACGCAAAAACAAGCGTCACTTATTAAGTGACGGTATAAGCTTTCAAAATTACCAAACAGCGTCACTTGAGGTAAGTGACGCACGAAGTGACGCAACGATGAAGATCATCGTGTCACTGTTCATGCCCAGATTTCAAAATTAGGGGTTTTCAAAATTGAGGTTAGGGGATTGTGCGTATGGTAAAAACGATTAGAACACACCCTTTATAACCATAAAACATTATCAAACAAGCAACAAATCAATCGAATTCAATGTTACCCAAAAACCGGTAACCCTAAGTTTAAATTACAGCATGAATAGCGAGAGATAACAGTTAAAATAAATACCAAATGGTTCGTGTGAATGAGAGGAACGAGAAGATAGCACTGGAATGCACGAACAAGCCGTAGAAATCACGAATGGGTCGAAGAAAATCGCACAGAACGAGTGACGCAGAGACAATCGAAGTGACGGTATGTCAGAGCGAGTGTCGGTATAAGTGTTTGAAAAGTGGTGAGGATGAGTGTCGTGGGGAAGGGGTATTTATACGCCGACCCTTGTATGCGTCACTCAACCCGGCACTTATAGTGAAGCTTACCCCGACACTTATTGCGTCACTTAGTAAGTGACGCAATATCGAATGCGTCACTGGTAGCGTCACTTAGGAAAGTGACGCGCAGTTCACTTTTAGTGAAAAAATTGCGATTTCATCGATTTTTCGCGTTGTGATTGTGGTACTCAAATTTGAAAATGTAACTGTAACTTGGATAATAACGAAAATTATACGAACTTAGAGAAAATAAAAGACATACAAGAATGTAAATTTAGAAATAGAAAAATGAACACATTCTTTTTGGTGACGGAGTTGATATAGTCCGGTTAGGGATCATATCGGAATAACATGCATTTATTAGGAACAGTAAGTGTTATTTCGATCATCAGTATATTTGTCCTCTTTAAATTTACTTGACATACTAAAAGCACTTTTTATAATAATTATTTCAAAACGATTATTAATATGTTTATCCACTTAAACATGTTATACTCACATCTAGGAAGTATTTTATTATTATTGGTATGTGCATTTCGCTGTAGTTCCCACCATAGATATACATCTTAACTTAAGACATAGACCATGTTTCTATTTACAGATGAAATATAAGAAAATCAATTTTAAGAATCAAGTCAGCGGTGACAGGTCTGTACTTACGTACAACAAAGCGACATAGCTTGATTCAGGTTTAAGCAAAACCAGACTTGGTCAAACCATTTTGGCGACCTTGTAAGGTATCTTATTTTTAAAGACTTTGCAAGTACTTTGACTTGTGTTTGCTTAAGTTTAAAGTATATATTAATAGAAGCCAGGTCTATACTTACGTATAACAGAGGAAACTATCAATATATACCCCCAAATGATATCAAATAAACATCTTTCACAAAAACATGTCTAGTATAAGTAAGAAATTAAGACTTTTGTCATACATCTAATGGTGTTATACCAATTGAAATAGACAGTTAATTATTAGGCTTCTTAAGACTTCTCAAAGAGTTTTGCATAACATGCCTACTAATATATCGTATGATGAAGACAATGTTTATAAAAACTGTTTTCAATACGTCAGATAAATCTACTGACACATCCAATATAAACCTTAAATTTCCATTTTTATGCATGTCACCCAATGTACTATCATATCCCAAGTTGTTTACAGACAACGTCTATTTTAAAATGTAGCAACCTTGCATTTCTTTAATACTAGAAAGTATAAAGAGTGGCAGTTGCATAGGTTGCATGAATTTTTTTATTTATTTATTTATTTATTTTTTTAAACATTACTGTAAAAACAATCCAAGTCACGAATTACTTTTTAGCAAGAAAGAATCTTAAACCAATCATGTTGATTAGTTCGTCAAATCGAGTACGCGTAAAGGCTTTAGTGAAAAGGTCGGCATTCTGCTTTAAGGTGTCTATCTGGACAAGGTCAATTAGGTGTTTTTCATAGCAATCCCGTATAAAGTGGAACCTAAGTTCAATGTGTTTAGTCTTAGAGTGCTGTACGGGATTGCGCGTGATAGATATAGTAGCAGTATTATCAATATGAATAGGAGTCATAGAAAGAAGTAACCCGTAATCGCGCAGTTGATGTTGTATCCATAGAACCTGAGAGCAGCAACTTGCAGCAGCAACGTACTCAGCTTTCGCAGTGGAGAGAGAAACTGTAGTCTGTTTCTTACACTGCCACGAAACTAGTCGAGATCCTAGGAATTGACATCCACCAGTGGTTGACTTCTTGTCGATGCTGCAGCCGCCATGATCTGAATCCGAATAAGCAGAAAGAGCGAATGATTTTTCATTTGAATACCATAGACCAAGATTGGGTCTATGTTTGAGATAACCAAAGATTCGCTTTACAGCCCTCATATGAGACACCTTTGGTTTGGCTTGAAAGCGAGAGCATATGGATACCGCAAAGACAATATCCGGTTGAGAAGCAGTCAAGTACATCAAAGAACCTATCATTGAGCGATAGTCCTTTTCCTTGCAATCTTCTTCATCCTCAGCAAGTCGGAGATTGTGATTAAGCTCGATGGGAGTCCCATAGGTTTTACAATTGAGCAGATCGTATCGAGTCAACATGTCTTTGACATACTTTGACTGATGAATATAAATACCTTTTGGAGACTGCTCAACTTGTACACCTAAAAAGAATTTGAGCTCCCCCATCGCACTCATCTCAAACTCAGATTTCATGATTTCCTCAAAGTGCTTGCACATCGCTTCATTTGTAGAGCCAAAAATAATGTCGTCCACATACACCTGTACAAGTAGCATATCCTCTCGATCGCCAGTCCGTTCTTTGCGAATGAACAGAGTACTGTCGATATTTCCACGAACAAATCCATGCTTAACTAAATGATTAGATAACCTCTCATACCATAATCGCGGGGCTTGATGAAGACCATATAACGCCTTGTTTAACTTGCAGACGTATTCTGGATGCTCAGGGTCTTCAAAGCCAGGAGGCTGTTTCACGTAGACATCAGTGTCCACTTTCCCATATAAAAATGCGCTCTTGACATCGAGTTGGTGAACACGAAACTCTTTATAAGACGCAAATAAGAGAAAGATCCAAATGGACTCAAGTCTTGCCACAGGAGCGAAGACTTCATCATAATCCAAGCCCTCAATCTGACTAAATCCTTGAACGACCAATCGGGCTTTATTCCGAATTACAATACCCCTATCATCCATCTTATTGCGAAACACCCATCGAGTGCCAGTTAAATGAGCACCTTTGGGTAATGGAACTATATCCCACACGTGTAGCTTGTTGAACTGCTGCAACTCTTCTTGCATAGCCTCGACCCAAGATGGATCTTTTAAGGCTTCATCAACTTTCTTCGGTTCAATTTGGGATAAATGACAGGAATTTATCCGGGCGATCAAATTCAACATTTCCTGATTTGGATTTTGCTGCACTTGATGCCTTGTTCGAACAGCAGCTTCAGGATCACCAATAATGTTATCAATGGGGTGATCCCTGTGTACACGTGTGACAGGGATACGATCGGGTGCAAATACTAACTCCAAATTGTTCATGTCCCCTTCAGTGACAGGAACAGTGTTAGTTGCAGGAGTTTATTTGGAGAGTTGACGGAATATCCAAGGAAGATTCCTTCAACTGCTTTAGCTCCAAACTTCGAGACTTTATCTTTAGAGACCATAATCAAACATGGACACCCGAAAGGTTCCAGAAACTGCAAGGTGGGCTTACGGTTGTTAAAGAGTTCATAACAAGTCTTATTTTTCTTCTTAACCGTGAGCACTCGGTTCAAAACATAGCAAGCAGTACTGACTGCTTCTGCTCAAAAGATTATAGGAAGCTTAGAATCGGCCAACATAGTTCGAGCTGTCTCGATAATAGTCCTATTTTTACGCTCAGCAACTCCGTTCTGTTGAGGAGTTCGAGGGGCACTGAACTGATGATCAATCCCTTTTGTGGCACAGTATAACTCAAGAGTAGAGTTCTTAAATTCAGTCCCGTTATCACTTCGCAGTCTTTTAACCTTTAAGTTGCATAAATTTGCCAACTTATCTAACAGATATACCAGAATGTCAGGTGTTTCACTCTTTGCCCCCAGATAATACACCCATGAAAATCGTGAGTAGTCATCGGTGACTACTAAGCAGTACGATCTTCCACCAATACTCTTGGTTGAAATAGTACCGAATAGGTCCATATGCAATAATTCCAATGGTGCCGCAATGGAATTCACTAACTTAGGCTTGTGAGGTTTCTTATGAAGTTTCCCTTTATGGCAGGCGACACAGTCATCTTTTAGTGCAAATGACTGTTTAGGGACTCCATTTACCAAATCATTATTTATCAAGAAATTCATCTTTCGAAAATGGATGTGTCCCATTCGTCGATGCCACAATAATGATTCCTTTTCTGAAGCCTTCGAAAGGAGACATGTATATTCATCTTTAGTCTCTACAGTACGCATATTCATGATGTAGGTGTCAATTCTCCTTGGTGCCCTTAAAAGCACCCATTCCTCGGGGATAACGAAACCCGGCTTCAAAATCACACACTCTGTCTTTGTGAACGCTGTTGTATAATCCTTATCACAGACTTGTGATACACTCAGCAAGTTGTGAGTCAATTGAGCCACGTAATTCACGTTTTCGAAGCTAACTTTCCCGTTAGTTAGCGTACTTTTCCCTGAAATGGTTCCTCCTGTATCTCCAGCAAATGCAACATGTCCTCCAGAATGTGGTTTAACATCTGTCAAAAGGGACACATCGCCCGTCATATGTCGCGAACAGCCACTATCCACAAACCACTCGCTGTCTTTAACGCGTTCTGACTGCTGCAACACATAAAGTAGGAGATTAGTGAGAAACGGTGACCCAAGCCTTTACAGACTTAGGTCGACCACAGTCATCAACAATAATCACATCAGACAAGACTTTATTTTTAAACAGATCAGATTTTGTATCTGATGTGTTATTATTGATGACATTGGAGTCTGCAGTAGACTCCTTTATTTTCCAAACAGTAGATGGTTTGGAAATTTGCTTTGGAGTAATTTCGGGCTCTTGTTTTGGCAAAGGTTTTTGCCCAACATTACTTGTTTTTGCAGCAGGTTTGGGAGAGACAGAGTAACGCCTAGGAGGAGATCTTGAAAAGGAATTTCGATAAACAGAAGTCCTAGGCATTTCTCTCCCGTAATTCTGATGAGACAGTTTGGGACAATCACGAATTAGATGTCCCTGTCTCTTGCAGTAAAAGCATGATCTATTTTCAACAACTGGTTGAAACTGAGGTTTTACCGTCGGAGTTGAAGAAACAATTCTAGAACATGCACATTTCGTGCATGTCTTAGAAAGTTCTTGTTTGGGTTGAGTGGTTGAAGTAGAAGGTTTATTACAAACATCATTTGCAAATTTAAATTTATTTTGCAAAATCTTTACAGGTGACTGTAAAGTTTGAGATTTTGTATTTAAAACCTTATTCTTTTCTTTGTTAGGTTGAACTTTAATTGTAGGTTCAACCTTTAACACCTTTTCACATTTTACCTCAACCTTTTTTAACTCAGGATACTCCTCATCGGTAATATCCTCAATCTCAACAATCTCCTCGACATTAACAGGAGATTCACACTTTGATTTAACAAACTGAGGTGAAAGGTACTCTGACCGTTTAGTTTTCTCCTTCACCTGTTTGTTAACCTTATCAACCTTAGATTTGACACCGTATAGCAATGCATAATCAACCGGAATCTCTTCGGTGCCTTCCTTAACCGGCATAGGACAGTATTCAGTAGGAGGCGGGACTACATTATAACCTAGTCCCGTCTTTGTTTTGTGATCTGTCCTTTGCTTAGTAAGAATTTCATTAAAAGCAACAGTAGACGAGGAGGAACCTAGAATCTTACTCTTATAGTTGTCATATTCTTCTTTAAGATTAGAGTGTTCCTTTTTCAGACGATCAATTTCAGCAAGATAGCTATCAATAGCATCCTGTTGACTGAAAACTTTTGACTTATACCTAAGTGTGTCCTGTTGATAAGCCTCTATCTTCTTATCATACAATTGTTCATTTGCTTTTAGGTATTTGTTTGAGTCATTAAGTTTTTCGACCTTTCTTCTTAAGTCTACGTTGTCTACCTGAAAGCACCTTAAGGATTCGGTTAACCTAATGCATGATACACAGTTCAAGGGTTCTTCAGGTTCATTACGTACCTCATTCGAGATGTGAGCCATAAGACACTGCTGATAGTTCTCAGCATATATGCTCCAATCCGTATTGGTTGGCTCAAAAACAACTAGTGCGTCAGCTGTAGTCTGCTTTAGCTGATCTTTCTCGGTTGCTCTGGGAGCATCAGGCTTCGTAAAACCTGATGGAGGTACCTTCTGCTTTTCACATTCTCTTGCAAAGTGGCCTAAATTTTGGCAATTATAGCAGCGCACTTTGCTTTTATCAAAACCAAAACTGGTTTTGCCATCTCCCTCCAAACTCTTGCGACCCGTGCGTTGCAAGAATTTCTGAACACGCCTGGATATCATGGCAATGTTCCAGTTTAGATCCATCTGCTCAAGATCATCATCATCAAGTTGAGCATAGTCTTCCTTGGCCAATTCCAAAGTGGCATTTGGTTGTGAGACCAAATCCTTGTAAGAGCTTAGAAAGGCTGTATAGATGGCAGCCTGCTCTTGAATTGCAGGAGAGATGGGGACCTGCTGTTGTGACCCCTGGGAGGGTCCAGAAGCATATACTGGATGAGAAGCACCAGTAGAATACAAAGGAGTTTGAAGTGGAGAGCTTGTAGAAGAAACAAACGCCATTCCACCATACGCTTTACCCGTGTTGACTTTTCCTCCATATAGGGACGGGTCTTGAACAAAACCACCTGTCTTGCATTCTTTCTTCTTCATCTCCATTGCATGAGCTTGAAGAATGCCAATTAGCTCATCCAATTTCATGGTAGCTAATTCTTGACTTTCCTTGAGAAGCTGCACTTTAACATCCCAAGAGCTAGGCAAGACATCCAGTAGTTTCTTGTTTACTTCAAGTGGAGGAAAATCATAACCTCCCTTCGTCAACTCACTCACCAGTTGTGAGTATCTAGTAAAGACTCCTGCAGTCGTCTCATTTGGCAAAGAATCAAACAGATCATACTGTTTCTTGATGAGTTCCAACTTGGCTGCTTTGTACCGTTGATTTCCACCACATCTAGTTTCTATTGCCTTCCACAGCTCATATGTGGTTTCATGTGATTTGAACATTCGTAATACATCTTTGGATAGGCACATACAAATAGCCGCATGTGCCTTTTTCTCCATATCATAATCTTTCTTTTCCTTTGGTGTCATGGACCTGTAGACCTTTTTCGGAGTCATATTCATAGTAGGAAAGATTCCTTCAGCTAGAGGAGCTACATATTTTTCGGTGAGTGGACCCCAGAGCTCCGGACAGTGAAAGTTTATGTATTGTTCAAATCGAGCACGCCAATATACGTAATCCATGTCAGCTGTAAACAGAGGAGGTTTATTATTAGAACCAATATCATGATTCTGTTTTAACATATCTCTGAGTCCTCTAATATCGTCTTTATCAGCAATAGAAGCCATTGAAGATATACCTAAAATTGTACGCAAAAACAAGAACTTGCAAACTAATTAGTACCAAAGGCGTCACTTGGTAAGTGACGCACTCAAGTGTCGTAGCGACTAGCGACACTTGGAAAGTGACGCTATCGAGTGACGTACAAAGTGACGGATGACACTATAAGTAAGTGTCGGTCAGTCGAGCAAGTGACGCACTCAAGTGTCGTACTTGAGTGTCGTGCTAAATCGAATAGGCGTCACTAGTAAAGGTGATGTTATAGTTCAAAAGGCGCCACTAAAGAAAGTGACGCGGAAAAAATTGAACAGGCGTCACTAATGTAAGTGACGCTTAACACTCAAATGACGTGCTACAGTGACGCACTTGAGTGACGGTGTATTAGGGTAGACGACACTTAAGTTAAGTGTCGTATAAACCTCAAGTGACGCTTCAAGTGACGGTAAAACCCTAATTTGGGATTAGATAGTGCCGCTATAAGTGACGCGTCCAAGTGACGGATCGAGTGTCGCAAAAACGGCTGAAAAATCCCAAAACCCTAAAAATGTCGAATTTTCGTAAACCAAACGAAAATTACTTGAACCCTAATGGACGAAACCTGTAGATGATGAAGAATCTTGACTGTAAAACACCTTAGCAACTCCAAAACCGTATGTAATCTCAATTAATTATTCGAACATAGCCGAAATCAACCCAAAATCGAATCTAAACGTCAATGTATTCACCTAGTAGCTCTGATACCAGTTGAGAGTGCCCCTTGGACGTGGACCTAGATGTCAATTGACAGCAATCGAAAGGCGGAATCAATCAATTGCTAATATTGCTAACAAACACAAACCGAACAAATGTATTTCAAACAAGTAAACGTGTATATCAGCTTGTATTTCTCTTTGGGAACGATTACAAGGTTGCTTAGTCGACAAATGGTGCTAGGGTTTCGTCAACCCTAGCCGGAAACCCGTAGGTTTGTATTTATACTAAAAGTCAGCCGACATGCGTCACTTGTGGAAGTGTTGCATGTGGCCGCCTTCATGCGTCACTTACCTAAGTGTCGCTATGCGTCACTTCACCAAGTGTCGCTATGCGTCACTCAGGCAAGTGTCGCCTAAACTAAAACACGAGTGTCGCACTATACAAAAGCTATATTTCTATTAAGTAACTAACGACACTTATTTCAACTCAATAGACCAACTGACAGACACTCAAAGATGCATCAACATGGATTTATCTTCTTTCTGTGATATTCTTATTCTTCTCATCTAGATGTATTCATTGGTATGTGTTTCACTCTTTTTCACCATGTATTCTGTGTTTGATCGTTGTTTTAAGTTATGGAAATTTTGGGTTTCGGTTTAATTAATTGACTTATATGCATTATTTTGAGTTAAAAACTTATGCCATTGTGATCCTGCATGTATTCCGCACCCTTAGGATAGTTTAGATCGTGTTTGCTCCAAATTTTCACTTAATCAAATTTCTGGGCTCGTTTATGCTCATCTTTGCGATACTAGCTGCGACACTAATCTAGTGTCGTAGTTATTGATAATCTGGTATATTCAAGTGTGTAATTGCGACACTAATTTAGTGTCAGTCTCTGTGATGGGTATATATAATTAATCTCAAGTGTTAAATTGCAACACTATGCTAGCACCGCATGCATTGTATGCGACACTAAGCAAGTGTCGCAGTCCAGCACTTATAGATTTTTCAGGGGTGTTTGGAAATTTTCACTTTAACATTATCGTGCAATAAAACATCCCTTAATTTCAAAACCATTTTTTTATAATAATAAAATATACATACAATAATTCAGAAGCGCAGGTCAAAACATATCTTATTAATTTATATTACATATTATGTAAACAAACTCAAATACTATTTCAAATCATAGTGAATTTAATCGGGTGTTATATAATTCAAAATGCAACTTGAGATGACAAATATCAGAGTAAGGCCTGGTCAAACATTTCGTCTCAAAGAAACTTCTTTCTTAGCCCGTTATATCAAAACATAACCTGTAGGAAGTAGGGTGGTGAGGTTAGCTCAAAGCTAAGTGAGTAAATAAATAACCAACAGCCCAAGTTAGCATAACAACCCTGTTTACAACAAAGCATTGTAAACACATATCAATCCCGTTTACAGCAAAAGCATCGTAAACACATAGCGTCAAAGAGGATCGGTGTTCTTGAGGTATTCTCCAAATAACACTTAAAATAACTGCAAGCCAATACATAAGTTAACCGATAGCTTGTTGCTATCTTCATTGGACACAGGTTCCTATTAACGATGTGTACAAGGAAACCCCCGCCAGCCAAACAATAGCAATCAAGCCTAACCAATGTTGACATCTGAATAATCACATATGCCCAATGGTCATGTATCACATAATCACATAATCCATAATCATAATGGCATTATGTCAGACTAAACAGTCTATCAACAGTAATAATATCATAGCAGACTAAAAAGTCTATAAATGATAACAACATGTTTACCCATTGTAATCAAACTTGTTACAACTAAATCACACTCAAAGTTCCAGATCCACTCACCGTTACCTCAGCCGCTAGCTCAGAAGTCTAACATTACTAAGCCTTCTCTGTATCTGAGAATACAATTAAATAATAAGTTAGTAATCCGTCCCATAATATATAGCTCATTTCAACACGTAGTATTAAAATAACAAACCAGAACCAGGTTGTAAATAAAATCATATTACTTTACAACTAATGGTTTTAATCAATGTATCATATAACATATCTACTCTCACAATCATCAAGTTACAATATCAATTATAACTACTCAATTATATTTAAAATTCAAACTTCTACATCATTAATATATGCAAATACAATATCTTTAAATATTTAAACAATAAGAAGGTTATAAACATTAATTATAATCCTTCAATCAAACCTGCCTTAATAAAGCTATACAATTCGTTAGTTCATATTTAGTTTGTATAATAACTTATATCGAATTTGATCGTAGAATTTGTAACACCTGGTATTTTAGGCTATCATTACTGTGCCTAATTGTGTGATTATTACATGAATTTAGTTATATTAGGCTAAATATACATGGGATTCAGTGTAATTACATACACACATACACGATTCGTTCAAATCGTGCAAACAATGTGCCGGGTTGAACCCGACACATCTACATTAGGACGTTGGTGACAAAACTTAAAAATAATGTGAAATTATCCTAACGAACATTATTTATGGTGAGAATATATTATAGTATTACTAATTATCTAAAAATACCCCGTACACGACGAAAATGCATGAAACGCGCTTGACTAACAAATTAAATCCAAATTATGATTTTATAACTTAAAATATGTCGTTTTGAGTAAAACTTCCACTTAAAAATATCGTGTTTTAAAAACGTTAATGAAACATATTATATTAAATATATAACGCGAAATGACATTTAATCGACCGCGGAATATAACGCAAATTCGAAAGATGAGATCACGAGACCGAGACCCAACTGGGTCAGCCCGTGGGCTGCGAACCCCGCCCCAACCGACCCATGACCCAATTTCCCTTTTTATTCCCTTCTTCTTCATTTCACCAAACACATACACTCCCTCCTCTCTCTTTTCCTCTCAAATCGCAACCTCCAAATCTCTCAAAAACGCACCATCTCACGGAGAGGATTCAAGGGAAAACGACCACCACATCAAGAACTTCATCTTCATCTTCTTCATTTTCGATTTCGTGGTAAGAGACTTCAAAAGTCTTTTAAATTACTTGTAAATTTTTTATTTACATACTAGAACGTTTACTCAACAAGTTTTTGTTCAAAATCCCACGGAAAACCCTTTAAAAATCGAAAACCATACAAAAATTTATGAACAGCTCGTCCTGCGAGTTGAGATCCCAGATCCCAGTTCATCCTGCGAAGAGAACCGAGATCTCGACTCGCGAAACCAAATAACGAAACGAAACTGCGAACCGAACCAACTCGCGAGTTGACTTGCGAGTCGATTTGCGAGTTGACTTGCGAGTTGACTTGCGAGCCGAGCCTTGTGCTGCGAACCCAACTCGGTTCGCAGCCTACTGCCTTGCGAGCCGAACTCAACTCGCACCGCGAACTCAGTTCGCAACACCTTTTCAATCCGCAGCCAGACTAGGTCAAATTTCCCGATTTTAAATTCCAGATGCGATTTTTTAATATAGCAATGTAGTAGAAATAAAAATTTCCAAGCTGAACCGGACCCCGTCAGCTCGACCCCAGCCAGGGGCTCTGCCCCTTGGACCCCGCCAGGGGCTGCCGCCCCTTGGACCCCGCTACCAGGGGCGCTGCCCCCGGACCCCCGTCATCCGGGAACTTGTAAATACTTTTTCACTAAGAGTCGAATACTCACAAACAAAGAAACATGATACAACGATACATATAATAGTAACACTTTTGAATTATTATCACAAACCGTCATCAACGGGTCGTACTTTTTTCAAACTACAAACGAAATACTAAGACAAACATTTGACATTTTCTAGTTGAGTGGACAACTAGCATGGGTGATCTTTCAAGACACCAACTTAATTTCTTATTTACTTGTTTACTTACAACCTTGTGCGTTTCGGACGCCAAAAGGTTGCAGGGTTCTGAGAACTAATATACGGACTTACATCCGACACACCTACAGACTTACATCCGCTCTACTTGGTTGATTTCACATACATACTTACTAGACTCAGGTGAGTCTCACAGCCCCTATTTTTACTATTTTTAACCAGGGATGAGATGCATTACTTGTTTTTACTTGAACACATGTACAGACTTTACCGACTTACTGATATACTAAATTGCATTGGTTACGATTAATCCAATGAAGTCCTCTGAATCATAGTTGTTAATTATAGGATAAGCGCGAGTTTTAGTATATGGATCCATATGGGACTGACAATCCCCGCCCGAGGTAGCACGCACTACAACAAACCTTACTGTATGAACGGGCGTTTCTTAGTCGTACATATGAGTGTTTTTGGATTAGCACTCACGGGGGCAAATTACTTGTACTTGATTGTACTTTACTGACGTGTTAAGCTTCGACTATGATGCTCATGGCAACGTGTAACACCTGCTAATTTAGGACTTTAATTAGTGATGCATTCTCAGGTACACAACAACAGTAGGGTCGCCCAACAGGATTTGCTTACTAGCTCGATTCGCATGCATTTACACGCTTGGAGATTTTTATGCATTACTTTTGAAATAGTTGTTATGTATTAAAATCTCTAGGATTTTACTCGAACTCCGAGTTGATGTATATTTTTGAATACTTATGTAATGAAATAATTTTCGTATGTCTCATATAGAGTCGTTCACTGTACCTTTGTGCTTGATTACTTGATTAGTAGCATCCCAAAGCATGCTTCCGCAAATCCGTAAATTTGGGGGTGTTACAGATTGGTATCAGAGCCTAAGGTTATAGCGAACTAGGTTGCATTTAGTGGGCCTAGACTATGACCGTTAGGCAGTATTTCCCTATTAGGTATGACTGGTTCAGGAATTACATCATACGACTTTAATTTAACATAGCCTGATCAACTATGTACAATTAAGGAAAGATGATGTGAGGTCTGAAAAGGGTCATGTTGAACAGGGATACACTAGTTGACTCTGACCACGAGAGAAACGTGACCAAATGCTAATTGCTATACTGTTAGGCTATTATATGTATTGTATATATATACGAATAGGCCTCACAAATGTACTATCTTATAGGCTATAATAGGTATGATATATGTATGTATAAGCCCCAGTTAACACCACTACAGCCACGAAATTGGCAACCAACGTTCTGCTAAAACGACTCACGATTTCGACTACGAAATCTAACACTTACCAACCACAGTAGCGGCGTCCACTGTATAAACACGCCCACACGTTTAGAGCAACGACGACTCAATGGAGTCCACGAAATCTCTCCATTTCCTAGAATAAAACTTCGGCAGTCACATGAACAGAACATAAAACACACCACTATTTTCATACATATATATATATATATATATATTTTTAAACCGGAAGCGAAATCCCATTTACATTATAAACATAGATAACATGACGTCATCTACAAAATTTACATAAGTTATATGTACTAGTTATTAACATTTACAAACCATTAATTGTATTCTAAACATTATATATATATATATATATATATATATATATATATATATATATCAAAACATATATTAACGTTTGAAGAACATCATAGTAAAACTAGGGTAAAACATTCTTCAGTCATTCCTTGCCCGTCCAAATGATCTCAAAACCTGCAAGGAGTAATTAACGGGATTAGAACGAAGCTAAGTGAATAAACTTGTTACTAACAGTTGACTTAGCTCAACGATATTAATTTACAACAGATAACACATAGACACAACATCATCAAGAGGATCGGTGGTCCTTGTGGCGCCCTCAGTTCGCGGTGGCCCACCAAGCGACACTTACAATCACTGCAAGCCAATGTAGTGATTTACCGATAACTGATTGCTACCTTTAGTCAATATGTGTTCCATTCTCAACAATTGATCACAAATCTCACATTGACTAACCTGTAACAATCAGTCCAACAATCGTGACCTCCAAATCATCTAAACAATACATCAGAATTATATATATATAACAACAGCAATCAATAATCACTATGTTTATTTCGTTGTAACCAATATGTTACAACTAAACCGAACCGAAGTTCCAAGTCTATTCACCTGTCAACTTTGCTCCGATTACTCAGCTGACTAAGTCACTGAGTCTTCGAGTTATCTGTCAATACAACAAACACTTTAATTAAGAACTAAATTCAACTTATTCAACTTACTTAATACAAGTACATATATACTTATTCATACACACAAAAGCACAACAATATGTACATTGATTTTTATAACTGTTTTTGTTCCATACCCGATCGGCTCACATTGCCTTAGCCGATCGGCTACAAGGCTTTACCCGATCGGCTCACATTGACCCGATCGGCTAGAATAACTAATTTTCAAGAAATTCATTTAAAGGCCAAGTTCTGTCATCAATTTGCACTAATCTAGTCGTTCCTCTAAATTTAGCCGTTCGACTAACTTGTACATACCCGATCGGCTCAAACAGTATAGCCGATCGGCTATGGCACCTAATCACAGAACCCAACAACCTGCAACTAGCTACAGCACGAACCCTAACTTAAATCTTCAAAATTTATACAGCAACAACACAGAATTTAGCTATTCTAAGGTCCTATAACATCATATAACAATCTTACACTTTCAACTACAACATTTCAATACCAATTCTAAGCAAAATCACTTATTACCCTAACTTCAATGTAATCAAGTTCATATATATAATTAAACATCAAAACATTTACAACTTAGTATTAGGAAGATGAAGATGATGAACTTGATATTACTTCACTTGAATCACAGCTTCTTAATCTCAATTTGTAGATAAAGTATAGATATATGATGATGATGATGTATTCTCAAAATGATAGTAGTTAAGGTTTGGGAATAATTATCGGGGCTCTGCCCCTTGGACCCCGCTACCAGGGGCGCTGCCCCCGGACCCCCATCATCCGGGAACTTGTAAATACTTTTTCACTAAGAGTCGAATACTCACAAACAAAGAAACATGATACAACGATACATATAATAGTAACACTTTTGAATTATTATCACAAACTGTCACCAACGGGTCGTACTTGTTTTCAAACTACAAACGAAATACTAAGACAAACATTAGACATTTTCTAGTTGAGTGGACAACTAGCATGGGTGATCTTTCAAGACACCAACTTAATTTATTATTTACTTGTTTACTTACAACCTTGTGCGTTTCGGACGCCAAAAGGTTGCAGGGTTCTGAGAACTAATATACGGACTTACATCCGACATGCCTACAGACTTACATCCGCTCTACTTGGTTGATTTCACATACATACTTACTAGACTCAGGTGAGTCTCACAGCCCCTATTTTTACTATTTTTAACCAGGGATGAGATGCATTACTTGTTTTTACTTGAACACATGTACAGACTTTACCGACTTACTGATATACTAAATTGCATTGGTTACGATTAATCCAATGAAGTCCTCTGAATCATAGTTGTTAATTATAGGATAAGCGCGAGTTTTAGTATATGGATCCATATGGGACTGACAATCCCCGCCCGAGGTAGCACGCACTACAACAAACCGTACTGTATGAACGGGCGTTTCTTAGTCGTACATATGAGTGTTTTTGGATTAGCACTCACGGGGGCAAATTACTTGTACTTGATTGTACTTTACTGACGTGTTAAGCTTCGACTATGATGCTCATGGCAACGTGTAACACCTGCTAATTTAGGACTTTAATTAGTGATGCATTCTCAGGTACACAACAACAGTAGGGTCGCCCAACAGGATTTGCTTACTAGCTCGATTCGCATGCATTTACACGCTTGGAGATTTTTATGCATTACTTTTGAAATAGTTGTTATGTATTAAAATCTCTAGGATTTTACTCGAACTCCGAGTTGATGTATATTTTTGAATACTTATGTAATGAAATAATTTTCGTATGTCTCATATAGAGTCGTTCACTGTACCTTTGTGCTTGATTACTTGATTAGTAGCATCCCAAAGCATGCTTCCGCAAATCCGTAAATTTGGGGGTGTTACAGATTGGTATCAGAGCCTAAGGTTATAGCGAACTAGGTTGCATTTAGTGGGCCTAGACTATGACCGTTAGGCAGTATTTCCCTATTAGGTATGACTGGTTCAGGAATTACATCATACGACTTTAATTTAACATAGCCTGATCAACTATGTACAATTAAGGAAAGATGATGTGAGGTCTGAAAAGGGTCATGTTGAACAGGGATACACTAGTTGACT
Organism: Pseudognaphalium luteoalbum; assembly: GCA_963422505.1. Taxonomy (NCBI): domain Eukaryota; kingdom Viridiplantae; phylum Streptophyta; class Magnoliopsida; order Asterales; family Asteraceae; genus Pseudognaphalium; species Pseudognaphalium luteoalbum. The sequence continues at coordinate 88,204,276 of OY730197.1, forward strand.
CTGACCACGAGAGAAACGTGACCAAATGCTAATTGCTATACTGTTAGGCTATTATATGTATTGTATATATATACGAATAGGCCTCACAAACGTACTATCTTATAGGCTATAATAGGTATGATATATGTATGTATAAGCCCCAGTTAACACCACTACAGCCACGAAATTGGCAACCAACGTTCTGCTAAAACGACTCACGATTTCGACTACGAAATCTAACACTTACCAACCACAGTAGCGGCGTCCACTGTATAAACACGCCCACACGTTTAGAGCAACGACGACTCAATGGAGTCCACGAAATCTCTCCATTTCCTAGAATAAAACTTCGGCAGTCACATGAACGGAACATAAAACACACCACTATTTTCATACATATATATATATATATATATATATATATATATATATTTTTAAACCGGAAGCGAAATCCCATTTACATTATAAACATAGATAACATGACGTCATCTACAAAATTTACATAAGTTATATGTACTAGTTATTAACATTTACAAACCATTAATTGTATTCTAAACATTATATATATATATATATATATATATATATATATATATATATATATCAAAACATATATTAACGTTTGAAGAACATCATAGTAAAACTAGGGTAAAACATTCTTCAGTCATTCCTTGCCCGGCCCAAATCATCTCAAAACCTATATATATATATCAAAACATATATTAAGGTTTGAAGAACATCATAGTAAAACTAGGGTAAAACATTCTTCAGTCATTCCTTGCCCGGCCCAAATCATCTCAAAACTTGCAAGGAGTAATTAACGGGATTAGCACGAAGCTAAATGAATAAACTTGTTACTAATAGTTGACTTAGCTCGACGATATTAATTTACAACAGATAACACATAGACACAACATCATCAAGAGGATCGATGGTCCTTGTGGCGCCCTCAGTCCGCGGTGGCCCACCAAGCGACACTTACAATCACTGCAGGCCAATATAGTGATTTACCGATAACTGATTGCTACCTTTAGTCAATATGTGTTCCATTCTCAACACATGATCATAAATCTCACATTGACTAACCTGTAACAATCAGCCCAACAATCGTTGATCTCCAAATCATCTAAACAATACATCAGAATTATATATATATAACAACAACAATCAATAATCACTATGTTTATTTCGTTGTAACCAATATGTTAAAACTAAACCGAACCGAAGTTCCAAGTCTATTCACCTGTCAACTTTACTCCAATTACTTAGCTGACTAAATCACTGAGTCTTCGAGTTATCTGTCAATACAACAAACACTTTAATTAATAACTCAATTCAACTTATTCAACTTACTTAATACAAGTACATATATACTTATTCATACACACAAAATCACAACAATATGTACATTGATTTTTATAACTGTTTTTGTTCCATACCCGATCAGCTCACATTGCCTTAGCCGATCGGCTACAAGGCTTTACCCGATCAGCTCACATTGACCCGATCGGCTAGTATAACTAATTTTCAAGAAATTCATTTAAAGGCCAAGTTCTGTCATCAATTTTCACTAATCTAGCCGTTCCTCTAAATTTAGCCGTTCGGCTAACTTGTACATACCCGATCGGCTCAAACAGTACAGCCGATCGGCTATGGCACCTAATCACAGAACCCAGCAACCTGCAACTAGCTATAGCACGAACCCTAACTTAAATCTTCAAAATTTATACAGCAACAACACAGAATTTAGCTATTCTAAGGTCCTATAACATCATATAACAATCTTACACTTTCAACTACAACATTTTAATACCAATTCTAAGCAAAATCACTTATTACCCTAACTTCAATGTAATCAAGTTCATATATATAATTAAACATCAAAACATTTACAACTTAGTATTAGGAAGATGAAGATGATGAACTTGATATTACTTCACTTGAATCACAGCTTCTTAATCTCAATTTGTAGATAAAGTATAGATATATGATGATGATGATGTATTCTCAAAATGATAGTAGTTAAGGTTTGGGAATAATTATCGGGGCTCTGCCCCTTGGACCCCGCTACCAGGGGCGCTGCCCCCGGACCCCCATCATCCGGGAACTTTTAAATACATTTTCACTAAGAGTCGAATACTCACAAACAAAGAAACATGATACAACGATACATATAATAGTAACACTTTTGAATTATTATCACAAACCGTCACCAACGGGCCGTACTTGTTTTCAAACTACAAACGAAATACTAAGACAAACATTGGACATTTTCTAGTTGAGTGGACAACTAGCATGGGTGATCTTTCAAGACACCAACTTAATTTCTTATTTACTTGTTTACTTAAAACCTTGTGCGTTTCGGACGCCAAAAGGTTGCAGGGTTCTGAGAACCAATATACGGACTTACATCTGACACGCCTACGGACTTACATCCGCTCTACTTGGTTGATTTCACATACGTATTTACTAGACTCAGGTGAGTCTCACAGCCCCTATTTTTACTGTTTTTACCCAGGGGTGAAATGCATTACTTGTTTTTACTTGAACACATGTACAGACTTTACCGACTTACTGATATACTAAATTGCATGGGTTACGATTAATCCAATGAAGTCCTCTGAATCAAATATTGTTAATTATAGGATAAGCGCGAGTTTTAGTATATGGATCCATATGGGACTGACAATCCCCGCCCGAGGTAGCACGCACTACCACAAACCGTACTGTATAAACGGGCGTTTCTTACTCGTATACATGAGTGTTTTTGGATTAGCACTCACGGGGGTAAATTACTTATACTTGATTGTACTTTACTGACGTGTTAAGCTTCGACTATGATGCTCATGGCAATGTATATCAATCCGATTGCATTCGTGCAAACATTACTTATTACTTGGTTAATACTGTACAAACACTTTTACTACTTGATGTGTTCAAACTGACTATTTACTACAAACCTGTGAGATTCACCAACCTTTTGATTGACCTTTTTAGTGATGCATTCTCAGGTACACAGCAACAGTAGGGTTGCCCAGCAGGATTTGCTTACTAGCTCGAGTCACATGCATTTACACGCTTGGAGATTTTTATGCATTACTTTTGTAATAGTTGTTATGTATTAAAATCTCTAGGATTTTACTCGAACTCCTAGCTGATGTATATTTTTGAATACTTATGTAATGAAATACTATTTGTATGTCTCATATAGAGTCGTTCACTGTACCTTTGTGCTTGATTACCTGATTAGTAGCACCCCAAAGCATGCTTCCGCAACTCCGTAATTTTGGGGGTGTTACAGAATTATATCTCAAATCCAAACATCGAAGGGAGTACCCGCCTGGTACACCACAAACATAAGTACCCGTCGGATTGAGTTGTATCCGCCGGGTAACCCACAACTTAACGTACCAGCCGGGTACTATAACTACCCGCCGGGTAGTTCATCCCTACCAGCGACCTGCGAGTTTCTTCCACACCCAAAACCCGAATTTAAACTCAAAAATCATCAAACCCAGATTCTAATCAATCTAATAAGATTACTAGCATCATATAATATCGAATAACATCAAATACAACTTCTTTCAATTCTAATTTCATAATCCATCAATAACCCATCTTAATTCAAAAAAATACCAAGTTTTATAAACTAGATGATAACAAGAATCACAACTTACAATTAGAAAGAATTAGGATGATGATGATGATAAGGCTGATGAAATTGAATCAAATCACAAGCAATTGATTTCTTAATTTTGGTTCCTCTATTTATTCTTACTCCATGTGTGTTTGGTTTTTTTGCCTCAGGAACTAATTTGGGAAAGTGAGGGATATATAAAAATTAAGGTCGGCTTATCCATGGACCGACCCAATGTTCCTTAGACTTTTATTCCCCTTCTAAACCTATTGTCTGGAACCTAAAAATCATTCGCAAGTTTAACTATTTTATTTTACTTTCAACTTTATAACTTTAAAACAAACAATAATTTACTAGTCACAATAAGTCATTTGACTTTTTGACTAATTATTTACGATTAACGTAATAAAATAAACAATTTATTTTCCTAACACATTAAAAACGAATTATTTAAAGTCAGGAAATTACCAGATTACAACTAGGCTCTTTAAGTGGGTGTTACATGCAACCTTATTTGTTATGTGTTTCAGCATTTCATATGGCAGCTATAGGTGGAAATAATAAGTTGGTTGAGCTGAGGCACAACATTACAGCTTTCTTGGATGATGCAGTTGATCGAGCTGCTCCGTATAGAGCTATGATTTAGTTTTTACGGCGTTTGAGGATCCATCATGCTGTTACTGCTCTTACACCTATATAGATGGATCAGGTCGACAATTTCTGGAATAACGTCGTCCTAAATAATAAGCTAGATCATCAACGAATAATGAATGTGGGTCGAGGCTCCAATGTGATTAAAGCTAAACAGACTATTCAACAAATTCTTCAGGTTCCTGACAACGCCAATATGCTTGTTCGGTTTGGCAATGAGTTTATAGATGGCTAGTTTATTAGGATGGGTTATCCTGACGTTCCTCACGATCAATACAGGAAACAACGACTGAGTCATGTCTAAAGATATCTTATGCATATAATTATCGTATGAATGTATGCTTGAAAAGCCTGATTTGATGGCGTTGGACATCAAACTGCTTCAGCCTTATTAGCCATGGTTTTCAACAAACCGTACTACTTTTCGGGCTATATCTTAGGAAACATGGTGGCTAATCTTCAGGATGTCAACAAGAAGAGGTTTTTATACCCACGCTTCGTTCAATTGTTAATAAATGCTCAAGTCCAAGGGATTCCAGCCATTAAGACTGTCATCATTGTGCGACCCCTATGACTAAGAGAATATTTGGGGATTGTGAAAACTACAGGCATGGGGTTCCTTTTCCAACCGACGATCCTCTATTTGGACACATTATTGATGAAAATTATGCCTCGCCACAAAATGATGACTTTCTTGACATTACTGAGGAAGAGGCTGAGGAAGAAGCAGATGAATAAGCCTACGACGAGGCTGAGGAAGAAGATGATGATGTGAATGAGCCTGCACAATATGATTGAGATCGAAAATATTGAGGACAATGAGCCACTTCAGGTACAATAGGTTCAGGAAAGCTCCTCCATTCCTCAAATGAACTGACTGAGAATCTAGTAGATGGTGGTGAGACTCCAAGTGATTTCGATGGTGCTGTTCCTAAGGAATCTGAAATGGAAAATTTACGTTGTCTCAATGCACAGAGATATCTAAGAGTTCAATGACACATTCTTTAAGGTCGGGCTACCAGCGTGTCTATCCTAGGGAAAAGGCCTAGGGACGTAGCTGACTCCTCTCACGATGACTATGTCCCCGATCCACGTGAAATCTGATGAAACAAGCTTACAATTAGTGAACCATCATATGCATGTGCTACAACGTCTTCATCAATTGCACGTGATTCTAATGATCCTCCTCCGGCTTTCTTGAAAAAAATCATGGATGATGTGGCAAAGCTGCATATGCTAGTTGCTGATCAGGATACTCTTATTAATGATCGAGCTAAAAGGATTGCTGATTTGGAAAGTAAGGTTGTTGAATTCAAAGCTAGCACTACTAGAAATGAGGCTTTTAGCTACGATAAAAGTCGTCACAATAGGCCCAAAAAACGTTGCTATAGACCTACAACCACGACATTTTGTCGCTGAAACGTCGTCGCTATGTCCTCGCATCTGATGCTCTTTAGCTACGACTTGTAATTTCTTTAGCGACCACAGCTGGTCCCACATCCAACTTGGTCCAAAAGTTTATGGACACGACACGTGTCGTCGCTAAAGGTATTTTCTTTTCTTTTTGATTTTTCTTAATAAATAGCTATAGCCACGACAATTCTCGCCGCTAAAAGACCTATGTCATCGCTGAAGACATTTTCCTTTTCTTTTTTAACTTTTCTTAAAAAATACATTTAGCCACGACTTGGGGCGTCGCTAAAGCCTCATGTCGTCGCAGAAACTAACTGCCATTTTTGGCAGCATTTTCACATTTTTACAATTTTCCCAGGTTTTTTCCTAGTTCAAAAACTACATTTGTCCTGTTGATTTCAAGCATAATATATAACCAAATCCGCTAATCAAAACAACCAAACACATTATCATCCAAACAAAACATACAAATCATCTGAATCATCCAAACGAACATACAAATTTTTTAGTCAACATTTTCTCGTCTAACACGTGATCACGATACGACAAACACATAAAATCTAAACCAACTTACTCACCATCTTCATCCTCGTCTTGGTCCTCATCTTTATCCTCATCATCATCTATCTCATATATTTCGGGATCCATGGGTTTAATCTTTGGAAGGTTAACATAAGCAGTTTTAAAGGCATCCCCAACCGTCGTCAAGTGATCATTTGTATGCTTCACAAATTTACCAAACACTTTACCAACCACTTTATCAAGCACTTGTTCAATTTCATTCTTTGTGTACATCCCCGATTTTGGGTTTGATTTGACTCTTGAACTTGAACCAGCACCTCGAGGTAATTTTCTACCAATCCCGGGATAAAACCCACTTCGTACCCGCAAGTGTTTTGCTAGTATCTCCGTATCAGTTAAGGGAGTGGTGCTTGATTTTCCATCCCGGTCCTTCACCATGTCATTCTAAAAGTTACAAAATAAGAATAATTAGTACATAATCTATCAAAATTTTAACTTCAATGAAACTACTTATCTTTATGTAACTATTAGAGGTTTAAACAATAGTACTCATATAATACTTCATAATACTACTCGTAATAAACATCAAATACACAAACAAGTAAAGTGCAAAACTGTAATAATGGAGCATGGCAATGAATGAGTCTCGTATATAGTCATATAGAAGAAAACCGTCAGAAATGGGTTTTATACATGTTTACTATATAAGAGAGCATGATTGAGAGATGCCGAGAGGGCCAAGGGGGCAGGCTAGGCAGCGGCAGAACCGACCAACAAGTCAGCAGCCAGCGAACGGTTCGGAGGGAGGTCGGGCAACTAAACTAGACAAAGTATGGCTGAGAGGGAGATGGGCAGTGAACGTCAAAGTGGTGATTGCATCATCACTGAATTTTCTAGGACGGCGAGTCTTTTCGATCTTACCATCGAGTGTAGGAATCTTCGATGACCAACATAAGCAGTTTTCCCTAGCACACGAGTAGATGGAGTGTCCTCATTACATGTAGGGCATGCTTTGTAGCCTTGACCACTCCAACCAGACAAACTACTGCGAGCAGGAAAGTCATTAATGGTCCATAAAAGCATAGCACGCATTGTAAAGAAAGTGTTTGTAGCAACATCTCGAGTTTGGACTCCATCAGACCATAGACTTTTCAATTCATCAATTAAAGGCCTCAAGAAGACATCAATATCCTTACCAGGTGATTTAGGGCTAGGAATTAACAACGTCAGCAAGAAAGAAGACTCTTTCATACATAGCCACGGGGTGTGTTGTATGTTGTCAATATGACCGGCCACATGATATAAGTTGAACTCATGTTTCCATATGGATTGAAACCATCAGCGGCCAAACCTAATCGGACGTTTCTGATGCAAAATCTGGAAACCTGTCATCAAAATCTTTCCATGCTTTACCATCAATCGGGTGACGCATCTTACCATCTCCCAACCGCCCAGTAGCATGCCAAGTCATGAACTTTGCAGTGTGTTTGGAGCTGTACATACGCTTTAGCCTTGGACTCAAAGGAAAGTATCGCAACACCTTGTTAGCAACTTGCTTCCCCATTGTGTCTTTGTTTTTCCATCTACTCTCACTACATATTGGACAACTTTGCAAATCTGCATTCTCCTTCCAAAATAAACAACAATCATTCTTACAAGCATGGATTGATTCATATCCTAACCCGATCTTTTTCATCATCTTTTTAGCTGCATAGTGTGACACTGGAATTTTGTTGTCTTTTGGAAATGCAACTCTGAGTAATTCTAGCAATTGATCAAATGAACTATCTGTCCATTTGTTCATGACCTTCATGTGAGAAAGCTTCGCTAGAAAGTCCAATGATGACATCCAAGTGCAACTAGGGTATAACTCGATTTCGGCCAGCGCAAATAATTCATCAATATCATCATCTAATGCACTTTGACCTTCAGTTGGCTCATTACTAGTCTCATCACTATTCATGTTGTGTTCATTGCCAATATTCCCCCAACGAACATCGTTTAGGACATCGACCATCTCATTTGATGTATCATATGTCTCTTGTACTACTGGAACCTCTAATTGTTCATTGTGATACCTCCATGTCTTATAGGCTTCGCTAAACCCACGACGTTGTATGTGACTATAAAGAAGATCAGGTGTACCCCATCTACGATTATCACATTTTTCATATGGGCAACGACATTCACCATCCGGACTCAAATGGTTCTTACACCTCTCAATGAATGCGTCAAGACCATTTGTAAACTCAACGGAAAGACGATTTCTAACTTTAGTCCAACTCTTATCAATTGTCATAACTGCGGAATTTATAGTTCAATTCAAATTGCGGTACAAATCATTTAAAAGTTTGTAGATATTTCTTGAGTTTGTAATGAATACGTACTTTAACAATTAACTAAGTTATATAGATTAACAAAGTCATACATTTTATACATACCGGAAACACAAATACCTTTGACCAAACCATACATTTTAACAATTTTATAGATTTTAACAATTACATGTTACATACACTTTAACGATAAAGTTGTCATCATTATCAATCTAACAATTAAAAATTAACAAAGTAATTAAAAATTGCATAAAGTAATAAAGTATGTGTTGACTACATATCATAATTTGTTCTTATTTTTTCATTGAAGTAGAATAAGGCAGCAAGCTAGCAGACAAATACCAACACAACTTTACATCTACCTTTGACCAAATCACAAATTACATACATAAAAGACAAACCAAGACCCCAACAAAATCGTTTGTTTCACTCTCAATTTTTTTTCGAACAGTCAGTTCATTCTCAATTGAATACTACTGCAGCTAATTAAGAGTCAAATATAAAATTAAAAGTCCATTAAACTAATATCAACGTGCATCAACAATTAATCACTTATTTCTTTACTATATAAATCAATTTAAAAAATATACAACCTAGCAATTTTAGGGGCAAACCTGTAGTGGTGGGGATTAACTATGGTGATGGTGGTGTGAGCTGGATCTGGGTGGAGCACAGACGGCGGCGGTGGTGGATTGGTGGTGGTGTGAGCCGGAGGAAGTGAAGGTGAGTGGGTGGAAGCAGGTGGTGGTCTCGGTGGTGGGGAAAAGGTTGTTTAGCGGAGGTGATTTGCAGGTGGGTGTGACTATGTGAGGTGCTCAGGTCGGTGGTGGGAGGTGGAGATCAGTAGTGATCATGGTGTGGTTTAACTGGGGGTGAAAGAGTGTGAGGAGTGATGGATGCTGCAAGATGGGAGACGATGAGTGTTTGGAGAAGTAAGCTTTTTTTTCTTTTTTTTTGTGCAGGTGGATGTGGCTACAGTTCTGATTGGGTCTAATCAGGTCGTCCCTGAAAATGGGCCCGGGAAAATAAAATTTTTGGAGGGCTTTTTTGGATGGTTTTTTGGGGAAAAAATATGTTCTCATAATAAAAAAATTAGTGTTTGTATAATGTGTAATGTTTGGTAAAATAACAATAAAATTATAAACAAATCAAATATAAGTTATATTTAAAACTTATTACTTAATTAGGCTTTAATTTGTTAAAAAATATTATTGTGTAGTTAAATTTAATTAAAATGTAAATTAATTAATAAATAGTGTTTGAATTTTGTTTGATTAAATCTTAATTAAAATATAAAGTATATCGTACTACTAAATCATATTAATACTAATATCATTAAACAAATTTAAGTGCTTTATGTGCTATTATATTTTAAGGTAATTTCAATAATAGCTACACTTAAATATTATTTGCATTTATCATGTGATGATATAAACCAAGTCACGTTACGATATTAATTTTGTTTGGATTGATATTCATTTATCCACAACTTTTTCTTTAAATCATAAAGACATATTGAGAGTCGTGCAAATAAAACGCGCTAGGGTTTATCCTGATCATTCAAATGTTCGAAGAGTGTTGACGTCTTAATGGCTGAACCTGTAGTGTAAACGCCTTTAGGTTCGTTGAACAACTATGGGTTGATAAATCGACCCACGTTACTTTAGTGTAAACATACGCCTTTAGGATACCAAAAACTTAAATAGTATTTGAGGTGATAACTACAATGATTTCTTTCAATCGACCACTAATACACTTGCTTCATATATTTAACTTGTTTGAATTATATGTAATGATCCGTCGAAGATCATTACATAACTTGGTAATCCTAAACACTAAACAACCCGACTACCTAATAATTATTTTTCATTAATGATATACATTCATCTATCATCATATAAAAGTTTATGGGTTAGGGTTTTGGCCCTAAACCCTAAATATTAACCGTAATACATGTAAACCATAAATGCTAACTGGAATATGTGGACTGGTATAACGTATACGCCTTAGGATATCACAAACATAAATAGTCATTGAGGCGATGAACTACAATGATTTATTTCGATCGACCACTACTATACTTGCTTCATATATTTAAATCGCTTGAATTATATGTAATGATACGTCAAAGATTATGAACTTGGTAATCCAAAACCCTAAACAACCTAACCACCTAATAATTATTTTTAATGATCTACATTCATTTATCATACTAAAGTTTATGGGTTAGCGTTTAGACCCTAAATCCTAAACATTAACCCCAATACGTGTAAACACTAAACCATATACGCTAACCTTAATACATGGACATGTATAATGTAAACGCCTTAAGATATCACAAACTAAAATATACTTTGAGGTGATAAACTACAATTATTTCTTTCGGTTGCTCGGGAAAATCTTACTTTCGAGCCAAAATAGAAAAAAAAAATGTAGCCACGACTTGTCGTTGCTGTATGTCACAACCGCAGCGTGTCCGAGAAATTTTTTCTTTGGCGCCAAAATAAAAAAAATAAAAATAAAAAACTATAGCCACGACATGTCGCCGCTGTAGAGTGTTGACAATTTTTTTATTTTGGAGCCACGAAAGATAAATCAAAAGTAAAATAATATATCTTCAGCGACAACCTTGTCGTCGCTAGTGTCGTCGCTATAGAAAAAGTCAAAAAGTGAAATCGGGTAGGTCAAAAAGCAAATATTGTTTGTCGTTTAGTGGCTTTTAGCCACGACTAATGTCGTCGCTAAAAGTCTCCGTCGCCTTTTCTACTTTTTCTTGTAGTGTACGTCTGGAAATCAGCAGGAGACATCTGTTATTCGACAAACTGATGTTAATAATCAGGATAAAGATGATCAAGACCATGATGATATACCTCCTCCAAATAACGATAATGATAATGATGATCCTCCTTCTCCCCCTGGTGATGGTAACCCAAATGAAACTGAGCATGTTGTTACTGAACATACAACTATTGGGTATTTGAGGTTGCTGACCAGATGGGTGAATATCCAAACCTGTCTAGAGATTTTATTATTTATCAGCCTCCGGTCGATCAATTATTTGTTGGATGCCTCTTTCAGTCATCCTTATACGTATCCGAGCCATGTTTGTTCACATGAGAACCACTCTAAAGTTGAGAACCACATGAGAACCACTCTAAAAGTTCAAATGAGAATCACTCTAAAGTTGAGAACTCTCAGAACTACAAAGAATACATGTTTGTTCACATGTGATTAACTTCAATAATATGTGAACATTGATGTACGTTTAATTGAAAAAGAAAAAAGTCAAAAAAATTATCTCGAAAAATGCAAAAAAGACAAATATATGTTCACTTGTGAACGATAATGTGTACAAATCAGATAAAATGTATTTTAAGACATAAATTTATGATTTTTTTGATATTTTTCCTTTTCAGTTAAACGTACATCAATTTTCACATATGATTGAAGTTAATCACATGTGAACAAAAATGTATTATTTGTGGTTCTAAAAAAAATTCTTCTCCTTATTCTCTCCCTAAATTTCCTTTTTTTTCCCGATCCTGTTACTATATATATATATATATATATATATATATATATATTCTTCAATCTAATATAATAGTGTGTATCTAACTATTCGGACGTATATTGTGTGTAATAAACTCGTTATTTCTTGTCATTGTATGTATTTTGGTGATATGTCAACTTGTAATGATGACAAATGATACCTTATGTAGATGACATGCGAGAAAAATACCGAAATTTACCTACAATAAAATAAAATAAATAGTTCTTTACACACAATAGAAACTTGATTAGTTGTGTACACACTATACATGTCATAGCATAGTTTATTACATGTTTTTCCATTTAACCTTATTTAAAATAAATGCTAGAAAGAAACATTAGAATAAAAAAAAGGATTTGAATTGTTTTTGGTGACGATGGAATTATATCATTAATCTGGACTGGTTCATAGATCTGGTACCGTATTGACCAATTTCTTCTAGATTATTTGATGTCTTACTTTTCCATCTTTGAATTTCATATATTATCACAATAATATATGTGACTTGACTATATGCTTAGCAATATCTCTAACTTTTTGATAAATTATACACGAATTTCACTTATTCCATTTCATTGCAGGGTTTAATTTATTGTTTCAAAATATATTATAATTTACACATTTTATTATTGGATGAGGTGAAGTTTGAAAACTTATATGGTATGTATTTCAATGCGATGTGTGTGGGTCTCTAGCGTTGCTAATTATCAAATTTGCAAGAAGTTTTTTTTTAGAAAATGCAAGAAGTTATATAGACCAGTATTGTTTGTATAGAATTATGAAATACCAACTTAATATGTTGCAAAAAACAATCAAAATCATACATATAAAGGGGCAAATCTAGAAGGGCAATGACGATAGTTGCCCTAAAAGAAATTTGAAATTACGTAAAACTAGAAAAAAAAATTAATGCATTAACAATTTTAACAGTGTGTCCCCCTAAACTTATAAAGAAAAACAAAATATATTTTTTCCTAGATTTTCAAACTGCGCACGGCATGATGTGTTTTTAAAACTTTAACATATAAACTAAAAATGTCTTCGGTTGGTGACATGTGAATATATTAACGTGCTTATTAATTAATTATTTTCGTTTTTATTCTTAAAGGTGTATCAAAAATTTTAAAAATGTGATAACATTGATCATGATTAAGAATATTCATCGTGGTTATGAAATGCCAACGTCGGTTTAAAAGACTAATCAAAACCTTCACTAAGCCCATCCTATTTTTATTGTAGTTTAGCTTAATCTAGTATAACCCATTGATAACGACGCTAATATTTAAGGTCCAATGGCTTAAGTCTTTGCGAAACTTTTTTTCTCTATATTAACATAGGGATATATAAAGTATATAACTCAATTAAGTCATTTAGCAATACCTCAATTTTGGCAAACATTTGCTAAATTGACCTATTAACTCCAATCGGATTGACGTTTTCGAAGGGCCTTTTTGTGAAAAAAACTTGTCATTGAAAATGCTCATATATTAGTATAATATCATTTATTAAATACTCCATCAATCAATTTTGATGCCTTAGTTTAATCCATAATTCCTAATTAATTAAATTAAAACTCTATTCATAACTACATAGTTATAGTTATAATAATTAAACTATAAACATATTAAAAAGAAACAATCAAACTACACAATAGAAATCGAAAAACTAAAATTGTCTTGAAAGTTCAAAGTTTAGAATTCGGATGACAACAAAAAATAAAAAAATCGAAACCGAAAAAGTGAATCGTAGAGAAACCGAAATTGAATGATTTTGATCACTAAAAAATTGATATATTCGACTCGATTGGATTTTTACCAAAAACCAAATCTTAGAAAATTATATACACCTCTAAAAAAAATGAATGGTTGAGATCTGATTCCTCCACCACCCAGCTTCCTTCGGGATGGTGTTACCAGTTAGTTACTGTACTTATTTATTAATAGTCGAATTTTCCTCCCTTCACATGAAGTCAACTTTTTCGTTCCACATGTCATTTTTCTCCGACCAATAGCATCTATAATGCATAATTTATAATCGCCATTAAAAAAGTTGTAGTATATATGATCCACTAAATCCGCTATCCTCTTTCGTATCAATCAACCCAAAACTCTGTTTTCTCCCATAAGAAGAAAAACTTATCCTTGAAAACATTATTGTCTTTCACAAATCAAAAATGGCCGAAAAATGCAAGATCTTGATCATCGGAGGGACCGGATACATCGGAAAGTTCATCGTGGAGGCGAGTGCAAAAGAAGGCCACCCGACTTTCGTTTTGGTCAGAGAAAGCACAACTAAACATCCCGAAAAATCGAAGCTTCTAGACAAATTCAAAAGTTTTGGCACCACACTACTATTTGTAAGTGTATTGTCTGTAATATCCGCACAGTTAGTCTGTGCAGAATATTGATCTCTAAGGAGAAATTTTAACCGAAAATGCAACTATCTACTATCTCCGTCTCAAAATAAATTGTATACTTTTGACTTTTTGAAGTCTTTTTTTCAACTTTAAACTTTAATAGTTTTGTTTGTTTTATATAATACTTGTTGCAAATTATATGAATTGATTGAGTTTTAAATGTATTTTTTTATATAACTTTCATCAAGTATTATAAAATATAAACAAAGATATTTAAGTTTAAATTTGAAAAACAATAACTTCAAAAGGTCATAAGATCATAACTGTACAATTATTTTGAGACGTATGTAATTTTTGTAAATAACATAGAATTATTTACATAGTAAGTACCAATCTACATACTATTGTAGTTATTTGTTATGTGAATTTGTGGTTACAATGATCATTTTTAGGGCGATATTCATGATCACAAAAGTTTGGTGAATGCGATAAAGCAAGTTGATGTTGTCATATCAACAGTAGGTGGAGAATTGATAGCTGACCAAGTCAAATTGATTGCAGCTATTAAAGAGGCCGGAAATGTTAAGGTAAATTTCAGAACTTTCAGAACTCATATTTTTATATTTATTATTATAAGTTTTAAATATGTCTATTATGCATCCAGTTAAACATAGTAGACATTTTGGTTTGTAAGTTTTGTACACATATGATATTTTTGTCTCGTTTGGAAAGGTGGTACTCCCTCCGTTCCATTTTAATTATCTTTGTTGGCTTTAAAGTAGATTTGATGAATAACAATTTTGCATTTATATTCAAAGTAACTTTACTGAAAAAATTTCTGAAATAAACGATTGAGAGATATACAATGACGGTAAATTAAAATTGGGGAGTTTAAATATTTTTAATATTTATTTTTTATAAGTAGACATTTTTTGGGACAAACATAAAATGATAAAGGCGGAAAATTAAATTGGGACAGAGGGAATACAATCTAACATAAAATGTTATTCTCTCATGCCAATTTAAATATCATCCTTGCTATTTTTGTGTATCTAAAAAAAATATTTACTTGTAAAAAATAACCATAAATTATTATCAAGTTCTCAAATTTACTCATTGCTCTCAATAACTCTTTTCTTAAATATTGTCGGTCAAATTTTCCTATAATACTAGAATACTAACCGCGCAATGCGACGACGCAAATATATATATATATATATATATATATATATATATATATATTCAATAGCGTATAAATCTTTAAATAAAATTTGCAAAATTAGTATCATACCATTTTCTTACTTTATATATTCGTTATAATTCAAATGATAACTCAAACCACCCCCAACCATTTTAATATTTGGGGTTGACTTTGGGTGCAATTTTATGATGGGTCAAAAGTATACCTTGTCATCTTTAATAGAAGAGAATGAAACGATGATTTTTATGGTGCAATTTTTATGATTTTTTATTTTACCGTTTGAGAGATATTTACGTTTAAAAAACATGGGAGAAATTAGGTTTTGTGACACGTGGTGCATTTTAGTTGGTTCCTCAATTCTAACCCAAAGTTGTATTCATTTGAACTTTACTCATAATTTTTATATATTAATTTTGCCAATGGATATTCTCTTGGCAAACAAAAAAATAATGTGAACACTTAAAATGAGATGAATGAAGTATCTTTTAACTAGGTTATCGGTGTTAAAGAACATTCAATATTTGTTACAGAGATTTCTTCCTTCGGAATTTGGACAAGATGTTGACCATGTCAACCCGATTGAGCCGGCCAAAAGCATCTTCGCGGGTAAAGCATCCATTCGTAGAGCCATCGAAGCTGCAGAAATCCCACACACGTTTGTATCATGCAATGGGTTCGCGGGTTTCTTTTTACCCACCGTGGGCCAGATGGACATCAGCACGGCCCCTAGAGAGAAAATAACAATCATTGGGGACGGGAACCTCAAAGGTACAACATTTTATGGGTAAAGTACAATATCATAATGTATAGACGGATGACTCGCTTACATCTCTTTTGTTCAATATAGCCGTTTTTGTCAAAGAAGAGGATATAGCTTTGGTTACCATCAAAGCAGTCGATGACCCACGAACCCGAAATAAGACGTTGATTTTCAGACCTCCTGGCACAGCCCTATCCTTTAATGAACTTGTTTCCATATGGGAAGCCAAAATCGGAAAGACCCTGGAGAAAACATATGTTTCTGAGGAGCAACTTATTAAAAACATTCAAGGTGAGTCTTTACAAAAAGACACCCTTTTGTCATGGTTTAGTTATATATGTCGCAATTAGCTAATGTAGTTGCTTGATTAATTATGTATTTTGCAGAGGCACCTTTTGGATTAAGCATTGTGTTGTCGATAATGCATTCTGTTTTAATCAAAGGAGATACAACAAACTTTGAAATTGAACCTTCTTTTGGTGTGGAAGCTAGTGAGCTCTATCCAGAAGTGAAGTTCACTACGGTTGAGGAGTATCTTGCTCATATAGCTTGAGGTTTTCTTTTCATCCATTGCAATAATCATCTACCTTATGTTGTTGTTTTTGATATTATTTTCATTTTCATGTTCATTTCGATTGAGAGGGTTATACATCTGTTATTGTATCAAATTATACTTGCTATTGTATCTTGTGTTCAACTATAAGAGTTTGTATTACAATAAGTATACGACTTTCATTGATAATTGTTATTGTATATATATTACAAATTTAGAACCATATCCACTTGATATGGAAGTTACAATCGGGTGGCTTATCTCATGAGATTTGATATGGGAGTTGTGATCCATTTATATAACCATTGTGATTTGATATGGAAGCTACGATCTCATAAGTTATGCTTCCTGCTATACATATATATAGGGCAGTGATAAAGAGGAAAGTGCCTTTTTTGGAGGAAGGGGAAAAACGTTAGTATTCATCAAGAAGCATATTACAATAATCAATCAAAACATCAAAGAAAAATTATTTTTACGGGTAAATAGTAATCAAAATCGATGCTATAAAGAATATTTTAACGAATGAATTTCATTTTTAAATCCTAACATTAGTTGATGAAAAATATATTTAATAAATTGTTAATATTCACTATGATGAATATTAACTAATATGCATCACGACGCATATTCAAACTTCACATTATTTGAAAAATATTTTTAATGTTTATATTCATTACAATGCATATTAACTAATATATTCACCGCGAAGCATATTAACGGGTTTGGATCTAATATTTATAAATCGATATCATAACTTGCAAAAAGATTTTATCAAGGAAGCTTAACATTCATAGTATCGATTATGATTAACATGTAATAAATTGCAGTTTGCCTTTTCGAGATTTGTATGGGTGAAAGTAATATGCTTCTTAATGGATACTAACGCTTCCCCCCTTCCCTCAAAAAATGTACTTCCCTTCGGATCATTCTAATATAGGTATAAAAATTTATATATTAAATATATATAGGAATTATAAAGGCTATAATAATAAAGTATAATTGATAAATAATAGTCTTTGTAATTATTAATTAAGGTTTTTAAGGAAAAAAAACAATATGATAATGTAGCAAGTTAGGAGGCTCCAAAGAAATGGGAAATGTTATGATGTGACATGTCTAACGATCAAGGAAAAATCTTTGTTTTAAATGTATAGATAATGAATTTTTTTATTTTTATGTACGTAAATATTGTTATATTTAAATATAATATAGGAATTCTTAAAGGCTATTATAATAAAATATAATTGATAAATAATAGTCTTAGTAATTGTTAATTAAGGCTTTTAAGGAGAAAAATAATATGATGATGTGGCATGTCTAAAAAACAAGGAAAAATATTTGTTATATATGTACATACATACATACATACATACATACATACATACATACATATATATATATATATCAATGATCCAGAGGGAAGTGCATTTTTAGGGGAATGGGGAAGCGTTAGTATTCATCAAAAAGCATATTACCTTCACCCATACAAATCTCGACAAAAACAAACTGAAATTTAGTAAATGTTAATCAGAATCGATGCTATGAATGTTAAGCTTCCTTGATAAATTATTTATGCAAGTTATAACATCGATTTATATATATGAGATTCAAATCCGTTAATATTCATCGCTGTGAATATTAGTTAATATGCATTGCGATGAATATTAACAATAAAAATATTTTTCAAATAATGTAAAGTTTTAATTTGCATTTTGATGCATATTAGTTGATATTCATCACAGTGAATATCAACAATTAATTAATTAAATATTCATCAACTAATGTTATGACTTAAAAATGAAATTTATTAGTTAAACTATTCTTTATAGCATCGATTTTGATTACTATTTACCGGTAAAAATAATTTTTTGTTGACTTTTTGATTGATAATTGTAATATACTTCTTGATGAATACTAACGCTCCCTCAAAAAAGGCACTTCCCTCTTGATCACTACCCTATATATATATATATATATATATATATATATATATATATATATATATATATATATCTTAATCCCTTATTAAGCATTTACATAATTTTGCTTAAACTTAGTAAAGGGGATATGGGAAATTCCCAAGCTGCCCTTCAATCTATACATTCAAAATATTAAGATGGGAAATTACTCTCATGCCCCTTAAATATTTATTACACATTCTATAACTAAATAGGTATTTAAATCTACAACATCAATATTTAATTTCAAATATGTATAATATAAGTTAAATACATAAAACTAATGAATACTATACTAGATACTTCAAAAATGGGAATTGGAAAATGAGATATCGTGTGAATCAAGTCATCAAAGAAGATTATTCGTTAATTGATATATGTTATCCGTCGTTTTACGCGGGTAATGTACTAGTATATATACATATATATATATATACATATATATATATATACATACATATATATATATATATAGTTTTTTTGCCAAAAAAATGAGTCAATAATTCCCGTTTTTGTGTTTTCGGGTATCAAATATTCCTAACTTTTTTTAAAATGAACAACTCGTTTAAAATTTATGGCTAAAGGGTATCGGTACCAACTTAATTGACCGTTTAGTCCCGAAAAATGAGTCAATAATTCTCGTTTTTCCAAAGAAACATTTAACCATTCTCTAATCTATGTCATATTAACCGATTCAGCGAAATTAGCGTGTTTTTGGGTATCAAATATTCTGAACCTTTTAGCCTTATACCCTTAAATCATAATTTTCAAATAATTTGTTCATTTTAAAAAGTTAAGAATATTTGATACCCGAAAACACAAAAACGAGAATTATTGACTCTTTTTTGGGCAAAAAACCCATATATATATATATATATATATATATTGAGAGTCCCGAAATCACTATGAGTTAGTGATATAGAATCGTAATAAGTAAAGTTTAATTGTAGAAGGGGGGTTGAATATAACTAAAAACTTCATCTGATTTTATTCAAGTTATTTAACCAGTTTTTAATTGTTCTAACACAACAGAGTATGTAAAAGATGGATATGACAATATAAAAGTAAGATTGCAATAGCAGCTGAATTGTGATCTTTATTAATCATAAAATTACTGAGTGTTGATTGCGGAATGAAATAGTCATGGCTAATTCAAATCAAACACTTAGCTAAAACTGTTACAAATAAGAGTAGAACAGGTGCTGACAAACAAGCAAACTGTTTACTCGATGCTCGATGATACGTACTTAGACAAACTGTATTCACTGACAGACAAGTGAATAATACGTAGTAACGGCAAGTTTCTAAGTACATAGTAATGCTCTATTTATAGTGAAAATGTCTTGTGGAAAATCATGATCTTGGAATGACACGTGTGCTGTTTGATTGATATGATCTCTGAGCCTTGATTATTCTGTGGTCCCAAATTCTGTTACCTCGAATATCGCATCTTCCTTAAAACTAATCATTCGCTGCCACATAATCCTTCAGACATTCTTCAAGTACAAGAAACACTTAATGACGTATAAGAGTAGAGCACTTCGTACTTTAAGAGGCTTTATTGAATAGTCACTGAAGATGCAGTAACTCTCCTCACTCACTGCAAGCTAACATGCTCTTGTAGAATGACTTGAAATATTGTTCTTTAGTGACTAGCTGTTATTCGGGCAGAGACTTTTACCTTATTTAATATGAAGATATAAAACTCTCGCTGCTTGTATCAGCGACACACAAAGTTGAGTTTTAATCTTCCTCATCATGTTACATCCAGGAGTAGAATGAATAGCGATCATCAATTGTTAACTTCAGCAACAACAGCTTTGACATAAATAATTTCTTTATCGAGTTATATATTATTGAGTTGGTCAGTGACCAATGACTTATCATGGTCAGCGATCAGTGACTTAACAATCTCCCCATAAATGATTGTGATCAAAGCTCCCTAGACAAACTTGTTGCTGATAAAGTTTATAGTCGGTGTTTAAGGATTTAAACATTCAGTGACTTATACTTGTGATCCATTCATTTTTCTTTTTGGAATCTTTTTAACATGATCTAAGTTTTGCACTTTGGTTTTTTCAAAAGATCAGATATTATTGAACTGTAAAATAAAGATATTACAAGTAAGATTATTTTGCAATTCATCTAATCTATTACATAAGTTATTACAAGCTGCTCCAGATTTCTTCTTCTTTCACAATGCCAAGCTCATCAGCTAGCTCATACTTCTCAGTAGAAGGCAGATATCCTGAACTGTCGAGCTAAGGCTTCTTCAATGATAGCTTTTCTCATGTGTGAGTTCTTGTCAAGCATGCTGGCAGACCTGCTCAGATGAACAAGTTGCTCATGATCTATTTTCTCCAACTCAGCTTCTCTCTGAAATCTCAACGCACCATTCATATCTCTATAGACTAAGCCCTTTTCTCCTTCAACTTTTTTAGTACCCTCAATTCTTGGTACATCATCAGGGATAGTAAGATTTAATCTTGAAGTGTTTGGAATGCGGTATATGTTGCTGGTACCTGATCTATACCTTGGGCTAGGTGGCTGCACTATCTCTTCACTAAGTATGACAGTGTCTTCTGGTCTTGGTAGCTGCAAATCCACCATCTTCTGAAACATCCGATCAATCTCATTAAGCACTTCTCTTTTTGCTGAACTTGAAGAGTGACTCACAGCAAGCCTGATCTCATTCCATTCCTCTCTGTGTAACTTGCATACTTGATTGAGGGCGATCGCTTGAGACTGTGTACCTCTGTGGATAAGTAGCTGTGCTTGAGATTTATTCTTTGGTTTCTTTAGACTTACCTTGGTAACAGGAACAGGATTTGATCTTCCAATCATTCTAGCTGCATATTTCTTTCTATCGATCTCATTCCATAATCTATCCACTGATGATTTTCTCCCGCTTTCTTTTTGGACTCAGCGGTGAATTTTTCTTGTTGTTCCTTTGTCTCTTCCAAATTTTGCAATATGCAAGCAATCACTTCATCTCCTTCTTCCTGAGCTCTTTTTAGCTTCAGAGACTTTTCTCTTTCCTCAGCCTCCTTTCCACTTAGTTCCAATTCATATTTTCTGTCAGCGTCTGACTGTTCTTTCAACTTTCTTTTTCTTTCTTCTTCTTCTTTTGCCTCTGCTCAGCTTGAATCTTCATAATCATTTCTCGCTCCTTATTCTGTCTCTCTTTGATCTTCCTTGCAATTCTTTCTTCTTTAGATTCACTGCTGTGTAAGCTGCCTGATGTAAGAGAAGAAGAGCTGATGCAGAGGAAAAAGGATTGGTGGCTATTGTTGTTGTTATTATTATTGCTTTTGTGTGGTTGCTGGTAGTTTGGATGGGTAAAGTGATTTGTTGGGTTGCTGTTGTTGGTGTTGATGTTGTTGTTGATTGTGGAGTTACCTCGGATATGACAATATTTAACTGAGGTTCTGGTGGTGATTCAGGGATTTCCAAAATTGTTTGTAGCTGATGCATGGTAGCTGATATATCCTTGATGTCGTGTAAATGATGTTATAGTTTAAAAATAGAATTATCTTACTTGCTAATACACAACTCAGGAAAGAATACCCGATCGCATAATAGTATAGTATGGTAGGTCAGGATCGAACACGAGGAACAGATGTCAATTCGAATAAAATGGAAATTGTTATGAATAATGAAAACAGTAAATAAGGGGACGTTTTAGTTCCGAACGAACAATTGACTAACAATTATGAAATGTGAATAAAACTTTAATTTAAATAACTAAAATAAATAATTTATAAAACAATTAATCAAATAATAATTCTTGATTCAAATGATAGAAGAAATGTATTCACTTAGACTACTTTCCTTAGAATCCGGTTATCACTTTATTGATTTGCTCAAACAATGGATCTTATTGCGACATAACTAATAAGACAACCACCTTTCCGAGGTAAATTAATCTAACACAATTAAGAAAGACACAAGGTTGTTTTCAACATGCAAATTGTTCAACTAACGTTGCCCACCGAATTGTGTTTTAAATTAAACCTACGCCGTTTACGTGATTTACTTTCGCGACTTGAATCAACAAAGTCTATTGTTAATTATAACTATCTTGTTCAATCATGATTATTACCAATTATTTACTCCAACCTATCAAACTCAATATGTTTAGCAATGATTATCAACCAAAGCAACAATCATCAATAATTTACTACTCAAAAGGAACTCAATCTCAAATGATTAGTAAACCACGTTAGGTAATCACTAATAATCAATCAATAAATAAGGATCATCAAATAAACACACAAACATTCATAAAATCCAATATCCTTCGCAAATCAATAATCAAACCATCATCTAAGTATCATCATCTAAGCAAATACACAAATAGTTTAGCCAATCATAACGTTACAGAAAATCAGCCATGAACATGAAATCAAAATCATAATCAAATGAAAGAGATTAACATTTTCGAACCGATAAACCGAAGAAATGGATGAACAATTGAAAACCTTTCACTTCTCCTTGCTCTTGAATCTCCAAAATACTCCAGAAATGAGGTGCTTTGAGGTGAAAATCGGCTAGAACAAGTTGTGGGGTGATAACCCTAAAAATGATATTTAAATGGTATTTAACCCTAATCTGCCGTTTTGATCCATCCGGCGGATGGATGCAAAATGTCCAATAACTCGGCTCGCGATTCTGGCAGTCCGGCTCACTCAATCCAACCGTCGGATAGAATGTTCATCCGGCGGATGGAATTACAATCCCATTTTTTCTTTATTTTTCTCCAACACTCTTTTTCCTAACTTCAAATCTTTAGCTTCTTTTCTTCAATGCTAGCTCGCTTTCTGTTTCTTTATGATCCAAGCTCCAAATAAATTCCTAAATGCAAATATAAACGAATTAAGTATCGAATTCACATAAAATGCATTAGAAATTAATCAAACAAAGGGGGTAATTAGTACTATAATCTAGTACATTTTGGCGTTCATCAAACATTCCCCACTTGAATCCTACTTGTCCTCAAGTTGACTATCGATTAAAACTCAAAACTTTCAATATGAACGACAAACAAAAGGTGCAAAAGGACTTACATACTTCCCAGCATTCCGCAAATCAAATTTTTATCTTAAAATTGATTCTACCTTAAAGTTTAGCAATCAAGAAACTCTCTTAGGAAAACAACTTCATCATGTTTTATTATTAGGCTAAAAGATGATTCACCAGGATTATTGTTGTCCACCTAAACAATCTATATTACAGAAGTAGAGCTTGATTATTATTATTCTTAGCAGGCATTCCCTATACAACTAATGTGCCACAACTATCCACACAAAGAGAATCCAAATACATCAATCATTTTTCAAGCCAAGACATTGGTGACAGGTTTGTACCTTAATACAATAGAGTGACATAACTTGACTTTGGCGGATATTATATTATTAATTTTTTTTATCCAATATACTGACGGAAGCCAGGTCTGTACTTACGTACAACAGAGGAGACAACACCCAGTATATTTCCAAATGATGATCATTAAAACCTTAGAGATGTGGGTAATAGCGCGCTATCGTATAAGATTTAAGACTAAAGTCATACCTTACTAAAGATCCTCTCGAGAAAATACCTACTTCACACATTAATTTCTTTAATGGCTCAACCTCTTTCACATAGATTGCCTATCGATACAACACATGATGAATTATCTAATATTTAAAGATTAAGATTAATTCATCTTTTGACTTTCCCAAAAATGTTACAAGATCTGCTAAACTTAAAAAGAATACATTTTTAAAAGAACAAAATGGATTGAAAAATTACTAGCGAGGAATGCCCTTATTTTGACATTTACCACTTCATACTTAGGACAAATAAACTTCTTTTCCCCCCATCCCCCACTTTAAAATATGCAATGTCCTCATTGCAACAAGGAACAATAAATTAGGGAATAGAAAAGAAGTGAAGAGAAAACTCCCCTGAGCTATCTTCAATATATAAGCTAAAATGAAACTTTCCATCCAACAACATCCTCATCCATGAGCTTATTAACACACCAAAAAACAAAACAAAACAAATAATTAAGAAAAATAACGGGTTGTCTCCCGAAAGCACTTTTGTTTATCACGTCGGTAAGCTCGACGGTCTGCTCCATGACTTAATTGAGAGTCAAATCCAAGTCACGTTCGGAGTCCCTTGCATCCCCATGATACTTCTTCAAATGGCTTCCATTTACCTTGAATGTTGTCCCAGAATGAAATTTCAAGTCACCAACACCAAAAGGATAAACCTTTTCGACTATGAGAGGTCCTGTCCAACGTGTCTTCAACTTCCCAGGGAACAAATGCAAGCGAGAACTGTATAAGAGCACCTTGTAACCCTCTTCAAATGATGTATTCGATTTAAGGCGTGAATCGTGCCATTTCTTGGTGTGCTCCTTATACAGGCGAGCATTATCATAAGTATTCATTCTTAACTCGTCTAGCTCATGGAATTGAGCCAATCGTTCCTTCCCTGCCGTATGATCATCGAGGTTTCATTGTTTCAATGCCCAATAGGCTTTGTGTTCCAACTCAAACGGCAGATGGCAAGCTTTCCCATAAACGATTCAATAGGGCGTAGTGCCAGTAGACGTTTTAAAAGTTTTCCTTGCTGTCCATAACGTGTCATCTAACTTATTTGACCAATCCTTTGGATTTCCATCTATTGAACGCTCTAGAATATGCTTCAACCCGCGATTAGTAACTTCAACTTGACCGCTGGTTTGAGGATGATAAGCAGTGGAAAACTTATGATTGACCCCGTACTTCTTCAAAACTCTCTTCAATTGTGCATTTGAAAAGTGTGTTCCGCGAATACTGATCAACGCCTTTGGTGTTCCAAAGCGTGAGAACAATTGTTTAAGGAACTTCACCACCACTGTCCCATCGTTAGTAGCAATGCTTTTGCTTCGGCCCATTTCAAAACATAATCAACAGCCACTATAATATGCTTATTTCCATGGCTTGGTGAAAATGGTCCCATAAAATCTATCCCCCAAACATCGAAAATTTCACTAACCATGATGGGATTTTGTGGCATCTCATTTCTTTTAGAAATCCTTCCAGTTCTTTGGCACGCATCGCATTCCTTAACTAACTCGTATGCATCCTTGTAGATGGTGGGCCAATAAAATCCTGCTTCAAACACCTTCCGTGCTGTGCATGTTGGCCCGTGGTATCCTCCCGTAGGACCATTGTGACAATGACTTAGAATTTTGATGCATTCTTCTCCATGAACGCACCTTCTCACCGCATCAACACACTTCCTAAACATAAACGGGTCTTCCCAAAAGTAGTTTCGCAAGGTCGAGAAAAATCTCTTTCGTTCCTTATACTTCATCTCAGTAGGAAGAGTGTTTGTAACTAGAAAGTTGGCGTAATCAGCAAACCAAAGAAGTTCACTCATAATTATCTTCATTAAACACTCATCGGGGAATGTGTCCTAAATTTCCAACTCAGGATTCTCCAATTTCGAAAGATGATCCGCGGCCAAGTTCTCAGCGCCTTTCTTATCACGAATCTCAATATCGAATTCTTGCAGTAACAGAATCCATCTTAGCAATCTTGGTTTTGCATCTTGCTTGCTAAAAAAATACCTCAATGTTGAATGATCGGTAAATACTATAGTCTTTGATAGAATCAAATAAGATCGAAACTTATCAAAGGAAAAAACAATTGCAAGCAAATCTTTTTCTGTTGTAGTGTAGTTCTCCTGTGCATTTGTCAAGGTTTTACTAGCATAGTAAATGGGTTGAAACTTCTTGTCAACCCGTTGACCTAAAACTACTCCTACTGCATAATCATTAGCATCGCACATTGAATAAAAAGGTAGGTCCCAATTTGGACTAATCATGATGGGTGAAGATACTAACTTCTCCCTCAAAAGATTGAATGCATCAACACATTCCTTAGAGAATTCAAACTTGGCTTCTTTCTCTAACAGTTTATTCATCGGTCGTGCTATCTTGGAAAAGTCCTTAATAAAATGTCGATAAAATCCCGCGTGCCCTAAGAAGCTTCATATGCCCTTGACATTCGTTGGAGGTGGCAGCTTTGCTATTGCCTCGATCTTTGCTTTGTCCACTTCGATCCCTAAGCTCGAGATCTTGTGTCCTAACACTATCCCTTCACGAACCAAAAAATGGCATTTCTCCCAATTGAGCACAAGGTTCGAATTCTCACATCTTTGCAACATCTTCTTCAAATTGGCCAAACACTCATCAAAAGAATTCCTAAAAACGGAGAAATCATCCATAAATATCTCCATGCTTTCTTCAACCATGTCATGAAAAATTGTCATCATATACCGCTGGAATCTTGCGGGTGCGTTGCACAGCCCGAATGGCATTCTTCTGTATGCAAATGTTCCAAATGGACAAGTGAATGTGGTCTTATCATGATCGTCCACATCAATTGGAATCTGAAAGTATCCGGAAAAACCATCTAAAAAGCAGTAATATTCCATTCCGGCTAGACGCTCGAGCATTTAATCAATGAACGGAAAAAGAAAATGATCCTTGCAAGTGGCATCATTCAGTTTCCTATAATCTATGCAGACTCTCCATCCAGTGACGGTTCTTGTGGGGATCAACTCATTCTTTTCGTTGGCGACAACTGTCATACCTCCTTTTTTCGGTACAACATGAATGGGGCTTACCCATGGACTGTCAGAAATTGGATATATCAACCCGGCGTCTAGTAACTTGATGATCTCTTTTCTCATAACATCCGTTACCTTCGGGTTTAGACGCCTTAGGGGTTGCACCACTGGCTTGAAGTCGGATTCCATAAGAATCTTGTGAGTGCAGTATGAAGGGCTTATTCCCTTAATATTGTTTATCGTCCATGCGATCGCTTGCTTATGCTCCTTAAGAACCTTCAATAGGCTTTCCTTTTCCTCTGATGAAAGATGAGCTGATATGATTACTGGCAGGTCGGATTTCCCTTGCAGGTATGCATACTCCAGATGAGCTGGAAGGTCTTTCAATTCTAACTTGGGTGGCTCTTTGAATGAGGATTTAACTGCTGACACCTCCTCTCTTGAACATGGGATACCATGCATAGTGATCCGTGTCTATGTTTTAATCGAGATTCCACTCATCAACATCGACTGTTCGCTCTCCCTTAGCTTGACGCCTTCATTCTCTAACTCCTTTTCACACGTTGTCTCGATATCCTCAAGCATTCTATCGAATTCTTCAATTTCACAGATTGCCTCGATGCTTCCCGTCCATCCTTCAAGAATCATTGGATCCAATTCTTCGTCATCCCTCAAACTTTGCAGAAAATCGTCATCGTCAGACAGTTCTCTTGCGCTAGCAAAGTAACAAGTATCATCCACTGATGCAGGATATTGCATAGATTCATTCACATTGAAGACAACCTTCTCATCACCCACTCTCATGGTGATTTTCCTATCAAAAAATCGATCAAAGCTTTCGAAGTGGTGAGGAAAGGTCTACCTAGAATTATCGACACCTTGGGATCTTCCACCATGTCAAGAATCACAAAGTCACAGGGAAACACAAACTTATCAAACTTGACTAAAACGTTCTCGACCATTCCTCTTGGGTATTGAATAGAGCGGTCAGCTAACTCAATGCACATTCGGATGGACTTGGGTTCTCCTAACCCAAGTCTAGCATACATAGTGTAAGGCATGATGGATATGCTAGCTCCAAGATCTGCTAGTGCATTTGCGATGTCCAAATTACCAATCAGGCAGGGAATAGTGATACTCCCCGGATCCTTCATTTTTGGTGGCAACTTGTTTTGCATCACGGTTGAGCATCACTCATTCATCGTCACTGTGGTTACTTCTGCTAACTTGCTCTTATTAGTTAAGAGCTCCTTCAAGTATTTTGCATACTTAGGCATTTGAGCAATGGCTTCCACAAACGGAATGTTGATATGAAGCTGCTTCAAATTTTCAAGAAATTGATGATAATGAGCTTCATCCCTTCCTCTTCTCAAAGCTGCGGGGTAAGGGGGGGGGGGGGGCGTGATCCTTCGCATATTGCTTATCCCTAGCAATTTGATCAGCTTTCGTGTCCACCTTAGGACTTTTGACAACCTCCGCTTCCTTCTTCTTTTCTAACAAAAGCTCGGATATGGGATTCTTAGCAAACTTGGGGACTTCATGAACCTTCCCACTTCTGGTAGTCACTGCTTTAGCTTGATCTCGTGGGTTGGTTTCGGAGAACCCCGGTAAAGTTCCCGAAAACTTCTCTTGGAGAACCTTAGCGATGCTAGAAATGGTCCCCTCAATTTGCTTGAGTGCGGCACCTTGATTTCGTACTAACGCATCGGTAGAATCCATCCGTTGTCCCGAACTAGCAATAAACTGCTCGTTAGTAGTCAAAAACTTCCCCATCAATTCCTCTAAATTAGATTTCTTCTCGGGGTAAGGTGCCGCGGGTTGTTCCTTAGTGAAAAGCCCCGGATGAGTCTGATGGAACTGGCGACCTCCTTCCTGGTACGTTCTTCGAAAATAGTTCCCACCTCCTTGGCGGTAGCCTACTTGAGCTTCTCCAAATTTAACTTCCTCGCTGGTTTCTCCCGAATCCTTTTCGAGGCAATCCTTGGCTAAATGCATTCCTTCACAAATTTCACAACCCACTTGAATTGCATGGACAATCTCAGTAACCTTCTTTATGTATCTTCCCATACTGTCTAGCTTGGCCTTGATTGCTCCAAGTCCATCATCACCGGTGACTGACCTCTTCCTCTGAGAGGTGCCATCATCCCAAAGCTGAGATAGCTTTACTTGGTCGCGAATAGCCTCTAAGGCATCTCTTGGAATCTTCTTTGGGAGAGATCCTTGTGCATCCAGTTGCTATCTTGTAGCACGATCTACTCCCTTGTAGAACACCATCACGATCTGTTGGTCATTTAGGTCATGTTGTGGGAACCTATGCATCAAATCCTTGTACCTTTCCTACGCTTGGTGAAGTGACTCATCGATGTCTTGCTTGAAATTCCTAATCTCGTCGATCATCTTCGATGTTTTGGATGGTGGGCAGTACATCTTTAGAAATTTTGTGCGAAGATCTTCCCACGTGGTGATGGATCCAGCTGGTTCATTCGTAATCCATCTCTTTGCGGTTCCCTTAAGTGTTATTGGGAATACTCTGTGACACCCGACGATTTAGGGTTATTGATTTACCTACTTGGAAACCCTAATTACGTGTGTTTAGTTAGTATTAGGCTAAATACTTGTAATTACTTGTAACTATTTATATATTTAGGTGAATATACACTCCCGCAATTGGTTTATATTACGCTTACGTAATTGGTTATAATTACGCTTCCGCAATTTGACAAAATTGTGCGAAACAACCGGACGGAGTCTGACACAATATAAATACGGACGTTGGTTAACAAAATATTAAATAATAAGAAATTATTTAATAAACTCAAAAACTCATAAATATTATGTTGATAATATTTAACACGTTAATTATATCGTATAAAGTAACATAAACGCGACGAAAACGTACGAAACGTGCCCGACAATCGAACAAAAGTCAAAATATATTTTATAATTTAAAATATGTTATTTTGTATGAAATTATTATTGAAAACATCGTATAATAATTAGTCAATGAAAACGTCTAATTAAAACTTTACGCGATTAAACCTCCGTACAACGAACGCGCAAATCGATACCGATAAATTAACGAAACATTTTAAAAAGTGTTTTCAAGTATTTAGAATAAATATTTCAAGTGAAATTATCAAGATTTAACTTTTGTTAAAAAACTTGTGCTTAAAAATGTTAAACTTTCGAATAAACGTCTAAACAATCGGGTAAACGAGCGGGAAATGTAACAAATTAAATTAGGAATAATTAAATGACTAAAATACCCTTGTGTGGGGCCTCTTTGGCCGGCCACATGCCCACCTCCCACCTTCTCCACTCAATCTCCATGCAAAATGATGATTGCATCTCCTTGTCTTACACCAACCAAGCCTCATGCAAATCTTTCATTTCTCATTTTCTTTCAAGATTTCATCTCTTTCCTCTCTCAAAAATACTGATTCCTCAGCCCTCAAAACACCACCACAATCACCACCATAAACCACCAAAGGGCCACTGTCACCCCCCCTAAAATCGTTAATTAAGTTAATCCGAAGTTTGCGGAAGCATTAGATCGAGTGGGGGTGTCGACGTATACGAAGTACATGCATACATTTTAGAGCATATGATTACAATAAAACTTATATATTAAGATGTCAAGAGTAATAGTTACAAAGTTTACGATTCATCGAATCGTACAAGTGTAAAAGTTGTTAAGTTTACAAAAGTAGATTTCGTAAATATGACTAAAACAGATTAGTTATATTAAAGAAATCCCGTTGTCAAAAGTTGGCATCCTATTTGCTTCGAGGGTCGCCTATGTTATGTATGTGCAGGAGGATTTTACGTGCAGCTAATTCCCTGAAAAACATAGTAAAAGTCAACAACTAGGTTGAATGAATTCACAGGTTTTATGTTTAAGTGTAAGTTTGATCAACCAATTTGCTTGTAATGTTTTGCCATAGTAATTTAACTAATGTTCATCAAATATGAAGTTTTGTTGGGATGTCACCCAACGTACAGTTGTAATAGTTTGTCCAAGAAGTAGGACCATTCAATGTTTGCCCAAGAAGTAGGGACTAAAACGTTTTTTCAAGAAGTAGGACTTAACAATATCTGCCCAAGAAGTAAGGTCTTTTCATGTTGTGTCCAAGAAGTAGGACTGG
Source organism: Pseudognaphalium luteoalbum (assembly GCA_963422505.1). Taxonomy (NCBI): domain Eukaryota; kingdom Viridiplantae; phylum Streptophyta; class Magnoliopsida; order Asterales; family Asteraceae; genus Pseudognaphalium; species Pseudognaphalium luteoalbum. Next base: position 88,235,950 of record OY730197.1, read on the forward strand.
CATCCAAGATGTAGGACCCACTGCTCAAGAAGTAGAGCCTTCACCCAAGACGTAGGATGGTACCTTGCCCAAGAAGTAGGGACTTTCTGTATGTTTGCCCAAGACGTAGGGACTTTCTGTATGTTTGCCTAAGACGTAGGGACTTTCTGTATGTTTACCCAAGACGTAGGGGCTTTCTGTATGTTTGCCCAACACGTTGGGACTTTCTGTATGTTTATGAAAATGTTTCATAAAAGTCTGTTTGTATGAAAGTTCGTGATGCTTTATAACTAGTCGTATGAAATCATTCTTAAAATGTATAGGTTTGGTTTCCAAAATACTCTAGTTATCAATTAAAACATGAAATCATCATTAATAATTGATAGTTGGAAGTAATCAACAAGTTATCAATCGCTAAAACTAAGTAAGTAATGACAACAGTAAAAGTCGTACTATGTTTTCCACCCCTGTTTAAAAGTAGTAAAGCAGTAAAAGTAGGGGCTGTGAACTCACCTGATGAGCTAAGTATGTTCGAGTTCTAGCAAAGCCTAATGTCCAAGTCTAGTCCGAAACCTCCTAACGTCCTAAACGTATGAGATTTAATAAGTATGTGGATGTGTAAGTCGACCATCCCTGCTAGTGTTTGTACAGCCAAGTAATGTCCAAAGCGTTTGTTAAATATGTATGTTTGTATTTCGTAGTTGTGAAAATGTATATGACTCGTTGGTGTGGGTTTGAAATCAACATTTCGATAATAAAAGTGTATTTGTAATGTTTGGAAAGTTCATGTATCGTATCATATGTAAGTATTCGTTCTCGGTTAAGTCCAACACTTAGTGAAAAAGATGTTATAAATCTTCTATTTTTAGCGACACTTGAGGCGTCACTTGGCTTGGGGTAGCGTCACTGAGGTTAGTGTCGCGTTAAGTGATGTTCAGAGTAGTGAGCGACACTTGAGCGAGTGACGCAGGGAGTGTCGGGTGAGGCTGGTTACCAACACTTAACGAAGTGTCGCAAAAGAGGTATTGTGCCGTCACTTAAGCAAGTGATGCAAAAAGAGGGCATTATGCGGCACTCGAGCAAGTGAAGCAAAAAGAGGGTTTTATGCGACACTTAATGTAACACCCGCCAAATTAGGACAGGCAATTAGTGCCTGATTCTCTGTTAATCCATGTAATTAGTTCTATATTAGGCTAATTAATGTATCAAATTATATATTGTTGAATATATACAAAAATGCGATTTTTCTTAAATCGTACGCAAACTAAATCGAATGTATTTCGGTGCAAGTAAAATACGGACGTTGGTGATTAATTTTATTGATTAATATAAAAATTATATATTGACAATAACATACCAAAAATATTATTTTGATAATATTTCGAGTTCACTTCGAATCATATTATATGAGTCTACGCGATTTAGACATTAAACGCGCAAACAAACGAGACCAATTGGATTATTAAATAATTGGAAAAATACTTGAAAAGTTTATTTAATTAACCTTTGTCTTCTTTAAAAACTTACACTTTAAAATAATTAAAATAATTATTTAACGTTTAAACGAACGGGAAAAACGAACACCGCCCGAAACGCAAATACACGGAATTAAAAAGTGGAGACCCACACCCGGTGGGCCCCCACCGATCAGCCACAAGAGGGGTGAGGTCACCACCTCCCCACCCCATTTCCCACTTCTACTTCCTTTTTACCTTCCTTTCTCTCTCTCTTTTCCCTCCATTTACCACCAACACCACCACCACCTTAATCCCTCAAATAACACACCTAAACCTCAATAAATCACCTTGACCGTTTGGAAGAAAAGCACCACGAAGCAACGATCTACATTTCCTTCTTCTCGGAATTTTCATCCGACGATTTGTAAGTTTCCGACAAATCTCGAAATCTCTCGTTTCTTAGTATTTTTACGTGTTTGTTGTTTAAAATGGCTTATAATGTCCATATAAGGGTTGGGTAAAAGAATCAGGCCAAGATATGGCCGGAAAACTCGTTTTGGCTCAAAAATCCGTCAAACAGTCGTAAGTGTCGCAAAGACGACCAGTATTGCGTCACTTCATGCGTCACTTAAGTGACGCATGAAGCCCCTTTTTCCCGACACTTCAACCGTCACTTGCTTAGTGACGCCTAGGACCCTTACCGTCACTAATAACCCGACACTGCCTTAGTGACGCCCCTATATGCGTCACTCCCTTAAGTGACGCCTAACTGACGCTTGCACCCGTCACTAACGAAGTGACGCCACCTTATGCGTCACTTACCCAGTGACGCCACCTCATGCGTCACTTACCTAAGTGACGCCCTGACCCCAAAATTTCAGACTATATGCGACACTTCCTAAGTGACGCCTAAACCCTAAGTGACGCTATAAGTGACGCATAAACAGAAAGTTTTAACTAATTTTACACTAAGTTTTGAGACCCAAAATTTACGCCCCATTTCACCCAAATTCGAGTCCAGATGCGTTTTTCACCAAAGCAATATAGTAGAAATAGCTCGACCCCAGCCAGGGGCTCTGCCCCTTGGACCCCGCCAGGGGCTGCCGCCCCTTGGACCCCGCTACCAGGGGCGCTGCCCCCGGACCCCCGTCATTAACGGGCTTCGCCCTTACCCTAGAGTCACGAGTAACAGTGTTACATCTAAATTTTCACACAAAGTGTTAAACTTGTATAACATCAAACACGAATGCGACATGACTTCTAAAACACTTTGGAACACGTTTTTCAAGAATAATGATAATATTATTATTACCAACAATCACCAACGGGCCGTACACATTTTCAAACACTTAAACAATCAACCAAATTGTAATCATTTGGACATTCTAGTTGGACAAACAACTACAAGGTAGTCTTATGAGATGCCTTCATATGTTTATAACCATCGCGTGTCGTGGACACCCTCAGGTTACAAGTCTTTGGACTTCGATTCCCGACTCATCAATCTCAGTTTATTGATATAAACTCTAAAGACTCAGGTGAGTCTCATAGCCCCTCTTTTACTATTTTTACTCAGGGGTGTGATATATTGCTTGTTTTAACGCGTGAACGCAAGTACAACTTTTACATGTACTACATGAGTTTTACACAACTAATCTTTTAAAGCCCTCCATCAGCATAGTTGTTAATACATTTGTAGCGTGAATATTAGTATATGGTACCATATAGGATTGACCCACCTCGTCCGGGTTAGCAAGCACTAACCGGGTAAACGGACGTACTAATATTTAAGGAAGACGGATGTTGATTAGGCATCCGTGGAGGCGAAAACGCTCAGGCTGTGTCCTGACCCACGAGTTAAGCTCAACTATGTGCTCATGGCTGTATACTGTAACCACTATCATTTGCTGGATGCAAATCAATTATTTAAATCTTGCGGTTCATACAACTTATTTGATACTCAAACCTGTGAGCTCACCAGCGTTAGCTGACCCATTTTAGCATGTATCGCAGGTACAAAGCAGTAGGCAGGATTGCCCCAGGAAACTATAGCTCGAGTCAGCATGCAGACAAATAGAGATTTTCTTGCATTAATATATTTTGTATAAGTATTTATGTATTGAAATCTCTCATTTTAAATGAACACGAGCTATATGTAGCTTCAAACCTTGTAAACGTTTTGCTATTAATACATTCTGTTAAAACGACGCATATAGAGTCGTTTACTATTAATCTCTGTGCTTTGAATATTGATTAGTAACACCCAAAATCTTGCTTCCGCTGAACAATAAATTTGGGGGTGTTACAGATTGGTATCAGAGCCTAAGGTTATAGTGAACTAGGTTGCATTTAGTGGGCCTAGACTATGACCGTTAGGCAGTATTCCTTATTAAGTATGATTAGGTTCAAACACTACATGGTATTGGTTTAATTTAACATAGCCTGATCAACTATGTATAATTAAAAGAATATGATGTGGAATCTGAAAGGAATCATGACTGAACAGGATACACTAGTTGACTCTGACCACGAGAGAAACCGGGACCCAAACATGTATGTGTTAGACACCTTAGGCTATTATGTAATATATATGTATATACATAGATAGGCCTCACTCTTTTTAACGCTTTGTCTCAGAATGGCAAACACACCACCCAATTCGTCACGCTCTCAATCCGGGTCGCAGAACCCGAGGGTAGCTAGGAGGAACGTCAGGTTGCCTCGAGCTGGCCCATACCCCACTCACTTCACTCTGCCGGCCTTGGCCGCTAGGCTGGACCGTCACGAGCAACGACTTCGCACCATGGATGTCGTTTTGCAAGAAACCAATGAAAATTGGAGACTCACAGCGCTTGAACGTATCAATCAAGTCTCCGAGGATCACGAAAACACCGTTAGGAACATGAACATACTCCACGACCGAGTGGTGGAATCAGGAATAGAAGTCGAACTTTTGCGACTCAGGTTGGAACAATGCGAACAGCGCCTGCAAGAGGCTGAAGAATACTCAAGGATGCTGGTACAACGACTGGTATTGGCAGAAGACAACGCCCGACAAACCAGCAGACTCGCAGCCACCGTTGATCGACTCGTTACGCTAATGGAAAGGATCAACTTGCATTAGAACTAGTGTGGCTGTCATCTTGTAATCTATATCTATCTATGTAGGACTTTTACTATTCTAACCGGATGTAACAATTCCCGGTACCTTTTGTACTACCTGTATTATGTAATCTTTTGAAAACTCGTTTCATGTACCAAACTTGGTTATTTAAATGAAATATAATTATCACTTTATATCGTATATTCCACCATATACACATGTGATATATCAGAATTTCATGCGAAAGTCTCATTGTCTTTTCTTGATCTTGTTCAGCAAGATGCCACCGAAGCGATTCACCTTCAGCGAAACTGAAATCGCCCAACTCATAGCCCAAAGCGTGGCTCAAGCTATGGCTACCCGACAACCCAGTTCGGGCAGCGAAGACACAGCTGCCAACGGGCCTCAATCCAAGCCTTGTTCATACAAGGACTTCCTGAGCTGCAAACCCTTGAACTTCAAGGGAACTGAAGGAGCCATCGGACTGATCAGATGGTTCGAGAAAATGGAGTCCGTCTTCCACATCAGCAAGTGTGCGGAAGAGGACAGAGTCAAGTACTCCACCTGCACCCTTGAAGATGGTGCACTCTCATGGTGGAATTCATATGCCCAGTCTGTGGGTATCGATACCGCCTACCTACTCCCTTGGGAGGAACTGAAGACAATGCTTACTGCTAAGTATTGCCCCATCGAACAGCTCCAAAAGCTAGAGGATGAGTTCTGGCACCTAAAGGTGCAGGGAGCTGACATTGACGGATATACCGTTAGATTCCAACAGCTTGTCATTCTTCGCCCAGCAATGGTGAGCACCGAACCCGATAAAATACGAAGGTACATCCGCGGTCTTCCGGAGCCTGTCCGGGGGAACGTCGCCTCCTCTAACCAGACCACCATTGATGGTGCTATCCGATTGGCTCATGAACTCATGGCCATGAATGAGGACTCAGAACCACCCACTTCTTCCTCCAACCACCTCAAAAGGAAGTGGTCTGACAACCACAGCAACAACCAAAACAAGAAACCCGACACCATCAAAGCCTACAACTCAACCACCGAACCCAGGCGTGGTTACACCGGGAACAAGCCCTACTGTTCCAAGTGGAATCGCCACCATGAAGGTCCTTGTGGTCCTTATTGCAGCAACTGCAAGAGGTACGGACACCTCACTAAGGAGTGTAGATCCCCCACCAACAACAACAACTCCAACTACAACCCCAAGGCACCCAAGACATGTTTCGGATGTGGAAACACCGGGCACTTCAAGAAGGATTGCCCAAACCTGAAGAAAAAGGGCAATAACAGCAACAACAACAACAACGCTAAAGGTAGAGCGTTCGTACTCAACTCTGGGGACGCCCGGCAGGACCCGAATGTGGTCTCGGGTATGTTCCTCCTCAACAACTTAACTGCTTTTGTTCTATTTGATACTGGTGCCGATAAAAGCTTTATTTCTGATGAGTTTTACCCCTTACTTGACATCACTCCTGTTGCCTTAGATGTTAAGTACACTGTAGAGCTAGCAAACGGTAAACTCATAGAAACCAATAGTGTGATACCTAATTGCACTTTAAACCTAGCCGATGAAACCTTTTCGATCGACCTTATGCCTGTTGAAATTGGGAGTTTCGACGTCATCATTGGAATGGACTGGTTGTCCAAACATCGAGCCGAAATCGTCTGTTACGATAAAATCATCCGCATTCCTCTCGCCGTCGGTAGAACCTTGATCATACAGGGGGAGACTGGCGGGACGAGACTAAATATCATTTCTTGTTTGAAAACCCGAAAACTTCTCAGAAAGGGTTATCCAGCAATCCTCGCGCACATCACGGAGAAAAAGTCGGAGGAAGAGCGACTTGAGGATGTGCCAATTGTTAGAGACTTTCCCGAAGTCTTTCCGGAAGAACTACCTGGCTTACCTCCACATAGACAGGTTGAGTTCTCGATTGATCTCGTGCCGGGTGCCGCACCGGTAGCCCGAGCACCATACCGCCTAGCCCCATCCGAACTTCAGGAGTTGTCCACCCAGTTACAGGAACTCCTGGACAGAGGATTTATTAGGCCGAGTTCTTCACCATGGGGAGCTCCGGTCTTATTCGTGAAAAAGAAAGACGGTTCTTTCCGAATGTGTATCGACTATCGAGAGTTGAACAAGTTGACTGTCAAGAACCGGTATCCACTTCCTCGCATCGATGACCTGTTTGACCAACTACAAGGGTCGAGTATTTATTCAAAGATCGATCTTCGGTCAGGTTATCATCAACTTCGAGTTCACGACATCGACATTCCGAAAACTGCTTTCCGAACTCGTTACGGGCATTATGAATTTCAAGTGATGCCCTTCGGTTTAACAAACGCACCGGCTGTATTCATGGACCTTATGAATCGGGTGTGCAAACCCTATCTCGACAAGTTTGTCATTGTCTTTATCGATGACATCCTCATCTATTCGCGCAACGAACAAGAACACGCACAACACCTCAAAACCATTCTCGAGCTACTTAAACACGAGGAGTTATATGCCAAATTCTCCAAGTGTGAGTTCTGGATACAATCCGTTCAATTCCTTGGTCATGTTGTTAATAGTCAAGGAATCCATGTCGATCCATCAAAAATCGAGGCTATCAAAGACTGGCAAGCGCCAACTACTCCGACCGAGGTACGCCAATTTCTAGGGTTGGCTGGTTATTATCGTCGTTTCATCGAAAATTTCTCCAAAATAGCTCAACCACTCACGACACTGACTCAGAAGGAAAAGAAGTTCGATTGGACTGATAAACAAGAGTCAGCATTTCAGCTATTAAAACTCAAGCTTTGCAGTGCTCCTATTCTATCCTTACCCGAAGGCACCGACGACTTCGTGGTATACTGCGATGCTTCCCACCAAGGTCTCGGTTGCGTGTTGATGCAACGAGATAAGGTCATTGCTTACGCTTCCCGACAACTCAAAGTTCATGAGAAGAACTACACGACTCACGACCTCGAACTAGGGGCCGTGGTGTTCGCCCTCAAAATCTGGAGACACTACCTTTATGGTACCCGAAGTACCGTATTCACCGATCATAAAAGTCTCCAGCACATCTTCGACCAAAAAGACCTTAATATGCGGCAACGTCGTTGGGTCGAGTTGCTCACCGATTATGACTTCGAAATCAAATACCACCCAGGCAAGGCAAATGTTGTTGCCGATGCACTCAGTCGAAAGGAACGGCCGAAACCACTTCGAGTTCGAGCCCTCAGTATGACCATTCATAATGATCTCACCATCCAGATTCATACCGCTCAACTCGACGCTTTGAAACCCGAAAATGTCAAAAGCGAAGCCTTACGAGGCATCGATAAGCAGTTCGAAATCAAACCTAATGGTGTTAGGTATTTCTCAAATCGAATCTGGTTGCCTAGTTTTGGGAACCTGCGAGACTTGGTGATGGATGAAGCTCACAAGTCTAAATATTCTATCCACCCGGGATCCGACAAAATGTATTACGGCATCAAAGAATTCTATTGGTGGCCGAACATGAAAGCCGAAATCGCCACATATGTTAGCAAGTGCCTTACTTGCTCGAGAGTCAAAACCGAACATCAAAAACCTTCTGGTTTACTTCAACAACCCAACATTCCTGAATGGAAATGGGAACAAATCGCCATGGATTTCATAACCAAACTACCCAAGTCATCAAGCGGTTGCGATACCATTTGGGTGATCGTCGATCGTCTCACCAAATCTGCTCATTTCCTGGCGATCAAGGAAACCGATAAAATGGAACGCCTCTCACAAATCTACATCAAAGAAATTGTTTCTCGACATGGTGTTCCAACCTCGATTATCTCTGACAGAGACGCTTGTTTCACATCCCACTTTTGGCAATCACTCCAAAAATCATTAGGTACCCGACTTGATATGAGTACCGCATACCACCCTCAAACCGATGGCCAAAGTGAACGAACCATTCAGACACTGGAAGACATGCTACGAGCTTGCGTAGTTGACTTCGGTGCAAACTGGGAAAGACACCTACCATTGTGCGAATTTTCCTACAATAACAGTTATCATACCAGCATTAAGGCTGCACCCTTCGAGGCACTGTACGGTCGTAAGTGCCGATCACCGATCTGTTGGACCGAGGTGGGAGACAGCCAACTCACTGGTCCTGAACTCATACACGAAACCACTGAGAAAATTGTTGAGATCCAAAACCGACTTAAAGCCGCACGTGATCGTCAGAAAAGTTATGCTGACGTGAGACGCAAACCACTCGAGTTCCAAGTTGGGGATCGAGTACTCCTTAAAGTATCGCCTTGGAAAGGCGTAATCCGATTCGGCAAACGTGGGAAGTTAAACCCCAGGTACATTGGGCCCTTTAAGATCCTTGAGAGGATTGGCCCCGTGGCATATCGATTGCAGCTGCCAGCCGAACTCAGCAGTGTGCACCCCACCTTTCACATTTCTAACCTAAAGAAATGCCTGTCTGACGAGACACTTATCATCCCACTCGATGAAATTCGCATTGACAACAAACTTCATTTTGTCGAGGAACCTGCGGAAATCATGGACCGTGAGGTCAAACAACTCAAGCAAAGTCGTATTCCCATCGTTAAGGTCAAGTGGAATTCGCGGCGTGGTCCGGAATTCACTTGGGAACGGGAAGACCAAATGCGACTCAAGTATCCTCAGCTATTCCCTGACTCTACATCAAACACGACCACGAGCTAAATTTCAGGACGAAATTCTCCTAACAGGGGGAGAATGTAACACCCGCCAAATTAGGACTGGCAATTAGTGCCTGATTCTCTGTTAATCCATGTAATTAGTTCTATATTAGGCTAATTAATGTATCAAATTATATATTGTTGAATATATACAAAAATGCGATTTTTCTTAAATCGTACGCAAACTAAATCGAATGTATTTCGGTGCAAGTAAAATACGGACGTTGGTGATTAATTTTATTGATTAATATAAAAATTATATATTGACAATAACATACCAAAAATATTATTTTGATAATATTTCGAGTTCACTTCGAATCATATTATATGAGTCTACGCGATTTAGACATTAAACGCGCAAACAAACGAGACCAATTGGATTATTAAATAATTGGAAAAATACTTGAAAAGTTTATTTAATTAACCTTTGTCTTCTTTAAAAACTTACACTTTAAAATAATTAAAATAATTATTTAACGTTTAAACGAACGGGAAAAACGAACACCGCCCGAAACGCAAATACACGGAATTAAAAAGTGGAGACCCACACCCGGTGGGCCCCCACCGATCAGCCACAAGAGGGGTGAGGTCACCACCTCCCCACCCCATTTCCCACTTCTACTTCCTTTTTACCTTCCTTTCTCTCTCTCTTTTCCCTCCATTTACCACCAACACCACCACCACCTTAATCCCTCAAATAACACACCTAAACCTCAATAAATCACCTTGACCGTTTGGAAGAAAAGCACCACGAAGCAACGATCTACATTTCCTTCTTCTCGGAATTTTCATCCGACGATTTGTAAGTTTCCGACAAATCTCGAAATCTCTCGTTTCTTAGTATTTTTACGTGTTTGTTGTTTAAAATGGCTTATAATGTCCATATAAGGGTTGGGTAAAAGAATCAGGCCAAGATATGGCCGGAAAACTCGTTTTGGCTCAAAAATCCGTCAAACAGTCGTAAGTGTCGCAAAGACGACCAGTATTGCGTCACTTCATGCGTCACTTAAGTGACGCATGAAGCCCCTTTTTCCCGACACTTCAACCGTCACTTGCTTAGTGACGCCTAGGACCCTTACCGTCACTAATAACCCGACACTGCCTTAGTGACGCCCCTATATGCGTCACTCCCTTAAGTGACGCCTAACTGACGCTTGCACCCGTCACTAACGAAGTGACGCCACCTTATGCGTCACTTACCCAGTGACGCCACCTCATGCGTCACTTACCTAAGTGACGCCCTGACCCCAAAATTTCAGACTATATGCGACACTTCCTAAGTGACGCCTAAACCCTAAGTGACGCTATAAGTGACGCATAAACAGAAAGTTTTAACTAATTTTACACTAAGTTTTGAGACCCAAAATTTACGCCCCATTTCACCCAAATTCGAGTCCAGATGCGTTTTTCACCAAAGCAATATAGTAGAAATAGCTCGACCCCAGCCAGGGGCTCTGCCCCTTGGACCCCGCCAGGGGCTGCCGCCCCTTGGACCCCGCTACTAGGGGCGCTGCCCCCGGACCCCCGTCATTAACGGGCTTCGCCCTTACCCTAGAGTCACGAGTAACAGTGTTACATCTAAATTTTCACACAAAGTGTTAAACTTGTATAACATCAAACACGAATGCGACATGACTTCTAAAACACTTTGGAACACGTTTTTCAAGAATAATGATAATATTATTATTACCAACAATCACCAACGGGCCGTACACATTTTCAAACACTTAAACAATCAACCAAATTGTAATCATTTGGACATTCTAGTTGGACAAACAACTACAAGGTAGTCTTATGAGATGCCTTCATATGTTTATAACCATCGCGTGTCGTGGACACCCTCAGGTTACAAGTCTTTGGACTTCGATTCCCGACTCATCAATCTCAGTTTATTGATATAAACTCTAAAGACTCAGGTGAGTCTCATAGCCCCTCTTTTACTATTTTTACTCAGGGGTGTGATATATTGCTTGTTTTAACGCGTGAACGCAAGTACAACTTTTACATGTACTACATGAGTTTTACACAACTAATCTTTTAAAGCCCTCCATCAGCATAGTTGTTAATACATTTGTAGCGTGAATATTAGTATATGGTACCATATAGGATTGACCCACCTCGTCCGGGTTAGCAAGCACTAACCGGGTAAACGGACGTACTAATATTTAAGGAAGACGGATGTTGATTAGGCATCCGTGGAGGCGAAAACGCTCAGGCTGTGTCCTGACCCACGAGTTAAGCTCAACTATGTGCTCATGGCTGTATACTGTAACCACTATCATTTGCTGGATGCAAATCAATTATTTAAATCTTGCGGTTCATACAACTTATTTGATACTCAAACCTGTGAGCTCACCAGCGTTAGCTGACCCATTTTAGCATGTATCGCAGGTACAAAGCAGTAGGCAGGATTGCCCCAAGAAACTATAGCTCGAGTCAGCATGCAGACAAATAGAGATTTTCTTGCATTAATATATTTTGTATAAGTATTTATGTATTGAAATCTCTCATTTTAAATGAACACGAGCTATATGTAGCTTCAAACCTTGTAAACGTTTTGCTATTAATACATTCTGTTAAAACGACGCATATAGAGTCGTTTACTATTAATCTCTGTGCTTTGAATATTGATTAGTAACACCCAAAATCTTGCTTCCGCTGAACAATAAATTTGGGGGTGTTACAGATTGGTATCAGAGCCTAAGGTTATAGTGAACTAGGTTGCATTTAGTGGGCCTAGACTATGACCGTTAGGCAGTATTCCTTATTAAGTATGATTAGGTTCAAAGACTACATGGTATTGGTTTAATTTAACATAGCCTGATCAACTATGTATAATTAAAAGAATATGATGTGGAATCTGAAAGGAATCATGACTGAACAGGATACACTAGTTGACTCTGACCACGAGAGAAACCGGGACCCAAACATGTATGTGTTAGACACCTTAGGCTATTATGTAATATATATGTATATACATAGATAGGCCTCACTCTTTTTAACGCTTTGTCTCAGAATGGCAAACACACCACCCAATTCGTCACGCTCTCAATCCGGGTCGCAGAACCCGAGGGTAGCTAGGAGGAACGTCAGGTTGCCTCGAGCTGACCCATACCCCACTCACTTCACTCTGCCGGCCTTGGCCGCTAGGCTGGACCGTCACGAGCAACGACTTCGCACCATGGATGTCGTTTTGCAAGAAACCAATGAAAATTGGAGACTCACAGCGCTTGAACGTATCAATCAAGTCTCCGAGGATCACGAAAACACCGTTAGGAACATGAACATACTCCACGACCGAGTGGTGGAATCAGGAATAGAAGTCGAACTTTTGCGACTCAGGTTGGAACAATGCGAACAGCGCCTGCAAGAGGCTGAAGAATACTCAAGGATGCTGGTACAACGACTGGTATTGGCAGAAGACAACGCCCGACAAACCAGCAGACTCGCAGCCACCGTTGATCGACTCGTTACGCTAATGGAAAGGATCAACTTGCATTAGAACTAGTGTGGCTGTCATCTTGTAATCTATATCTATCTATGTAGGACTTTTACTATTCTAACCGGATGTAACAATTCCCGGTACCTTTTGTACTACCTGTATTATGTAATCTTTTGAAAACTCGTTTCATGTACCAAACTTGGTTATTTAAATGAAATATAATTATCACTTTATATCGTATATTCCACCATATACACATGTAATATATCAGAATTTCATGCGAAAGTCTCATTGTCTTTTCTTGATCTTGTTCAGCAAGATGCCACCGAAGCGATTCACCTTCAGCGAAACTGAAATCGCCCAACTCATAGCCCAAAGCGTGGCTCAAGCTATGGCTACCCGACAACCCAGTTCGGGCAGCGAAGACACAGCTGCCAACGGGCCTCAATCCAAGCCTTGTTCATACAAGGACTTCCTGAGCTGCAAACCCTTGAACTTCAAGGGAACTGAAGGAGCCATCGGACTGATCAGATGGTTCGAGAAAATGGAGTCCGTCTTCCACATCAGCAAGTGTGCGGAAGAGGACAGAGTCAAGTACTCCACCTGCACCCTTGAAGATGGTGCACTCTCATGGTGGAATTCATATGCCCAGTCTGTGGGTATCGATACCGCCTACCTACTCCCTTGGGAGGAACTGAAGACAATGCTTACTGCTAAGTATTGCCCCATCGAACAGCTCCAAAAGCTAGAGGATGAGTTCTGGCACCTAAAGGTGCAGGGAGCTGACATTGACGGATATACCGTTAGATTCCAACAGCTTGCCATTCTTCGCCCAGCAATGGTGAGCACCGAACCCGATAAAATACGAAGGTACATCCGCGGTCTTCCGGAGCCTGTTCGGGGGAACGTCGCCTCCTCTAACCAGACCACCATTGATGGTGCTATCCGATTGGCTCATGAACTCATGGCCATGAATGAGGACTCAGAACCACCCACTTCTTCCTCCAACCACCTCAAAAGGAAGTGGTCTGACAACCACAGCAACAACCAAAACAAGAAACCCGACACCATTAAAGCCTACAACTCAACCACCGAACCCAGGCGTGGTTACACCGGGAACAAGCCCTACTGTTCCAAGTGCAATCGCCACCATGAAGGTCCTTGTGGTCCTTATTGCAGCAACTGCAAGAGGTACGGACACCTCACTAAGGACTGTAGATCCCCCACCAACAACAACAACTCCAACTACAACCCCAAGGCACCCAAGACATGTTTCGGATGTTGAAACACCGGGCACTTCAAGAAGGATTGCCCAAACCTGAAGAAAAAGGGCAATAACAGCAACAACAACAACAACGCTAAAGGTAGAGCGTTCGTACTCAACTCTGGGGACGCCCGGCAGGACCCGAATGTGGTCTCGGGTATGTTCCTCCTCAACAACTTAACTGCTTTTGTTCTATTTGATACTGGTGCCGATAAAAGCTTTATTTCTGATGAGTTTTACCCCTTACTTGACATCACTCCTGTTGCCTTAGATGTTAAGTACACTGTAGAGCTAGCAAACGGTAAACTCATAGAAACCAATAGTGTGATACCTAATTGCACTTTAAACCTAGCCGATGAAACCTTTTCGATCGACCTTATGCCTGTTGAAATTGGGAGTTTCGACGTCATCATTGGAATGGACTGGTTGTCCAAACATCGAGCCGAAATCGTCTGTTACGATAAAATCATCCGCATTCCTCTCGCCGTCGGTAGAACCTTGATCATACAGGGGGAGACTGGCGGGACGAGACTAAATATCATTTCTTGTTTGAAAACCCGAAAACTTCTCAGAAAGGGTTATCCAGCAATCCTCGCGCACATCACGGAGAAAAAGTCGGAGGAAGAGCGACTTGAGGATGTGCCAATTGTTAGAGACTTTCCCGAAGTCTTTCCGGAAGAACTACCTGGCTTACCTCCACATAGACAGGTTGAGTTCTCGATTGATCTCGTGCCGGGTGCCGCACCGGTAGCCCGAGCACCATACCGCCTAGCCCCATCCGAACTTCAGGAGTTGTCCACCCAGTTACAGGAACTCCTGGACAGAGGATTTATTAGGCCGAGTTCTTCACCATGGGGAGCTCCGGTCTTATTCGTGAAAAAGAAAGACGGTTCTTTCCGAATGTGTATCGACTATCGAGAGTTGAACAAGTTGACTGTCAAGAACCGGTATCCACTTCCTCGCATCGATGACCTGTTTGACCAACTACAAGGGTCGAGTATTTATTCAAAGATCGATCTTCGGTCAGGTTATCATCAACTTCGAGTTCGCGACATCGACATTCCGAAAACTGCTTTCCGAACTCGTTACGGGCATTATGAATTTCAAGTGATGCCCTTCGGTTTAACAACAACTCAAAAATATTCGAAAATATAAAAGAATTTTATAAATTAAAAATATTATTTTTTTTGCGATCGGTTACAAAAACACGGGTATTTTGTAGTCCTCAAATTGGGGATCTGGGTTTTGACAAAACCCAAACCCCCTTTCATTTTCATCTCATTTCCTCTTTTTTTCCTCTCCATCTTTTTCTCTCTAACATCAACACCAACAACAACAACAAATATTCATCATCTTCACCCATTCATCATCGCCATTTTCAGAATCATCAACAACAAGATCGACAACAACAACAAGAAAACAACACCATCATCATCTTCATCTTCATTTTCAAGATCACCATCATCATCCAAAAACCCTCGATCTTCAAATCGAAAGGAATTACTTACTTTTCTTTGTTATTTCTTGTCAAAAACACTTAATATATCATGTATTAACATCATATCAACGAGATTTGGTCCAAAAATAGGTTAGATCTTGATTTTGCGGGAAAAATCGTCGAACAGACGTAAGTGACGCACGGCCAGATCCAGTATAGCGTCACTTCCTTAAGCGACGCATTAAGTGTCGCAGAAACCCTAATCTTGCATCACTTGTCTAAGTGCCGTATAAAACCCTCTTTTTGCGTCACTGCCTAAGTGACGCAAATTCAACACCCGACACTTGACCCGACACTTACACCCGACACTTGCTTAAGTGTCGCCCCTTATGCGTCACTTCCCCAAGTGACATTAACACTTCAGAATATCCTATTTTATGCGGCACTTCCTAAGTGTCGCATAAACCCCTAAGTGACGCTATAAGTGTCGCTATAAGTGTCGCTAAAAACAGAATGTTTACAACTCATTTTTCACTAAGTGTCGTGACTCAAATTTTACCAGCTAATTTTACTCCGAAATGGAATTTTGGAGTATTTTTCATTACAGCAACATAATAAAAATTTCGGAGCGTTTTTCGACCCCAGCCAGGGGCTCTGCCCCTTGGACCCCGCCAGGTGTTGCCACCCCTTGGACCCCGCTAACAGGGGCGCTGCCCCCGGACCCCCGTACACGGTTTCCAAACCTGAACGACAGATGAATACTTACACAACTCACTTAGACAAACTGATTTTTCTCGTACTCATATAACCTCACATGTTTAGGACTCTAGAAGGTTACCCATCGGGCGACGCGCGTATCGTAGGATCGCTAGCTCCTCAGGTGAGTTCATAGCCCCACTCTTTCAACTATTTTATTGTTTTCGGGGTGAGACGCATGCACAACTACTGTTTTCGAATTATAATGATAAAACCTTTATAATTCACACTCAACTATATTACTGTTATGTAATACAAAATGTGTAATACTTAGGAATTACAACCATTATATTGTTGTAGAACAATATCACTACTTAACCTAGATAGGTTGCCATTGTAAATTGTTAAATTGTTGAAAAACAATCACCATCACATAACTTGACTAAGTTATCATTATGCATTGACCATATTGTCGCGGGACAATACTATCAAACACACTAGAACTAGTTAGTTCTACCTACGTTGGACAACGACTAGACTTTTACAGGATTAGTTTTCTTTTTAGGAACTAAGACTGCTGTTACATTTCATTATTAATAGTATGGAGTGTACTTAAGTAAACATTAACCACAGAGCTCATTATACTTGCTAGGCTGAGGCTTGAAGTATACGTTAGTAACATACGTTAGTATAGACTCTTTATACTAATACAAAACAACTAGGTGATGAGTTGTTCATACCTAGGCTTATTGTGCTGGACCTAATATTTAAGCATTGTATATACATGCTTAGATACACTAAACCACCATCATGGGTTACATGATAAAGTGGGCACAAAACGATGCCACGGTAAAGTAGGTAAAATTACGATATCGCGGTAAAGCGGTACAATCGATGGATCAGCGAGCTTACACTCAGGGTTCACACTCAATCGATGGATCAGCGAGCTTACACTCGGGGTTCACACTCAATCGATGGATCAGCGAGCTTACACTCGGGGTTCACACTCAATCGATGGATCAGCGAGCTTACACTCGGGATTCACACTCAATCACGGATCAGCGAGTTTACACTCGAGATTCGCATTAGTTAACGGATCGGTGAGCATTCACGCGAGGTCGTTAACTCAGTATTTGATTGAATACTCAATCATAGTTCTGCGGGACTACAACTTCATGTTGCTGGAGTCAACACAATATGTCAAGGGAGCATACCAACACTTACTACTGAATAAGTAATGTTATTGATTGTAACTATATGACGTAGTCATACACACACTCGATTTACACTCAGGCAGGTATTGCCTCACATAAATAGACTTACTCATGTCTGATGGGTATCTAGGCATGGATTGCCACACCCTCGATATGACAAGGCCATACACATACTTGTTAGTACCTAGGCATGGGTTGCCTGACATCATCATAGACATACCATTACGGGATAGGTATCTAGGCACGGATTGCCGTTTTCATCAATGTACTTAGGTACTATAACACCCCGCAATTTCAACATATTCATAAATGTATATTGCACGCATTTTTAGGCTAATTCCCTAACTTAGAGTGAATTCACAACACATTTTAGAGATAAGTCTAGCAAAATTAGCTTTAGAGATTGAGCAAGTGTAAAAAGTATAGAGTGACTTTTTTGAACGAAGTTTGAAGTTTTACTTCCAACTAGATAATACGCGTAGTATTATTTATTCATAATTAGTTGTAATTATGTACAGAACGATTTAAACAACGCGACAAAAATATACGACTGTTGGTGAATAAAATTAATTAATAATATGAAATTATTAATTAACATTAACATTTATTAATTATTATGTCGATAATATTTACGAAGCATTTTGTGTCAAATAATGTTTATTTCGTAAACTGAAACGACTTGAACCATATAAGTAAAACTAAAATAAAACAAAGTTATAATTTTATAAGTCAACTAAATTATTTTAAATAAAATATTTCAACTAATAGTATAATCGAAAACGTATTTAAAAACCTATCGTTTAAAAACATTTTAACATTTAACAATCGGGTAAAGGAACACGGGCTAAATACCGCAAATTTAGGACAGAAACCCCTCACTTTTGGCCCCAAAAATCTGCCAACACCACCCCCACCCCACCCTCATTTTCATTTTCATTTTCATCTTCCCTTTCTCTCACTCCATCCCCATTCTCTCTCAATCCTCTCTCTAAAAACTCACCAAAAATCACCAAATTTGGATTTTCCGAATAACAACAACAACAACAAAACACATCATCAACTTCATCTTCAAGATCCAAGCTCAA